>JAWWTY010000123.1:71176450-71207727 GCA_035222235.1 Margarornis squamiger
CTGGATCCCTGGGAGTGTCCAAGGGCAGGTTGGAGCACCCTGGGCTGGTGGAAGGTGTCCCTGCCCATGGCAGGGGGATGGATTAGATAATCTTTAATGTCCTTTCCAGCCCAAACTATTCAGTGATTCTGTGATTCATTCTAGGACACATTTGCATGACTAACAAGCTGCAGATTTATATTGCCATCCTTACTCACACTGAGTAGTAAACACAATTTTTAAACTCAGGCATTTTCTCACAGGTATAGTCAAGTTCCAGTTTTTAAAAATCTGCCTTCAAACATTGTAAATTCCACTGACAGGGGGACTAAACCTGCAAATTCCCATGGCCTTGCTGACCAAGGGTAAATTAAACCCTTGAAGTTACCTCTGTGAATTCATACCAGGGCAGTGACACTGACATCTTTATTCCTGAGTGGAAAAGGGATCTGTCTAACCTAAATAAAAGTACTGAAAAATGCTAAAACCCCCTGTATTGATACAGCTAAATTACTATAAGCAGTAAAATATCCGCATCAGCAAGACTTAGGAAGCAAATCCTTAAAACTAACTGGATGTCTCACTCATAATGCTCCATTTAGGGATTGGTTCTTTGATCCCTTTGGAAAATAAGCTTATATTTTCAAACATTTTCCTTTTTTTTCTTTCTTTTTTTTTTTAAACACCAGCTCATCTGGTGTTTATGCACCTTGTTCTGAGTAAACAAAGGAGATACAGACTGGAAATCTTCAGCCTGCAGAGCTTTTCATGTTGCTTTTACATACTTTTTGACTTAATTGCAGAGCCTTCATTGTTCATCCGCAGAGTTTTTGGGAACAAGTCATTGCTCCAGCAACTCTTCAGGCTGTGGGAAATCATATTTTTGAAGCTGTATGAGTCTCAAATAAAGAGTGTTTAAAAATCCTTATTAACCACAAGTAGCTGCTGCTCCAGTTACCTTATTGAGTTCTCCTCTCTTTTGCTAAGCAACAAGACAATTAACTTGACCTATGTCTTCATAAATTTAAGTCAAATCTTCAGCACTTAATTACAGTAAAATGATAGAAACATTCCACTTAAAGCTGTGCAGTTTCCATTTCAGCAGGAGCGATAATGTTTGCAGCAAACCTGTATGCACTGAATTACAACATTAATTCGAAATGGTTATTGTAATCTGTGCAATGATTAAAGTTTCTAGGCCAATTTGAAGGTAAAAGAGAAACCTCAGCACTATTAAAGCAGAAAAATTATTAAATGAATAGTCTAGGTGACAGTCAGACAGATTCTGGGCCATATTCTGTGCTGATTTGCTTCCCTTGAAGTCAAGGAAAATTTTCCCACAGTAGCTTCTGTTATAAACAATCCAGACACATTATAACCCAGCACTCAAGGTGTATTTAAATCCTCCAGCACTTTAAACTTAAAAATCATGTGATCCCACAGTTTCTCCCTATTATGAATAAGTCACAAAGCAGGATTTTATCTTTGGGATATTCCTGTTGATGCACATCACACAATGCGGTGTTTGCTGCTACTCTGACTTTGCAGCACATCTGCTTGAAAAATCACACACCATTTCTGAACTGAAAACAGGAATTAGAGTTGGGTTTTGCTTTTGTTTGGTTTGGTTTGGTTTGGTTGGTTGGGGCTTTTTTTAACCAGCTCCCAGCCGAGAACTCAGGTATATATTCTCACTCATTCAAAAAAGAATTCAATAATTTGGACCAGTGGCATATTGTATAAGTCTCATATTGCCCAGTTGCCTTGCTTTAAACAAATATTAACAAAAACTGCCATGTTTCTTCTTGGTAAGTACCTGTGAATTGAATTGATCTATGCAGCAATACGCTGCTGCAGTTGCAGACCATTATATCCTGACAGAATTTGCTCTTTTTACTGAAGTAATCTTGGGGTTGTCACTACTGAGACTGCTACAAATGCACATTAGTTTGAGTTGCCTTTGGGCTTTCAGAGATCCAAATTGTGGGCCACTGAGGATTTGGCTTTTGAAGGAAAATGCAGCCACACCTGCGTGACTGTGTCAGAAGAAACCCTCTTTACTCAGGGGGGATCAGAGGGAAACCACATCAGGGCACTGAAGTGCAGCCACTTTCTCAGTGCTGCAGCACTTCTGTAGAATGTGGATTTATGTGTATGCAGCACAGATGCAGGAAGGAGAGTTACATCAGTGCAGAGACCTAATGCAGAGGAAAAGCTCTTTACCTCTGCAAGTCACTGCTCCTCAGAGGAAGGGATGTTATAAAACCACACAGAGGGTTCTGTGTCCTCTGTCAGAGTCAGTGCTGATTAGTTTAACTCTTCTTGAAGCATCCCCAAAAAGGAGGTGCCATAAATACAGCTGAGGAACTTCTAATTTCTTTCTCTTGCACCAACAGTCTTCTCTCTGGTGACCAGGAAAAGGACCTGAGGGAATGGATGGAGCTGTGTCAGAGCAGGTTTAGGTGGGATATTAGGAAAAGTCTCTTTCCCCAGAGGGTGGAGGGCACTGACCAGGCTCCCCAGGGCAGTGGGGACAGCACCAAGGCTGCCAGAGCTCCAGGAGGGTTTGGACAACATTTTCAGGGACGTGATGTGATTTATTAGGGTTGTGGCTGATGTGTAGAGCTCTGCACAATACATGAAGCTGCACTGGTAGCTTAAAACTAGGGCAATCCCAGTTCCCAAATACCTATTTAGAAAGAAACAAAAAGGTTTAAAAAATCTGCCTCCTAGCTTCCTGAACTGCAGTTCAGCAAGGGTTCACTCTTCATTTTATTGTATTGAGATATAAATCTAAGTCTAGTGTAGGTAGGGCCAGCTACTGACCCTGGCTGAGGGTCACTCCCAAAGTCCTACTGCCTGAGAATACAAATTAATGTGGTAGAGATGGGCTTTATCCCTTTGTGTGATTCTTTTTTCTCCCAGAGCTTGATGAGTAAAGACAAACATTCTCCCAATAACTTAATTCATTCTTTCTTTGGCCATGTTTGTGTTCATTATTAACTTCCTACGAAGGTGTAGCTATGTGATCTTATGTCTACAAAACTCAGCTCTCCTCCTTCTCCTCCCTCCATCCCCTCATGGCTTTTGAAGCTCACTCAGTCCCAACAGAGATTTGAAGGAGATGAGGTAGGAGATGCAGAGAGAATTCAACATCCACAGGGTGGTGAATAGAATTAGCACTCTCTGACTTGAAAAGACAGGAAGAACTGACATTAGACAATTGATTTGGTGGCAGCTGGCCAGCCTCGCTGGCACACGTCGCTCTGAAAGAGCGATAACACACCTTGTTTCTCACCCAGCAAGACACTGAGAGTCTCAGAGGGAGAGCTGGAGTTGGTGCTGTGAAGACAGAAACCTCCAACAAAACTGGTTTTGTTACCTACTCTGCTCACAGAATGCTTCTTTCATCCTCACTTCATTACAGATCCAGGATCCAGATCCGTTTCATCCAACAGAAGTTACGGAATTTACTCAGGAGAAACAGGGTGAAATTTGGGAAACTGAAGTTAGTTGGATGCAGAAAGCTGTCTGCCTTTAAATTCTGTGAGGTTATGAAAAAATATACAGATCAAAAGGGTGAATAAAGTGAACTCCAAAGTGACCTGCAGCAGTGGATGGTAGAAATTAACTGTTTGGCTGGGCATGGTCTTTCAGGTGTGCATTAAGGCCCTGCAACTTCTAGAGCCACAATAAATACACAATGTAGATTGCATTTTAATATTCCTGATTGGTGTAAGACATCTGACAGAGAAGCTGTGGCAAAGTCAGGCTGGATGGGGCTCCGAGCCACCTGTCCTAGTGGAAAGTGTCCCTGCTGGAACTAGATGGCCTTTAAGGTCTCTTCCAACCAAATCATTTTATGATTCATGACCAAATTTCAGAAAAGGTAGATGTACAAGACAGTGAATTCTTTGGATAATGTCAGTAACCACGAAGTTATTTGCTCAGCTTTAATATTTCCTTTCCTATTAGGCATGGGATTTACAATGATGGGATTTCAGATGGAATGAATGAAACTTTTACAAGAGGGAGCACCTGGGAGAAGCAAATAAGAAGAGCTGGCTAATTCACACTTGTGCTTTAGATTTTCACCCCTGGAGATTTGATTTCCAATGACTTTTAGATCCCAACAGGGAAGAGGAGACAGAAGAAAAACGGGAAAATTAGAGGCTGCTGTTCAAACCTTTGTACAATATGCATCCCTTGAGTAGTATTTGCTCAGTGCCATCACTTGCACCCAAAGATCAATCCAATCAGGCATTCTGAGCCTGATGGCACTGTGTCCTCCCAGCTGCAGCATTACCCTGATGGTCAGTGCTGGGAGAGGGAGGAGGATCAGGCTCTCTCTGTGCTCAGTCCCTTGTGAGATGCCAACAGGGGACAGAGTGTATCAAAGAGGATTGCATCTGACACAGCTCTTTTTTAAAAGAGATGTTTAGTTTCCCACAGAAGTGGGAATCCTGCCTAATCCATAACAACCCAAATGGTTTTGCAATACTTCCTTTTAAGTGAGTTTGGCCATGTAGTTTCTCTCTGAAAAAATCCCTTGATTGTCTAAGGGTGTAGAAAAAGATTACTGCATAAAAGACCATCTGTCTCCTTGCTGCTGACAGGCTAAAAGATGCTCTTTTTCCTCTCTGTGGAGCAGGTTGCAACCTTCCCAATCTGGAGGCAGCGAGCATTTGTTATCTCTGTGAAACACCAGCCTGGAACAAGCATTTCCTTTCCCTCCATTTGCTGTCCTGGGATAATCCCTTGGCTGCTCAGTGGGCTGACCTGTGTGTGAGCTCCTGGAGCAACTCACACCCGAGGGACACAGGCTCACATATCAGGTATTGATGGTTTGGCTTCGGGATTGGGCATCATCATTTCTTTCTGCCAGGCATGCAAGCTGGTCTTCCATCAGCAAAGCTTTCCTTCCTGGTTACTGATGAAGTCTTTTGGGAGAGAAGGGAGAGTTTTCCACCTCTCAGAGTAGTGGACAAACAGACATTTCCTCTGTTGTGGTCAGTGCTGTGCAATGAGAAGCAAAGAACTGTTTGAATATCATTGTTGCTTGAACCAGTGTAGCATTTGGAACCCAGGGCTTTTCCATACTATGTGCTTTGAAAACTCAAAATAATAACCACTTCCCTTCCTGGGGGACTGTAGCATGAATAGGTAAGGCAGGCAAAGAAAATAAAGGCTTAATATTCCTGTTTCAGGGATAGAAAACAGGCATGGAGAGACTGAGCAATGTGCTCAGAATTGCACTGGGATATGAGGTCAGAGGTGGGAGACATGTAGTAAGTCTTTTCTCAGTCCCTTTACTGCTCTATTTCTCTGCAGCTTTCCAGCTGGGATTGCTCACATCCTTCCACTCCAGGCATGTGCTGACACCTGTGTCAAGAGAATACAAACACATGTGATAGTCTTTAGCATTTACAATAGGTAGGTGCAGGAAGCATAATCCCCAATCGTGAGTTACTCTGTCCTTGCTTTTAGGTGTCTCATAAAAATTATAGTTACCTGCCCCCTTACACATCACACATGCAGTGGGTTGGTTTGATATCAAGTTAATATTTAATAGTTGCAAAATGGTATGCTATCCTGAGGGAAAGATGCTTTCTGAATGTAAAGTGTAATCTCATATTTGGTGGATTTGAGCTTTGCACATGTCACTGGATCAGCTGCTGCTGCTACCAGATAGGCTTATCTAGATACTTACAGGGCTCAAAAATTGCATGTATGTACCATTTGGATTGTGGTCTCTGTATCCTATCAGCCACATTCCACCGCTTATTTTTGGGGGATGTTTTTTTTTCTTTGGAAAGAAGGCTTGGTTTCTTACCTTCTCCCCTCCCTGCATGATTTTTAGGCATCTTGGTTATCAACATGCACATTTCCCCATCCATAAAGCTTGGATAATAAACCAGGACTCTCTATAGTGTGAAATCTCTGACTTACTCATGGCACCAAAACACAAGACACAGTAGCACTGAAATTCCTGGTAGGCCAGTGAAGGCAAGAGAGTGCTTGTAGTACCATCTTCTTGGTCCATGGATTTAAAGAACGAGGACAGCTTCAATCATAAATTGTTTAATGGGGGGGAAAAGGGGGATTTTTTTAACCAGCAGAAGAAAGGCAAGAGCAGGAGAGAAGTAGGAAGGCAGAAGAAGTGGTCATCTCCTTTGTCAGTTGAAAAAGGAAAGAGACTTCTCTGCTGGGGTTTTTATCTGGAGGTTCTCAGAGTTCACACAGCTCTTGAGAAGATATGCCTCATATGGCAAATCCTCTTTCCTAGCTGAAGGTGGTTCTAGCATTCACCAGAGACCTTCCAGTCTCTCCAGAAGAGAGCTTTAATAGTGTTTTTAATCTCCACCATGCATGTAACATAGAATCACAGAACAGTTTGGGTTGGAAGGGACCTTACAGATCACCCAGTTCCAACCCCCTGCCCTGGGCAGGGACACCTTCCAGCATAATACCATGGGAGAGCTCCCTTCACACCAGCTCAGGGCCATGCTGTGTCTCTGACCCACTTGGGAAATCAGTGGTCTTGATGCTCCACTGCTTTTTTTCCTGCAGCTGCTCAAGCTCAAACTTGCCATTGTGATTTTTTCAGCTCTCTGGCTGTTTCTGCACAGTTTGCCAGTTAAATAGGAGGCTGTGAGTGCGGCTGTGCTGGGTCAGACTGAAAGTCCTCCTAGCCCAGCATCCTTTCTCAGGCAGGATTCAATTCTGGATGCTTGGGAAGAGCTTAGGAGCAGGCATGCATGTCATCCTATTTCCTCTGAGGACTTGTTCAGCCTATCAGCCTGTGGCTTAGACCTGTGCTGAATGAGAGGTAGTAGTCCATAGCCAACCCACCCTAATGTAGGACAGTTTCTTCCAGGAGTTTCTTCAGGTTCTTTATGCACTGATATAAATAAAGGTTGGCTGTGGCAGGACAGCCACACCCTGACAGGATTTAAAATCCCATCAGAGAATGCACACCATGCAAGCCATCCTGCAGCCCACCATGCCAGCTCAGCTGCTGGCCCAGGGTGCTGTCTTGGTGATAAATTATGCTAAAACCATCCTGGCTCCCCAGGCTTGGCATACACATCCTGCTTTGGAAACAGAATTTGACAGATAAGCTGGTCTGCTGGCCTATAGATCTGGGAGTGCCAGCCAGTCCCTTCATGCTCTACAAGCCCAGTCCCCTTCCACACATCAGGTTCTTCTGCCATGACCCTTCCTGGGGGTGTGTGTGGAGATTCCTCCCTTGGCTGGGAACATCCTCCAAGGATGCTCCTCGAGGCTGAGAGAAAGAGATCTCCCCATGAGTGTTGGTCTGGGTGAGTTACATCAAATCTCTACTTACTAGTTATCTCTTTTTGCTAGCTTTAGTATAATTCCTTAAACAATTGCTTCAATCTAGTGCACTAGCCTATCTTACACTATACTACTTCATGCTATATTATACTGTCCTAGTAGTAGTTTTAGCTTTTATATTGAGTGGTAAATAATTCTGATTAAGATCTTTGATCATTTGCAATAATAAATGGTTCATTGTACCCCCTGCTCACTCAGGCTGGGCACTTCACAACAACTCTTTAAATGCTTGTTCAAACATTTGGGAGGTGCCTTCAGAAGTGTATGAGGAAAAAGCTCTGGTTTATCCTGAGAAAGCCAAATTGCTCTGCAGAGAATATGGATTCTTGTACCCAGGAAGATGGGATGCTGAGTTTTAAATGCCTGCTGAAAAGTGTGTGAAATGAATAGTTTTCATTTATAACACTTGAATTATTCAACTGCTTCATAATCTATTTGCTAGGAAGGGTCGGAACCCATTTCAGATAGTTTTGCTGTCCATTGTATATCTACAAGTTTCTTGCACTGTCACATATGTCCCTCCCCAAGGGCTGTTTCCCCCACTCTTCTTTTATATTGTAAAATTTGTTATTATTGTGGAGTTGGCAGAAATAGGGTAAAGTATGTGCAAACTTGTGTCTCTGCATCCATCTGAGAGGGGCAGCTGGAGCTCTAATATGGTCTTTCCCTCCTTGCCAACAGATTAGGAAAGGATTATGGAAGAGAAGGATACCAAGGGGAAGTGCCATTCCATGTCTGCACTCCAGCTGGCATCAGCCACTGTTTACTCTGTGCTTTACATGTGGGATCAACAAGGGAGATGCAAAAAGAGAAACCAGGAAAGCCTGGAAGTAGAAGGCATATTGTGTGGCAGTCTTAATTCTTTTACATCTAGTGGCATGCCAGCCTGGGAGGCAACTGCAGCACACACAGGAAGGTTGGATTAAAGATTTGGGCATCAGCTGACATCTGTGTTTCTGCTCTGCCACAGGCTCTCCATGTAGCCTTGGGCAAGTTCTCAAGTGCCAAGCCTGAAGCAAAAAGGTGTTAACATACCAAGCACAAAAACACTGTGAGAGGGACCATCAGGTGAGTTTTGATGTCTCCACAGACAGCAGAAAACAGTGTAGAGACTGCCAGGACTGGGCAGGGTGAAAGCTGGTGTGAACTTCTCAAAGTTGGCTACTTCAAGTTAACATGGCATAAATACTGCTATTTGCACATCAGACTCCATTGCAAGGCACAAGACATACTGGACAGATGGAAATCAGGTTCCTAAATCACAAGCTATGATCATGAAAATCTGTTCTACAGCCCAACCTTGTGCAGGATGGAGCACTCACATGGTCTACATCCCGTATCCCAGATCTGATGTCACCCAGTCTCCATGGGTCCCATATGGACAGTGTTCTCACCATTAGGCTGTTCTTGCCACCTCTGGAAACTCTGTCAACGTCCAGGAAGCAATTCAATATCCACTGGCCTGGAGAGACTGTGACTAAACACACTGGAAAGTACAATATCATTTGAACTGGAGAATTATGGGCTTGAAGGCCAGCATGGATATGAGGAAATTCCCACTAATGTTCCAGTTTAGGTACCTGTGTTCTCTGGTTTCTTGGTCTGAAACTTCTTTCCAAGGAACTCAGGTCTTGGTGGAAGGAAAGCTGTTGTGCCAAGTAACAGCAAGTGGCGTATTTTAACCCCACTACACTGAGCCTGTTAAAACCATGGAACTCATCTGAGGGTTAAAGTGAACAGCTAGTTTCCCTGGATATGTCCTTATTGGGAAAAATCTCCCTAATGTAAGATAGTGAGTAATTTCCTAAAGCAGAGGAGAAATGCAAAGCAGTGGAACTCTCAAAACTTGTTAGAGAGCAGGGCACCTGCACAGGAAAGGCATTACACAAATGGACATGACATGAGTTAATAGGCCATTTTTGCCTCCATTTGAAATATATGATCCAGAAGAAAGCACGTAAACAGCAGGGCCACCTCCTGCTACCCAATTATTCGGAAAGGATCGAGTCCAGACTCTGCCACAGAGAAGCACTTAGACTTCTCTCATCAAAATGTGACTCTGGCAAAGCGAATGCTCTGGGAGGTCAAATGCATTTCCACTCAGTGCAGTAACACTTCCAACAGCCTGAATGAAGGATTAACGAAGATGACTTGACATTTACCTAGATTCATGTGCAGCTAATAGGATTGATAAAAGTGCTCCATGAATAATGCATATTGGGTAATTCACAGATGGAAAGATTCATCTTCTTCCCCTAAGCAGAAGGGAAGGGGGAGGGTGGAGCATCGGACACATCCATAATATCCTTATCAATGGAAAGAGAGGTCAAGATTTCCTGGTTTAGTGTCATGGTTACTTCCATTAAGGAAGTAATCTTAATTACTTAGAAGGTCTTTGTTTAGGGGGTAAAAGGAGGGAGTGGAGTAATTAGGAGGATGCATTGCAGCTGAGGCCCTTGTTGCTGGTACATGGAGGGGTTGAGCACAGAGTCACAGTCACAGAGCAGCTGAGCTCGGGAGGAACCTCTGGAGATTGTCTGCTCCAACATCCATGGCCAGAGAAACTCCAGCTACAGCAAGTTGTCCAGGAAAGTGTCCAGTTGGGTTTGAAAACCCCTAAAGATGAAAACTCCACAAAGACCTGTTCTAGTTCAATCACCATCACAGTAAACATATTTTGGTTTTTTTTCCTTGTATTTAAATTGTTTCTTCTATTTCCATTTGTGACTGTTGTCTTCTGTCCTGCTACTGGACACCACCAAGGAGAGTCTGGCTCCATCTTCTTTACTTATCCATTAGGTATTTACACACTTGGAAAAGATCTTCCACAAAGATCTCTCAAATCAAAGCAGCCTCAGCTCTCTCAGCTTTTCTTCACTTGGAGGTGCTCCAATCCCTTAGTCATCTTTGTGGCCCCTGAGCCAATGCTACCATGATCTTTTGTGGTGGTATTTGGACCATGGATGTAGAGGATCCTTGAGTTCCCAGGGGGAGGGGAATGCAATGTTTTGGGGACCATTTTTATGTAGCAGATTGCAGCTAACATGAGCAACCATCCACTGTCACCTGCAGTTCATGGCAGGGGTGACACACCTGTGTGTCTGATGTTCTTCAAAATTCTTCTTGTTAAATCTCACAGCTACTTGTAAAAGAGGCTTAGAGAAGAGATGTCTTGCCCAGAGCGAGCTTTAATGAGGTTGAATCCTACTGGTGGCCACAGCATTCTGACTCACTTTGAAAAGCATTGCTGTGGGGTTTTGTTAATTACTGTGATGGGACCACAAATCAAGCACAACTTTCACAAGGATGTGCCTAGATAATTTAGCAATATCCCCTTGAAGACCACACTGCCCTTTAAACTCAAAAAGCTGGGTTGTACACAGACTAGAACAATTGCATTTTTAATTAGGACAACTCAAAGCAATTTGCTAAAGCAGAGAAAGAATGAGAAGACATTGTGTCCTTGCTTCTCCTTTTAATTTCAGTCAGCTCCATGGTTTTCTGGGTTTCAAAAAATTCTGCACATTTGTTTTGTTCTCTTCAGCACTCCCCTGGGCTCGAACAGTCTTGACCTGTAGCCTTCCAGGTCCTCACTAAGCTCTGCCTCTCTGTTTTCCTGCACGTGCCCTATGCTTCAGTCCTGGAGCCTTCTCGAGAAGGTTAAATTAGTCCTGAAAGAATAACTTCTCCTCCCTCTGCAGATTTTCATCTGTCCCACTCACTTTTTAAAGGCATGTGGCATATGACACATCTTTAAAAAGCCAGATATCCTTTGCCATAGCTGATCTGTTGAAAAGGCTCTATCCTGTCGGTGCAACGTGGCAGCAAGATGTTTCACTGGCCATCAAAATTCTCCTTTCCTCATGGCTGGGTCGATCTGTGCTCCAGTGCAGTGTCTTTGAGCCAAGGACATCCACATCTCCATTCCTTTCTACGTTAGAGCTGAATTTTAGTCTGAAGGGGTGTTTAAAAGAATGGCAAAATTCCTCCTGCTTTCAACAGAAGGAAAATTTCTTCGCTTGAGTTGAATTTTACCCAGTCAAGAGTTCACACTTGTCTTGGTATATATGAAAAGACATCCCCAAGCTGGTGAGAGGGATTCTGACCAAACTCCCTGAGGCTGCACAGAAGGGTGAAGTCTTCTGGGACACGAAGTCAGGACACCTGCCTCCAACTCTGGAGTCTGATTCTAACTCAGTCATGGGGCTTGGGCATGCCTTGACTTTAGTGGCACGACATGCACACAGCTCTCATTGTCGTGGGTCTCCTCTGCCACCATCATGGGACCTCAAAGAGCCATGACAGCACTGCCAAGAGTGAAGCTGTTACAGGTCCACAGAGCAGATAACACCAATGTTAGTAAGAAAGGGAGGAAGAATAATGGCACAACAAACATTGTTAAACCATGTTCTGCACAAAAAGCTCTGAATTGTGGGGCTTCTACAGCATGGTATTTAATTAGAGGCAGGGCTCCTTCATGTGGTGCTTTGTACAGCTCCAGTCAGCTGAAGTCAGGCTCTTTGTAGACTCAGAAACAGTGGGAGACTGACTGTCTGTGTGTGTGACAGTCACTGGCAGCTGCATCTCCTCTGGGACACATTTGTGGAATATCAGCTATTTAGTGCCATCTTGTTCACTCAGTGGGCAAAACAGAAATCACTGTGGAACAAACCCAAACCAAGCCTTTCATCTCCTGGAGGATCTGATGGGAATTCATCTCTCTTATCTCTCCAGGCCACCAACATGAGCAAGGTGAATTCACAACCTGAACATCCTCAGGAGGCTGAGCCTCCCTGCACCCAGCTGGATGTGTGGCATCCCAGGCAAGGTTTCCATCCTGCTATTATACTGCATCCAAGGCAAGGACTATTGTCTTTCTGAACATTGTGGCTGAATTTTAATGAGGTAGCTTCTAGTTCAAGACTGAATTCCTTCTGAGTAACATTAGGCTGAATGCAAAGGGACCAGAATCAACTACCAGTGTGGAGACAGAAGTGACAGTAGTGTGGGAGAGAAAAAAAAAAAAAGGCAATTAGGTGAAAACTGAAACAAATGAGACAACAGGACCATGCTCACTTCATGCCAAGTGAAAAATCCTCTTGCTGAACACAAAAACGAAATATTTTTAATTTGGAGTACCAGGAAGAAAAAGTAAGAAATGAAGGACCATATTCCCCAACTGGAGAAGAAGTTTCCTCACTCCACCTGCTAAAGCACTGCCCCTGGATGCAGGAGGCACAGATTTCACCCCTGCTTTTGCTTTGATGTGTAGAAAAACCACATCTCCACATCCTGTAATCCTTCTGTTGTTGGCTATATGGGGTATAATCGCTGCTGTCCTTACTTTTCCACTTTGCTCCTGCATTCTGGCTGTAGGTATTTGAAGACAGGTATCTCTCCCCCGTGAGTGTCCCACACTTGGGTTTGGGGAATATTGAACACAGAATCTGAGTGAGAAAATACCACTGCAGTGCTGCAGACTGAGGCTGCAGTCTCTGAAACAAGCAGCACGCTGATGTAAAGCAAAGATTCCACACTCCAGGGAATACTGATGTGTCCATGGAGGCAGAGACCAGTCTGAGCTGGGGCTTACAAGATCTCTGTTTCACGTCACTAAGGCAGGGGAGAAGAATGAGTTTAGCAATCAGGGCAATTAATAATCAAACCTCATGTCAGGTGAAAGGGTAATTGGCAATGGCAGATGGAACTGCCTCAACAGGAGGCACTGAATGCTCCCTGTCCCTGTAGGAATGTGCTACACTGCAGCCACACGGATCCTCCCCCAGCAAAGGGGGACAGAAATCTCCTCAAGCAGAAGACGCAATTGGATTTAGGTTTCCATCTGTGGGCTGACACCATAAACCCCGGACCATTGGGTAACATGACCTGCTGTGGCTGTTTTTAAATGGTGCTGCTCCTCTCTCTCCCCTTTGTTTTCTCATTTATGCTGCAGCTACTAAGGGAGTTGTTCAAAATCCTGAATAGTTTTGGGGAAAACAACTCTGGTAAACCAGCTTCTCACCCTTCCATTTCTTATCCACTTCTCAAGTTTCTTTCATGGATGAAACACTCAAGTTACTGTAAAAGTAATTTTATTTTTTTTAAAGCAACCCTCTAGTAAATAGACGATCTCACTGCAGACTGCTCACTTCTGTATTGAGGAGGTGGAACTCATCTAATAATCATTACAGTACAATAGTTCCCTCCAAGCGCTCCCAGGAGGCTCTCTTTGTCTGGGAAAGGTAATGGAATATTCACACCTAATCACCACGACACAGAAATACAGTTCTTTAAGGGGGAAAATCAATTTTACCTTAATATTTAAAATACTAACAATGTACTTTGCCGGGGCTAAGCGGTTAGATAAGATTCTACATTCAGTGCTGCTGATCAGGAGCAGAGTCTGAAAGAGAGGCAGGCAAAGGAGACAGTGGGCTTCAGTAATAGCTGTTTGTAACTAGAGAGCAATTTATAACAAAATGAAAAAAGGAAAAAAGAAAAAAGTGTTAGATGACTGTCCCTCCTCAGTCCGGTTCCACATCAGTACGAAAACCCAACAGTGCTGATCCCTCAGGTTAAAGGTCTGTTTGCCATTCTTTGTGACATTAACAGCAATATCTGCTGGGATCTGAGGCACACAGACAAATCCTTGGCACTCACCTGGGATTCTGGTCTCTTTTCCCTTCGCTGTACCCGCCCTGTGACTTTGTGTTGTGAGTCACGGTGGTGGCAGCAGTTCTGTCCCTCGAGATCACATTAGGCACTTGCAGATATATTAATCTGAGAGGAAACTGCATTGTCAACTAAATACAATTTTTTAATGAAAAGTATTCCCTTTCTGTAGGGAAGTCACAATGTCTGCTTAAAAGACCAAAAGAAACCTCCAAATCTAAATACCTCCATCTCAAATCTTTCATTTTATTGTATGAGAAAATCTATAGGGATTAAGTTTTTTGTTTGCTTGCTTTTTTAAGAAAAAAATCCATTCTCCTGCTCAATAAGACTATATGAAGGAGAATAGATTTACATTAGATACCAGGAGGAAATTGGTCCCTGGGAGGATGGGGAGACCCTGGCACAATTGGGCAGAGAAGCTGTGGCTGCCCCTGGATCCCTGGAAGTGTCCAAGGCCAGGTTGGATGGGGCTTGGAGCAACCCGGGATAGGGGAAGGTGTCCCTGCCATGGCAGGGGAGGGTGGAACAATCTTTAAGTTCCCTTCCAACCCAAACTGTTCTGTGATTCCATACATAGAGGATAGCTGAACAAATCTGACCCATTTTTTCTCTGCAATATCCTTGTGTCCTGGGAATTTCAGTGATGTCCCATTTGTTCCTGCAGTGCTTCCTTCCTTCTTTCCTTCTGTTTAACTTACTTCCTTTCTCTCATCCTTCCCCTTTTCCAAGGTCAGTCTAAAAAACCTATCCCTGGGAAAACATGGCAAAATCTGGCATTCAATATTATTGTAACCCCAAACAGAATTGAGATTAAACCCTGAGTCTGTGGATGTATGCATGGATAGGTATGATTTATTGGATGTGTCAGGGGTCCATTTCATCTTTAAATGGGAAAACCGTGAGGTGTAACTTGATGACTTATTAAAAAAAGTCACACTACCTAAGAAGAGTGACACCATAAAATCCTTACACATACAATTCCTCAGAGGGTCTCATCAGAAGACTATCCTGGCATACCATTTAATGGGAGAAAATAATTATCCACACATTGTTAGTTTTGCTTTTTACAAACAATGAGTCCAGTCAATTTTGTTGTATCACTTGCTTGTGTTTGCAGGCTTCAATCACTCCCTTAAAACAGCCTGGCCTTCCCAGGGCACACAGAGTGAAAAGGCATCATTTTAATGGGCTTGTCGCTAATTAAAACGTGTGACATTCAGAATGTGGCTGGAACGTGGCATAAAAAAGCAATTACAGAGCAATACACCATGTCATGGACAAGTGGCTAAATGTGAGCATGTGCTGGCAAATATCATGGAGGAGAATCCAGCCCAAGCCAGGATCTTCCAAACACTCAGGACACCGTTTGTTCCAACCAGACACAAGTCGTGGATGTGTTTTTATCACAGTCAGTTTTCAATGCCTGTCTTGCAGTTCTTCAAGGTTCTGCCTTTGAGGCCACGGTGCAGGTTGGGTGGCTGCTGGCAGGCACGGTGTGACAAACACTGCTTGTCCCCAGGGGCAGCATTTGGTGCAGCAAAGAGCAAAGATTTGTGTGCTCTGTCGGGTGTTCTGTGTCCCAGGCTGCTTGGTCTCCTGGACTGCACCTGCTGAGTGAATGAATACCTCGGGCTTGGTGTGTCCCCATTCGTACAGACCATGCAAAATGTGCTTCCCTGAGCTAATAAAGGGCTGCTGAGCATCACCGAGGGGCTCTCAGCCCCAGAGGGCACCAGGTGTTTTTGCACATGGCTGTCCATATAGAATCCTGGAATCATAGAATAGTTTGGGCTGGAAGGGAACTTAAAGATCACCTCATTCCACCCCTTGCCATGGGCAGGGACACCTTCCACTAGCCCAGGTTGCTAAGTTAAATATTGTTATATCCTAACCTTCTTCCCTCCTGCTTTTCAAACTATTTCTATTTATTGCAGATAATTAATTCTCTTTCTTTCTCAGCTATGTGTGTTGGCTCACACTACTGTAAAGATTAAAGGGTTTTTTGTATTTCCATTTAAAATCTTGTTAGAATTAACCCCAGATTCTTAACTTAGCAGTCAAAATGGACTCCATGCTGAACTCAGCAATTCAATTTTTTTAAAAGCAAATTAAGAATATCTATTTGGCTGCTTTTCAAGGAGAATAATGTCACAAAAGGGAATAAAGAAAGAAAACAAAATGTACGAGTACTGTTAGATTTATTGCTTTATTATAATTTCTTTGGTTTATGTAAATTTAAATGAAATTTTTCAGACCGTTAATCCATAATATAGACTATAGTCCTCTCTCTACTTAATTAAAAACAGATAGATTGATACCAGAAGGATGAGATTTTCAGTACTCAATGGTGGCTGAACTCCACTTTGATGCAAGTCACTGGTAAAAACTCCCCCAGAATCCATTAAAAAACATGTCTGAGAACTTCTGGAATCCCTTCCTGAATGAAGTGTGATGAGGGATCATTCTGAAAGCAACGCAAGGTGTTCAACATTGAAGTTTCCATGAAGGTCAGTTTATTGTTTTTCTTTTGTTTTGGTCTAAAAAGTGGTTTGAGCTGTTCAAAATATACATCCCAGTTAGATTTTGTGGGCTTTACAGGAGTGTCTTGAGCTTTTGTGGTTGGGTTCAGAAATTCAGAGCAGGAAAATGCATACAGAAGGAATTTGGGAGACACGGCAAGTAGCAGTGTTTGGAAGCTGAAATGAGACAAATAAATGGGGCAAGAATTCATTTAGAAAGTTTCAATGGATTTATTGCTTGCAACTGACACAGGCCCCTAAGGTCAGCATCTCTGTCCTCTTGAAATCTAAAGTGGAAATCAGAAATGATGGATGAACCGAGCACAACAGATGAGACCTGCTGCACAGTTGGGAGGGAGGAACTACACTGCAATATCAGAAAAGAGACTTCATAGACTCATGGAATGGTTTGGGTTGGAAGGCACCTTAAAGACCATTTAATTCTACCCTCCCACCAGCCCAGGTGGCTCCAAGCCCCGTCCAACCTGGCCTTGGACACTCCCAGGGATCCAGGGGCAGCCACAGCTTCTCTGCCCAACCTGTGCCAGGGCCTGCCCACCCTCACAGGGAACAATTTCTTCCTAACATCTATTCTAAATCTAACCTAAACCATTCAACCAAGATCTTAAAATCAATTCAAAACATCAGGGCTGGTGGGTCAATATTTCAAGCCAAGCTGTTCTTTTTACTCTAGAGGTCCATTTGGTTTGTTACTCTAGAGGTCCATTTGGTTTGTCCTTGCCCTTGGGGAAGACACTGTGTGTCACAGAGGACTCGTTCCTAAGGGATCAGATTGAGGGGATGATAAAAGGGGAAAGAACTGAGCTGGTGGTTGTGTGTCCAACAGGCCAAATGCCTCTGCAAACACACAGTCCCTTTGCCACTGCAGAGGCTGTAGGAGAGGCAGTTTAATGGGGCTCTGCACACAAGTTTTAGGGCCTTTCATACCACAGATATAAATGATACATTTCATCTTTATGCCTCCCTTCTAAATCACTAAAAAGTAAATTCAGTTAATGCTGAAAGGCACAAGCCCTGAGCTGCTGCTTTGCTCTGCTATTTATAGTGTCAGGACCAGCTCTGGCTTAATCTTCTGGGTGTCGTTCAATATATTTCTGACCCAACCAGGTAGAACCGAAGCCTTGGCTATATTTCCAAGCTCTCAGAGGTTTTAAGACAATCCCACAGCTTTTGCTGGGAGTAGTTTTCACAGTGTATGGATAAATAATCTCAGGGAGAGTGTAATTGCCCACAAAGAACCATCAGATGCAGACCAGAAACGAAAACCTTCAAATATTAAAAAAAAAAACAAAACAAAAAAAAAACCAAACAAGCAACAAAAACACAAAATAAAACAAACAAACAACCAAAACATTAGAAAAGAGACATACTGATTTTATTTTCCCAGCAGATGTCTTTGCTGCAGTCCCTCCCTTCCCTGGCTCCATTTCTGCCACTTTAATTGTCATAACTATCCCCTATAGTTCCTTGCTAGGAGAATTGTCACAATTAGCCTGTGACTTCGCACCAGCTGTCTTGGCATGGATGAGGCAACACGCCTTGGAGTCTGAACACCTGCAAACCCAGTACATGGTGGATGTTTGGATGTAAACCAAGCAGCTGTTGCATTTCAGGCTCATTGTCTTGGGGAGGCTGGGGGGACAGAGATGGAAAAATGTCTACATGCCCGAATGCCATCATTTGCCCTTTATGAGGTTTATTCTGTGCATTCCCTTCCACTGTGCTGCATCTCAGCTGGTTAAGGCATGGCCCCAGCAGTTATCTGGGGATTGCACAATCTGTAGGGTTCCATATGTTCGTAGGTCTGAGTAGCCAAATGTGGTGGGGGCAGTGGGGGAGAGAAACAACCCCACATCTATTTTGATTTATTTCCAATTACTCCCTTTCCAGAGCTCTTAAAGGACAGTCCAGTTTGGTTGGTACACTTCTCCATGAGTGTGATCTGGGAGCTGGCAGTGAGCACTTTGGCAGTTTTACCCCAGTGAGTTTAATAAGCCAGCGAGAATTGCCGGGAACAGCGGGATGAGATCCACAGAACGAGCCATGAATGCATTTCTCTTCCCCAGTAACTGTTCAGTGGGATTATTCAAGAGATTTAAATGTGGGTGGCATCAATTTGAAATGCAGATGGTGTATCTTATTAAACACCATTTTAGCTATTTGTAGTGCTCAGAACAGTATTTGCCCTGAATTTAAATAACGATGTACAGTATTTGTTAAAAAACATGCTTGGGCATGTTTTGTTTAATTAGTGGCTTGAAACTTCCTAGCATATGGCTTGTCATTTGGTGAAAAGATATGCAATTATGAACTTCCTTGAAGTTTTACTATTTAAATGCAAAATTAACTTACTATGTTCAACAGTTAATGGCAGGCCATTAAATATAGTATTTACTAAACAAAAGACATATAGGAGCAGCTGAGTGTGCCTATGCCATCTGTACCTCTAACACTGTACGTCTTTTGGTTCACAGGAGGTGGACTGGACCCACTCTGCTCCCACAGTTCATTACCAGAGTTTTCTGCACTTCAGTGCAAATGACATCATGTCTGGTTATTATCTTTAAAGGCCTGGATGCTGCTTTAGAAACATCAATTTCATTTTTACACTTCAGGAAAGCAAACAGACCATCTGCTTAGATATCCCAGTACTTTCTGAAGTGCTGCAGATATTTCTTTTTTTTTTTTTGCCTGTCAGATTTTGAATGGCCTTTTAAAGTTTGTGGAACTTTTAGTTGCTTGCCTGTTCATTTTTCATTAGGAAATGGAAATGAGAGTCTGGAAGACTGAAGGATGATGCATAGGGATTTTTTCCCCCATAACTTACCTGCTCAGTTCCTACTCCTCATCACGACAGATGACTAATCAGCATCTGACTCCCTTCCACCAGCTTGAGCCAGTTCCTCCATCCAACACCTTCATCATTCCCCAGTCCCAGCAGAGCTGATGGAAAGACTTGCCTCAGGCATCTCCACCACCCCTCATTGCAAGCACTATTATGCACTCAAATGACTCACAGATTGGAGGATTCTCATTTTTACTCTTGAGAATGACTTATCTCGGAGAGCAAAGTGAGAAGCAATGAAGCCTGATGAAGAAATGAGAAAGGAGTGACCCCCAGCCTGACACATCCCTTTCCTTCACAAGTCAGATTTCATGGCTTTATCACACACTACACTTCTTCAGACACAGACAGCAGGATTCATCTCGGTGCATTAGAGACATCTACACATGAGCCAGGCCCTCCTAGGCTTAGAATTTATGCAAGAAATAGGCTATTTTAGGATTTTGCCTCTTCTATGCATTTCCCTCTTGAAGAGGTGAATGACAGCCCTGGACTCCCTGTTTCTCCTCATTAACTACAAAGGGAGTGTAGGTATCTACAGCGTGTATGTCTGATTTCTGAAACACAGACGCCAGGTGCAAAGTTCACAAATCATCACAGCTGAAATCTTTGCAGACATCCCTGAAAAATTCCTGTGGGTTTCAGGAAAGTCAGGGTTTCACTTTATTTCTATTTTTACCACCACCACATGTTAGTTCAGCAGAAACAAGGTGCTCCGCTCATCAGAGGGACAACCAAAGCCATGATCCTTTCCAGGATGAGCTGCCAAGCAGATGAAAGGAGAAGCAAAACAAACAAGAAGGGGAAAGTGGGAAATCAGAAGGATTAACTCGTATTTCTGTTTCCTTGTTGATGGTATTTACCTTCTCACTTTAGCCATGGTTGCCAATACTTTTGCTTGTATTTTTTCCCACCTTTCTTCCCATTACTCTGACCCCAGTATCCCACCATCTCACTGACCTGCTCCACTCCCTCTTGTTGTGCCTTTTTCAGGTTTGTCTTTTGATTTACAAAGACACCACTCGTGGTTTTACCACTGTGCTCCCTTCTGCTCACCCCTCGCTCTGCCTGCTTCACTCCTTTTCCTCATCACTGTTGTTTTCCTACCCCAGCTCTGTTATTTTTTGCACAATTGTCTTGATGTCTCTGTCTAATGAACAACTTCCCTGTCTCCCAGCTCTCTCCTAATGAAGACAGAGAGAGCTTTATCCCTTCAGTCATAGAACCCTGGGCAATATTATATAGCAAAAGGAATTATGATACAAAAATAGATCCATAATATGCTCACTCCTTCTTTGTCTGCCATGCAGACAGCGACTGCCTCAAGGGGAATGTTTCTCTGTTATCTTCCTTCAACTCTTATTTCCCTGCCCAGTTATCAATTGGGGTTTTTTGTGATCATGGAGCCCCAGAGTATGGAGATGAAGGGCAAGATGCTCATGCTCTGCACACATGTACAGCCAAGGCAGGGAAGAGAAGAAATAAGCCTTGCTTTGACTCCCCTTTAAACAGTTGTGACTGGAAACAGACATCACTGGGAGTAGTTCACCTCAGGGAGTATTTTTTAAGAATCTAAATATTGTTATTAAAAATATAGGAATAGTTCATCAATCCATGGAGAAAGTTCCTGTTATGTATTAATAAAACACTCTTGCAACTTCTGGTCTTTCACAGAATCATGAAATAGGTTGGGTTGGAAGGTACCTGAAAGATCATCTTATTCCAACCCCTGCCATGGGCAGCAACACCTTCCACTATCCAAGGTTGCTCAGGACCCCATCTAATGAATTGTCTTTGAATTGGTGCTTCATTTTGAGTTATTAAGATCTCCAAAATGCTTCATTTTGCATTCAGACATGATGAGTTGAAATACTGTTTGTTCCTCTGATTGGATGTTCCTTGCTGGACAAATGGCCTTTTTTTTTTTTTCTGTAGACAAGAATTATGAAGGAAGAAATTAAAAAATGCACCAGATCATCCATCCTTTTTGGCTTCAAACTGTTGCTCCAGCAGCAAAACAAGCCCATGCTCAGCAGAAGAAACCAACAAGGCTTGATAGCAAAGCATTAGAGGGATGGTGGAGGGAGGGAATAACCCGAACTTTTGAAAATGCAAACTCTTTTTAAAAAAATATGAAAATCTGCCTTTTCATCCCTATTCTCATACATCCAGATGGGATTCATTGTGGCACATTTTTGACCTTCTCAGGTGCCTCAAAGTCTAAACAATGTTTATACCATCCAGTCAGGGGCAACTCCAAAAATACAACCAATATCAAAAGGAAACTATAATAGTGGTTCCCCACGAGGAGCTCATTCCTCTGAGTGGTTGTGACCCAATGCTCAAGTGGGAAGTCGGGGTGCCTGTGTTTCTGGATGTCATTTTTTTAAGAAGGAGACATAAAAGACACCTTGGCAAGTTGTCATGGAAGATTTCGTGGCAATATCTGTATGTGCAAGATGCCTTCTCTGTTGCTGTGGCAAGATTCTCATTCAGGTGATTCCATTTTGCCTACTTGCACTCAGGCTGCGTTTCCAATTCCATATGTCATTCTCCTTGTCTTCTCATCTTAAATTACTGTTCTAGTGCTGCTGTGCATTATTAAACAGTTGCCACATTTCACCCCAGTGGATCTTGCAATTAAATGATGGATTTACAAAGGTTGTGCTGCTTTGTTAGGTTTGCCTGTAAAGCTGGTTGAGGTTTTCTTTTTCTTTTTCAGAAAAACAGTTTTCCTTCAGAAACAGACTTGAAAAATGATTGCTTTTCATTAAAAGTTGTCGAAATCTTTTTTCCTTTTCATTTCCAACCCCAACCCTCTAAATTTTCCTGTTTTCTGAATTGAAAACTAAATTAAGTAGAGGTAGATAAAAGAAATGGTGTTACAAATCAATGTTATTATTAACAAAAAAAGAAAAAGCTTTTCCAATTAAACACTGAACATAATTCCAGTAGGGTTTTAGACACCGGTTTTTGGATATTGTAGTGAAATGAAAAAAGAAAAGAAAAAAAACCAAATCAATTTCAAACAACTGAGAATGGAAACAATGCCTGAGCTGCGAATATCACAGCAGAAATCTCTCAGTTTCTCTAGCAAGTTCTTCTCGTGCATCTTCTGTTGAAACTTGCAGAGTATTTTACCATTTAGAAAGAAAAACTGCCCTTAATTCTGTTTCTTAGTAGATGTATCCATAAAATGAGGCCCAAGTGCAATCTGTTTCTTAGATTAGAAGCTCAATGAGACAGGGATCAGCGCTCCATGAAATTAAGCACGTTGTGTGTAGGCTGGAGGAACGTTCCCGCAAAGAGGAAGCATTTGAATCTGTCCCAAGGAGGATACAGTGCCTGTGCAGGGGGGTTGAAGAATTGGAGAACTTAGTTTCAGGCCATGAAACAAGAAAATATAAGTTTTTGGGGGGGAGGGGGTTTTGAAATGAGACACTGGTGAGAGGTGTTATCTGTTGATGTTCAAGGCCAGATTGGATGGGATTGGAGCAACCTGAGATAGTGGAACATGTTCCTGCCCGTGGCAGGGGTGGAACTAGATGGTCTTGATAGTCCCTTCCGACCCAAAACATTCTATGAGTCTATGATATGATTCCATGATATCTTTTATGCTTCAGCTACTGTTCAGTAGTGGCAAAACAAAGAATTTAGATTGGCCCAGTCAGAGAAACCATCACAGTGTTTGTGTGTTGCGCTACCTTGGGAAAAAAACCAGTCCCCCAGTGCAAAATTAGAGCAGTCAATACCCTTAGAAGAGAACTCAGACTATTTTAAGACACGTGGAAAGATCTCTAAGGACACAAATTCCCTACAAAACTTTAAAAAGCTTTAAAGCATCTCCTTTTATTTATAGACAGCTTCATAAAGTCAACAGCTAAAAGGCATTAAAATAATCTGTGTTGTAGAGTCTTTTCAGAAACAGTGCATTTCTCAGGATCAGAGTTCTAAGTGGGGCTGAGCATCACTCAGATGTAAATATCTCCTATAGCTCGGAGCACTGACTGCAGAGGAAGCCCCAGGCAGATACTACTGTACAAACAGTGTAGGTGATTTTGGAAAGCAAGAGCAAACCAAGGTGTGCCAGGTTTTTAAAAGCCATCACTGTGTCCTACTCTTAGGAAAAACTTCCATTTGTATTCTTTTGAGACCACAGTCTCCTTGACTGGCCATAACCAGTTTCCTTCAGCTCTGAGAACAGACAGAATTGTTCCTTCCAGATTTCGCAGAGGTTTGTTCCAATTATCAGTAAGATTTCAGGAGATAGGTGTTGCTGATGTAGAAAAAGAGAGACCTCTCATCACCACCTGAGGTGATCCAACCTATGTTTTAAAGGAAAGCTGACACTGAAAGGAAATAATCTGGTTTAATGAGCTGGGCTCCAAGTGAAATTTCTGGGATAAACCCAAGAGTGAACATGTTGACATTGGAAGAAATCACCACTGTTCTTCATACTGACCACAGCATGTAACTGGTCCCTCATGGCCCATACCAACACATGGCCCATAAGAGAAATAGGCCAAAGCTGCCACAGACAGTGATTTTGGAAGGAAGGGGTGTCCTTGAAACGCTCTTTAGGAATAAGCATTAAACTGCTTTTCCAATACGTCAGGCTGGACCAAGAGAAGTTGCCTCACAATTTAAAGACAGCCTTGTAGTTGTCTGTAGCTTGTATGATGTGCAAGCAGCATGTAGAAGTCTTCTGGGTGGCTTTTGAGGGACTTACCCTTTTTGCATCCCAGTTCAGTAAGCAGGGCAGCATCTACATGAGTTGCATCTTCAATGATATTAAAGAACTGTCCAAGACCGGGTTGGACGGGGCTTGGAGCAACCTGGGCTAGTGGAAGGTGTCCCTGCCCATGGCAGGGGGTAGGACTGGATGGTCTTTAAAGTCGCTTCCAACCCAAACTGTTCTGTGATTCTGTGAATAGGCAAGGGTTTTGTGATAGTCCAGTTGAGAGGTCACCATTGTGTGGGTAAATGAGACAAGGTTCTTACTGGACAGCAACAATTGCACAGGTGAATTCCAGCTACGTAGGACATTTAATTTTCAACTCATTCCATGAACATCAACTAATTAATCTTCAAAGCATCCTGGAGCAGAGAGCTGGAAAGGACAGTTATGTGGACATGTCAGTAAATGTTTAATTTCTTCTTCTCCCTTTTTTTTTTTCCTCTGATGGTTTGTGTTTATGGAATAATTCCACAGGTGGACTCATTAGTATCAGCTCGTTAAAAGAGGGAACAATAATGACATGATAGATAAGATACACTTCCAAAGGATAATCCTCCAGGTGATGCAGCACTGCAAGGAGAAATCAGTTCTTTCAGTGGGACATTGCAGAGAACAAATGAAACCGTGACACAGATTCGCAGGGGACCCACTTCTGAGACTCCTGCTTTGTCTCCAACTACAAAGGCAGGACTGTCCCTTCTGTGTAGCAAAGATGTGCCAGAGGAGGGTTGCCATGGCACAGGATAACCACATTCAGTCTCCCAGCTTGTCTGCTCCTATTCCCACCCACTCACCCATCTGGCCAGGCTGGAGCTGAGCTGCAAAACCTCGGGACCTGGCACGCAGACCCACCAGGGAATTCTTGTCTGGGCAATTTTTGGCTGGATTTTGGCATCTCTCATCCCCACCTGTGTTAAGGGGCTCAGGCACGTGCTGTGAGTTTAGCCCAATAGGTTTTCCACCCTGAGTTATTCCCTGGCCATCTTCCAGCTAGACCGTTCGGGACTATGATGTTAAATCCGATTCCCTTGCAGGGTCAGGATTGATCAACACTCGACTTATTTTTGGCAGCACAAAGGAATGTGTTTATTGGACAAATCCTGTCCCAGCAGAAGATGTAAGTAAATCTCCCTTTGCCTTCATAAAGGTCAGCTTTTCAAATTACCCTCTTCCATGTACTGCACCAGGGTGTGAGAAAAGGTGTTGGAGCACCCTTGTCACACTGAAAGAGGGAGGGCTGGAGTTAACTCAGCACCTTCCAGGAGCAATTCCTCAAGGCCATTTCCTTCCACATGAGCCAGGATTCAATCCATACTCAGCTTTATGCTGGAAGGAGTCCTGCCTGTGTCTGGTGGCTTTGCTTCAGCAGAAATGTAGAACCAGTCTGCTGGCTGGATTTCAGTTTGGATAATTACGTTTTACTCACATAAATTACTGTAATAGTTTCAAAGAGGGGAAATTACTCTCTGCTGACTCTTCCAAAGCTATTTGGTAGTGATAGTAGGAGACATGAAATTGGCCAGCCCACCAGAAAGGTGGCTGCATTTTGATGGGGGATGAAATTCCCCCTCTTGAGCATGTATTTTGTGCAGGGAACTTCAGTCCATGTCCAGGCTACATGAAAGATGGAGAGCTATTATCTTCTTTCAGAGGGCTCACAGCTCTCAGTCTGTGATAGATCTCACTCAGCCTGACTCTCATGTATCAGACTGGCTCTCTGACAGCTTTTCTGGGATGGCTTAATAAAGCCCTATTCAATCCTTATTTTCCCATTGTAAGCTTGCTGGATTCTTCCTTTATTTCCTCTCTCACCAGCCCCCTTCCTTCAGGATCTGCTCTGTCAGATGTTTCCTGTCATCATGCACTGACATCCAGGGGAACAGCAGGACTGCTTGGCTCTGCATCCAGCACATCTCGAGCAGCCTGGGTTCTGCAGACACCTTGTCATTGACCTACACGCCCAGCTGTGCAGCCCAGTGTCACACCATCCATCCTTGCCTCTGCCTGGGACAAACTGCAGCTCCCAAATTATTCCCTACTTCTCTGAATGATCCTTCTAGACCCTGCAGTGGAAAATGTGCTTTAACTTATCGTCATCCTTATATCTTTCCGAGGCAAGCTGATTTTCCCCCTCTGTACTCAAGCCAGTATTCTTATATCTTAGGCATTAAATCCATCACAAGTTTCATCTTTCTTATTCTTTCCTGCCCTTTTAAAATTTCTGCAGTGTTCTCATCTATCACATCACTCATTCCAGCCTTAATATTTCCATTGTCATCACTTTGGGTGTCATTCTCATGCCTGAAATGTCCTAATTTTTCACATCTTTTAAGTCTGCGACCCAAAATGACATCCTTCCTGAATCAGGGAATCAGTTACATTATCTTTATGATTATTCATTAGACAGAACCTTTAGAACAGCTAATGCATATGCATAAACTTATTGTTCACAGGGTCTGATTGTTCAAACACTCATCCTTTGAATTCTGTACTACAGGAGGAGATTTCTTCAGTGTATGAGGAACAGAGCAAAAGACACCTGTAGGATGGGAATGTTTTGGAGTGCACTGTGCAAGATCTTCTGGCAAAACACATGATATTTGGAGGATTTGAGCTTGTTCATTTGGTCAGACTTGACGTTCTACAAAGATTTATGCATATTTAATCTGAATATTGCCAGCAGTCCCATGGATTGTGAACTGCAGGAGGAAAGTATTGGTCTAAATCACTGCATGGGCTGGACTTTCTTTGGGCAGGGATTGTAGGCAATTCTACTCATCAGCTGTGAACTCATTTTAGGTGCTGAAAAGATTATTATTTTTTTAAATATTAGATTTTTTTTCAATTTCTGGAAGTTGTAGCAGTTTTAATGGATTTGAGGATTCTGCCCTTGCACTGTTATTCATAAGGAGATGAACAGCCCAATACTGAAAAAAAAAGCACAAATATATTCCCTGAATATCTTTATAGAGGAAATGAAATAAAAGAAATACTGTATCAAAATTTCTCATTAAAGAGAAACATGCTGTGTCATGAAGTTCCTTTCTAAAGCTGTGGATGTTGAATATTTTGGGCAGTGGAAGATCTTTCTCACGAGTGACTGTATTAACTTTTACCCTTTTACTGAGTTCTTTTGAATAGCTCCATATAATCACTATTTTCCCACAAAATAGTAACATTTTTTAATCACTTTGTGCATCTATTCTCCCTTAGTCCTCTCATGTTGTATCTGTATATTTATGTAACGGTGTGATTTGAACAAACACCAGGATGCAAGAAGTCCTGTGGGTGCTGGACAGCCTGGGACCAGAAATTCCAGACATTTGCCATAAATTATAGCAATGCTTTGGGCTCCTGTACTCCAAGAGAGCTTTATTAAAGTCATCTATTTATTATACCATAGGCAAGAGCTACCTGTAAAAGAAAATTTGGGTTTCCAAATGATTCTGAAGTCATGGGAAATTTTAAATCCTGACTCAATGGCAAAAAGGATGCAGCGCTTTATTTTTCCTTACTGCATTTTTGTGCTGCAGAACTGAAATATTCCAACATTTCCACACAAACTCACTGAGGCAGTCTGATCACACTGAGACTATTCCTGTTTCTCCAAAATCAAAATGCGCTTCCCACTGCTCCTGACTTTTTGTTGGAATGAGCTGGAGAAAGGGAATCTGCACAGTCAGTGGAAAACACCTCGTCAGACTGACACTGGAAGTTGGAAACTGGCCAGGTTTGCTGCCAAATGCCTCGTGGGCTGGGAAATTTGGTTTTTAGTCAGAGGAATTGAAGTTCTGGTGTAGCTCTCCTATGAAAAGTGGCCAGATGAGACCTCATGGTCTCTGAAAACTTGGAAGCATCTATCCTAAATCATCCACGCTCAGAGCTCCTTGAAGATCTACCCAGCAGTCAAGAAGCCAAAGTTCACTCTTATTTGTAGGCACAATTTTCTTGGGCTTCACCAAAAATAAACCCCCTAACTGAAGTTCCAGCACTGCAATTTGTAATGGAGAAGCATTTGCTCTGAGAACTCCTAACTGGAGTTACAGTCTCCCCAGAGCTTCAGGGTCTATTCTGAGTCACAGCCTTCACACTGGGCTTACAGGGAAGCAAGGTAAATGTTGACTGCTTCTTTTTCCCCAGGAAATTTTCCCTTTATAGATCACTGAGAGACACTCACAGGGCTGAGGAGAAATGTTTTTTTTTCCTCCAAAAGGACAACATTAAAATCCCATTCCACTTTAGTGTGGTAATTGCAAATTTTGATATTACCTATGAAGCATTTGGGTTCATATTTCAAGAGATCTTTGCTCTCAGTTCCAACCTGAGGCAATGCCAAATGGACATGAGCTCAGGTGTGGTGGAAAGGAGGGGTGGGAGGTGGTGACAGTAGCACGTAGAGTGTCAAGGCTCCCTGAAAGAATGCAGCTACATAATGTGACAGTAATCATTACACTTTATATAACTTTTAATATTGCCTTTGAGCTAGAAGTCCTTAAACACCTGCATTGCATAACAGCACCATCAGTTATTGTGTCTCATCATTGGTTAGGAAGTCATTGATGACAATTTGCTTCAAACCCAAACAGCTGGTTCTGTGACCTTCTAGGTAACAACAAACACAAGAACAGGAGGAACAGTAATAATTCAAATCCACAATATATCCAGTTGTTGTTCTAAATCCTAATGAATTAATTTTTTATGTATATTTCAATACCAAACTAATCCTGGCACTTTTTCTGTTTAAAGATGAAGCCACCAATTTGGGGAAAGAAGTGGACTTTTTTACTTTTTCTTTTATTTTATCAATGCAGTGCTTGTTCATTTTGATGTAATTGCTCTCATTTGTGTCTTAAAAAAAACCCCTCAAGTATGCTTTGTGTTCTTAATAATGTCACTATCATAAATCAGTGTAGCTGCACTGACTTTGGAAATGGTACCATGATTTATGTGATTTGTATCAGTTGTGGGTCAGCTCTCCATTCTTTGGTGCTCGGGGCCAGAAAAATAGTTCTCTGAAGTTTTACTAGAATGATCAATAGGAAAAAAATGAGTCTTCTTTAGAATATTTTTTTTCATGATGAGGATTTATATTTCTTTTTCAAGATTCTCATCCTGCAAGGTACTTCTGTTCCTGCTGTTTTCAAGGGCCTCTCATTGAGTTCAGAGGGAATTTGAGGCTCTTGACCCTCTGCAGGACAGGACCCCAATAGATGGAAGGAAATTGCCTCACATCTTGTACAACCTGCTAATGTGCTTGTGCATTCATGCACAGTAATTGATCTTACAAACTTCTGAGTGTTCACTGGACTTGCGATTACACCATGAATATTTTATAGCTGCACCACTATAATAACAGTAATTACATTTGCCCTTTTGCAGAACCTTTTATAGAAGGATTTCAAGGTGGTTTATGGATGGTAATTAAGGCCCGTGGTCTTCTTGTGGAGGGAGAATTATTATTACCATTCTGCAGATGGGGACGCTGAGGTACAGAAAATCTGAACTTGACCTTGCCCAAGGTCATATCAAATCTCTGCCAGGACTAGGGGATGAATTCAAGGATTCTTGCACCAGGATCACTGTAGTTATGTATTTGATTTGGATTATGCCACCAACTGAAGAAAAGTTTTCAAAGTTGAAACATTCGATATTTTCCTCTTATTTGGAATACTGTACATTTTCACTGCCCTGGAGAGTTGCTGTACCTCTCGATACATCTTCACCAAAAAATCCATGCATCAGAAGGTACTCACTGAAAGGAACTTGAGGTGCTATACCCAGACGCCCTGATCCTATGCCAGAGGTGCCAGTGGAGACTTGTCACTAAGCATTAGCCCAGTCTTGCAGGTACCAGTGCAGAACTATTAATGCCAAGGTGAGCCCTCAGTGAGCTGTGAACAAAGTCCGAGGTTTAAAGGCACTTTTCTCTCAATCAGTTTAGTAATAGTGAAACCGTGTCCCAAGGTAGATTGTAATGTCACCACTGCCTGTCATTTAGATGAGTGAAAATGACTCACAGTGATTGCTGCTTTGATACATTTATTTACTATGGGAGCGCTAGCCTTTGATTGGGCTGTAAAAGGGTGTAATTATTATACAATGATTATACAGCCACGCTTGTGTCTAGAATGAGCACGAAAAACACCTGTTTATGCAGGGAAAATGAGCACATTCCCTGAGTGGCACCTTAATGTACCTCATTCTAAGAGGGGTGCACGCTCAGGGCATGGCAGCCCTTGGGAAGGCAAACTTCCAGGGAGAAATTCCGGATCAGTGAGCCCACATGCACAGCAGAAGGAAGCTGTGGTATTTTTATCTCAGTCACAGCTCTGAGGGAACAAGAAGTGTCTCCACATTTCCAGCTTCAGACTTGATGTGACTGAAACCACGTGTGGGATTTCCCTGAAGCTGGGGAACAGATGGTGCCAGGTTATGCAATGTGGGACGTGGGGACAGCAGTCCCATCGCCTGAGCTGCTTGTCCCCATAACACTGAGCTGGTTTGGGAGAGCAGAACCCCCAGAAATATGGTATGTAAATATAAGATGCTCCCCAAGTGTGCAGAATTCTGGCTTTGCAAAAGTAACTGGGAAATTATCACTTAATCCTGCTCGTTCAGAACATCCTTCAGGGAGTTCAGAGATACCTCTGGCAGTTAGGAAGACACTGTAATTACTGTAAATGATGTGAAATCCTTTAAGCTATGAGAGTTTCGACCAGTCTAATCAATACCTTGCAATAACAAGGTTTAGCTTGGTAAGAGCTATTGTGCAGTAATAACATTTTTTATGATTTATTCTGGTTAGCTTCAAAGTTTTCTGTGCAACAAACCTACGTATTTCAACAAAACAGTAGCACAGAGCAGTGCAAGTGGCTGAGCCATTTGGATATTACCACAGGGAAGAAGTGTGCTCCTGGCCTGGGTGGGGGTTGGATGGGAATGAGGGGGGTGCCAACACATCTGAGACAAGTAGGGATGAAACAAGACCCCCTTACCCCAGAGAAATGCCTGGTGCAGACAACATACCTTGAGAAATGAGTCATTCTCTTAGCACGAGTTTCCCACCTTTTCTTTTCTTTTCTTTTCTTTTCTTTTCTTTTCTTTTCTTTTCTTTTCTTTTCTTTTCTTTTCTTTTCTTTTC
>JAWWTY010000123.1:71220923-71236415 GCA_035222235.1 Margarornis squamiger
GAGAGAAAGAGAGAGAGAAAGAGAGAAAGAGAGAAAGAGAGAAAGAGAGAAAGAGAGAAAGAGAGAAAGAGAGAAAGCCTGCAGCAATGGGAGACAGAAAGATAAACTCAGAGGCAGACTGTTAAACCCATTTAGCAGCCAAGGAACCCAAAGACACCAGCGCTCTGTTATCAATGTGAGCTGTGCTCCAGGCACAATCTCCTTGGCGCATTATTGACCTTTAAAATTACATCCTACTCCCAAATATTGCTCCATGCTGCTATCTTTTATTATACTTGGCTTTCTTACAGCATTTGTTTATCAGTCTGCTCTTCTGTGTTTACCTCCAGCCTTTCAGAAGCAATTACATGGAGGATGGACATAACTCAAAATAACAGGTATGGAACAAAGCAGAAGAGAGGCTAACAAAGCTCAGGATGACGGAAAAACGGGGGAAGGGACTAGAGCTGGAAGAAGAAAGCAGTGATATAAATAATATAGAAGAGTTCTTTCACTTTTCATTAGGATTTGACAGTACTGCAGCATAAAATAAACACAAAATGACCACCCTTGATCAGACCAGATTTTCTGATGCACAACCTATGAGTAAAATAACACTGAGAGATGCTTATTCCACAAGACCAGAAACGACCCCTTGGTAGACTAAGGCCCTGGAGTCACCCTAACCCGAAATTTCACCAGGAGAAGATGCTTAAATTCTGTCTTATTAAGTGCAAAGTGGATGGGCCCACGGATGGGTTATCCTATTGCAGCCAAGCAGGGATTCCATGTGATTTCAGACATCACTGACACACTGGGATGGCTCAGTCTTCAATGCCCTCTGAGTCTTGCCTTGAACAGTACAGTAGGTGCAAACAGCATATAATTTCCTCCTGATGTGACTTTCTTCGAAGGATTTTCCTTCTGGAAATGTTCCCAGGACACAGTTATCCAAATAAAAGCTTCATTGCTCCTGCTGCTGCTAACATTAGTCAACAGATTGCTCCTGAACTTCAATCAGAGAGAGAAAAAGAATTCTCTCTCTCTATAAGAATAGTCCAGGCAATAGATCCACAAATGACAAATGGGAGAGAGCCCTGCACTGCTTTCCAGGGTCCTTTGCACTGACTCAGGGGGTAGCAAAATACTGTTAAAAAAGAGCATAAAATAACATAAAATAAGATGAAGAAAAATTGAAAGATTGCAAAAAATATAGAATTGTAGAATGGTTTGGGTGGGAAGGGACCTCAAATTTCATCTGACTCCAACCCCCACACCAAGGGCAGGGACATCTTGCACTAGAGTGGATTCCTCCAAACCCCATCGAGCCTGATCTTGAACACTTTTGAGGATGTCAACCTGTCCTTGAGTCACCTCTGGCTTGATGTGGCAAATTGCTGATTTCTCAAGTCTCATCTTGCTGTCCCAGTGCACAGGGATGACACAGGCACAATGAATTACAGCAGGTTCATGTCAACCACTGAAGTGATGTTGGGCACGTGGCAAAAGGATCTTCCTTTATCCCTTTATGCATAATTAAAATGATGAGAAATGTCAGATTGACAGCTGAGCAAGCACTGAGCAAAGTCATCCAGGCAAAAGGACACTATCTGTGGCCACAATGTCTTTGACTGGAAAACCAGTCTTCAGTTCCTGGAAGTTTCTTGCATTAAGTCCTCTGTGAGCCCTGGTGAGCTCCATACAGCTTGAACAATGAAAAAATCCAAGCAAAACCTTGTAATGGAACCCAAGGAGCATCTAAACCCCACATATCTCCTACACATCTACTTTGTGTTGTCTGCAACTCATCCTGTAGTCTGCTGGAATTTGTTATGTACAGAAAAAACTAAGCATGGGTTATCAAAGAATTAGATGCTGTTTGGTTCTATCCAAGGGCCTTTTACAGAGCCATTCCCAGATTTGTGGAGATCTATTAACATGACCTATCTCCTCCATCTGGAAAGTAGCATTAAATAGCTCATCCCTGTCTCACAAAAGTATTAGAAACACATTATGAAGATGACAAGGTGTTTTAACACTAAGAAGGTATAAGAAGTATTAGCATGTTATGATGTAGGAGTTGCACTGAGACCCCAAGATCATCTTCATGTAGACCTATAATTATTTGTCAAGAGCTAATGATTTTTTACCTTCATCTGCACAAATTAAGTTGTGCTGTAGATTCCATCTGCCAACACATCACAGATCCATTCAAAACCTGGGTTATTCCAGCCCTGGCATTATGTTTTCCCAATGCAGGTGTTCAAACAGGGCAGATTCAGAACAGACTGACCAGGGAAGTGGTGGAATCAACATCCCTAGAAGGGTTCAAGAGAAATGTAAATGTGGCCCTTGGGGACACGAGTCAGTGCTGGGGGAATGGTTGGACTTGGTGATCTTAGAGGGCTTTTCCAACATCAATCATTCTATGGTTCTATAAATAATCTACTTTGGGAGAGGGAATATTTATTTTTTGGGAACTTGTAATCAGATTTTCTCGTGGATCAGCAGGGAGGCCACAGAGAATAATGGAAACATTTGCACAGACTTTAATAGGCTTTGTGCTGGATCCACAGCATCGTGGGATAACACAGTGTATTATTACTTCTTCATCTAATAATCCCACACAGAGATGGCCCTACACATATTGTGTTGCTTTTCAAGGATAAAAATATCTCCTTGATCAATTTTGCCTCCATGTTGAATTATTCTGTCAATTATTCGGCAAATTTTCCTTCTCTTCATGGCGACTGACGTCACAAACACCATTTGCATTCATTTTCAACTGTCTGTTTAGAATTTCTGAAGAATTCAAACCCTCTTTATCACAACAAACCACCATGGAAATTACGTCTGTGTTGGTCTTTATGGCTTTGTGTTCTGTTAGGAATTTAGCTCATTTTCCTCTGATATCATCATGTATTCTGTGTGTGGTTTAGGACTCACAGAGCTGCATTTTTTTCCACGGTTTCATTAATCATGTCAGACCTTCAGTTACATTTAATTGTAAGTGCCAGTCTGAAGAAATTCATTTCGTGGCCATTATCATTAGGCAGAACGGGCAGTGGTTTCATAGAGCCCTGTAGAGGAAACCCACAGAGCAAAACATGAGGGGGATAATGGCTATTGCTTTCTCATTTGGAAGCAGGAATTACTCACCAGTTCCTTTTTTTTTTCTGTTATAAGCATATTTTCCCTTAGTTCTGCATGCAAGGGGATTATAAATTTAGGGAAGGTGTACCTGAGTAATCCTTCACCCTGCAAAAACTTAAACAGAGCGCTTTGCTCTGATGCTGACAGCGAGGACAGGGACATGCTGGCAATATACTTTGGACCTGTGGAAAGGCTTTTGGCTCATCCTCTGGCCCAAATGCTTCTGGACCAGCCAGGTGCACAGCTCACTGTCTTAGGGATCTTCTCCAGGACAGTTCCTCTTTTCTTCACACACGGCTCAGCTCTCAAGCACGCTGAGCTCATATTTACTGTTTTGGATGTTTCAAGGGGCTTCAAAGCTAATGTAAATAAATAAATTGCCCCCAAGGCCAGACCCCAACCCCAAAATTAAGACTCAGGACAACTTCGTCCAACCTGGCCTTGAACACTTCCAGGGATGGGACAACCACAACTTCACTGTCTTACTACCCTCCCAGGGAGGAATTTCTTCCTATTATCTAATGAAATCTACCCCTTTTTGGTTTAAAACCACTACACCTCATCCTACACCCACCAGATCTTGGTGCTGGGCAGGGTCATTGAGGCCTTCAGTGAATCCTTGGGATATCATAATATTCCAGCAGATTTTCTGTGCTGGGAAACCTCAGCAAGAGCAGCCACTCATTCTTTAAGGCCAGGTTGGGCAAGGCTTGGAGCAACCTGGGCTAGTGGAAGGTGATGCTGCCCATGGCAGGGGGTTGGAATGAGATGAGCTTTAAAGTCCTTTCCAAACCAAACCATTCTGTGATTCCTTCTGGATCCTAAATTGCTCTGTGATAGTAGAGTTTTCTTTGGGTCACAGGGCAGTTCAGCATCAAAAAAAAAGATTTCAACTCTCTAGGAAATTTTACCCTGATAGTTCCTTCCTCAATGAAGTCAAGGTTGAATGAGAAGAATTACAAACATGTCCTTTCTTATTCTGCAGTGTTTCTCCACTTAGAGCCTGGTGGTTTGCTGGATTGCTCTCACAGGAGATGAAAATTTGAGTCCCTTTCACCAGAGAATGAAACTGAACCTGGAGAAGCGCTGTAGCAATTCAATTTTGGGTTCAGTGGAGTTATTTTCAGGGTCCTTTTTTTTGCTCAGGTGCTTTGATCTCATATACACACTGCAAGCCTGTTGGATTGCTCTCTGGTTTTCCTGCTCAAGAGGAAGAACAGTTCCCAGGTCTGGACTCAGCACACACTCGTGGGTGTTTTGTGACAATGACTGAGGCCCTCAGGCAGTGTCAGAGGAAGAATGGTGGCAAGTAATTTGGACATTGATAGGGGAATTAGATGTGAAATAGGTACTGGCAGCCATGCTCTTCCCCTCCAGAGAAGTAATTCCCTTACAAATACAGAGAAAGAATCAGATATTTGGACATTTTCAGATAAAAATATCTCTGGATTTGGGGTGTTTGTGACAGCAGAGGAGTGGGACTTTTGTTCTACCCCTCTAAATCACACATCCCCCAGTTTCATGTCTATCCCTGTTTTGTCCTATACATATCTGTGTTACAGACTCTGAAATTTTGTGGAAGTCCCAAAGATGAATGGAGAGTAGTTTCTGGATCACAAAACTTGGTATTTCTCTATCTTTACCTTAACAAAGAACCACTTTCCAGCAGAAGGAATTTCCAGGCCAACTTTCAAACTTTGACGGTGACCTTTAATATAAAAAACGCTGCAGACAGAGTTTGTCTTTGAAATGGGAACATAAAAAATGGAGCAAGGGGCAAAAGGGCCTCAACTATTACAACTGGGCTGCAGCTGAAGATGGAACTGAAAGGAAATGTCTTACAGAAAGTATGAGATGTCTGAAGAAAGCAGTGTCCAATATAAACAGCGTTTTCAAGCACACTCAATTCTCATTAAAGTGCTCTGGGAATTTGTTCCTCCCCTGTGATGGGTTTGAAGAAGGATTTGAAAATTTACTATTGCTTCCAGCAGGTAGACTTAATTCCCCATCTAAAGCTCGTTGAAGTCAATGAAAAAAAGAGGTTCTCATTGAGTTTGGTGGACCTTGGCTCAGTCTCTTTGACATTTAGCTGAGGTAGCTGAAACTTGTTCCCCTCGAGCTATCCAGAGGTTCTGTTGAACTGAGCTTTCTCTCACAGTGTGAGGTATAATAGGCCACAGCTGAACACATTCATGCAAAGGAAGGTCAGAAATCTGGCTTCCTTGTTAGCACGGTGTCGTGGTTTAATTCAGCAGGCAGCTCAACCCCACACAGCCACTCACTCACTGCCCTGGGCAGTGGGACGGGGGAGAGACCTGGGAAGGAAATGAAATGTGTGTGTTGAGACAGAGACAGTTTAATAGGACAGAAAAGTAAGGGATAACAACAACAACAGTGATGGCGATAATGATGATAATTAACAACAACATCAACAGCAGTAATAACAATAATGATGATAATAATAATAATAATAGTAATAATAATAATGATGATGACGATGATGATGTTGTAAAACAAGTGCCGTGCAATGCAATTCCTCACCACCCAGGTACTGATGCCCAGCCAGTTCCCAAACAGAGGCCCCAGCTCAGCTATCCCCAGTTCATACACACACACCTTGATGCCATATAGTCTGGAGCATCCCTTTGGTCACTTGGGGTCAGCCTGTCCTGGCTGTGTCCCCTCCCAGCCTCTGGTTCTCCCCAGCCAGCTGGCTGGCAGGGCAGAGGGACAAGCTGAAAAGTCCTTGACTTGGTGTAAACACTGCTCAGTAACAACTAAAACATCAGTGAATTGCCAACATTATTCACATGCTGAACCCAAACCCAGCACTGTACCAGCCCTTGGGAAGAAAATGAACTCTGTCCCAGTCAAAACCAGAGCACTCTGCTGACACTGAAAATTTGTTAAACATCCTAGAAGACTCTGAGGCAAAACTCACAACATATTGGGGAATATCTGTATGTGAAGGCCAAACAAGTTATCTGTTTTCCTTGTGATTAAATGAGATTAAAAAAATGGGAGGGAAAAAGTTAAAAAGGAGAAAGGCAAATATTTGCTTCTATTTTGCTACAAACCTCTGTTGCAGCAAAACAGCAAGGATGCAGAGCAAAACTCACTGCAGGAGATCAGCACCTGGCCTGGCAGAGCAGCATCCAGGACTCCAACACAGCCCTGTGTGCTGTGCTCTATGTAATTCATGCCAGGGCAAGGTGTTTCAGGATGGGGTTCTTAAAAAGCAGCACCCTGAGCCAAAACTCATCAGATTCAGAGTGTTCTGCATGGAGGGAAAGGCAGAAGGCAGCACTTTAATGTCCCACATCCCTCAGAGTACATTTTTTGTAAGGAAATCTTTCCTATTTAGGACTGATAAATGTTTTTTCTCTCAAAAGTAGGAACTTTCTTTGCAGAGCCTGGCAGAGAGTTATTCCAGTATTCCACCTCACAGTAGGTTGTTTCCACTATATATTTACAAAACAGCTCTGTTAGCAGAGAACCTGCAGGAAACAGAGCAGATCAAGTGCTGGTCTCTTTGCATCAGCTGGATTCCAAACCCTGTGCTCAAGGACAGCATCTACGCTGCATGGAAAAAAACACCTTCCCATTCAGTTGGATGAATGTTTTCACTGTACAGACATGAATTGAGTGTAGATTACCCAGAAAAGGGGAAAAAGGTAGATAATTGAGGTGTGAAGTCATTAGGACACTCCATAAGAACAAGGTTAGGGTTTGAGTTCAGGCTAAGGACAAAGACACTGACCTCCTGTTCAAGGACTAGATCATAGAGTCATAGAACCACAGAATATTTTGAGCTGGAAGGGACCTTAAATGAGGGACCACCTCATTTCAACCCCAGCCAGGGTAGGAACACCTTCCACTCCTATCCTGGGTTGCTCCAAGCCCCATCCAACCTGGCCTTGGACACTTCCAGGGATCCAGGGGCAGCCACAGCTTCCCTGCCCAACCTGTGCCAGGGCATCACCACCCTCACAGTAAATGTGTTATGTAAATGGAAAATGTATAAAGTAAACGTATAAAGTAAATGTTAAACATATAAAGTAAATGTAGATGTGCATTATAAATAAATTTGAAATTGTATAATCTGAAAAAACAACTACCAGAGTGAGGATACCCACTTTTCTCAGGATACCATGAATTGTGGCTTCAGGTGGTTTTGTTTGTCTCTCTGGTCCCCCACTTCTCTTAAGTCAAAAGCCAAAGCTTCAAATCTCTCTTCCTCTTTCCTTCTTTTCACCCAGCCTGTGTGATTTGGGTTTGAGATCGTGCAGGGTAAGACAGGACACTAAACCTCATTCTCCTGGGCCCTTTTCAAGAGGTCCAGACCAGGTAAAGGCGGGGGAAGGTGCACAGCATCCCCTCCATCCCCAGGTGTGGCAGGAAGGAAAGCTTTTCCATCCCTGTGTGCTGCACGGAGCCTCATCCAGCCCAGCCGTGCTCTGTGTATCCTTCCCATTCCAATTGCCTCTGGAAGATGGGGAGCACAGGAATAATTCACAGGGCTGAGTGAGGCTCCAGAGCTGAGCCATGCTGGGGCTGAGAGAAGGACCAAGGATTCTCCTGCCAGCCTGGAGAGAGAGCTGTGATGCCCTGTGTTTTCATGTCCCCATCACTCCTGCACCAACAGTGCTCAGGAGTGCCTGTGTTTCCACAGGATCATGATTTAAAAAACCAGAACAAATCAAGAGCATTAATGCAGAAATACACCGTGTCTTGTAATGGACCTGCAGCTTGAGCTCTGCCTGCATCCCCACCCCACCATTTTTGCTGTACACACCTCTGTGTCAGACATTTCTCACTGCAGATTTCTGTAGGATCTTTCCTAAGAGAGCAAAACAGCTCAAATTGCTTCCGAAGACCTCAACATTACATTAAAGATTGTTTTCCTGTGTGAAGTTAAAGGAAGACTGTTAGAACTACCTGCAGAGCTTGCTCTACCTTGACAGCAATCGTGCTGGTGATTTTTAACTCAAAAGGATGCACCTTCTAAATTTTTTATTGTTCTCCTTTTAGTGCTTCCTCGGTGCAATCTGAGGATAAATTCAGTTTCTATCAACACTGAAACAGAAGAAAGTGTGAAGTTTGAAAGCCCAGTTTTCAATTTAAGCCACGTGGCATCACCTTCACTTATGTAACCTGCCAAGCACCGAACAGAGGGGCAGGAAGCACGACAGAGCTGCTGAGATGTTTCACACAAACCTGGCAAAGTCTTATTATCAACTCAACAACTGCAAGAAGGTGTCATTTTCACACCTCCAGGCAACTTGAATTTCTCCCCTCTACCCTTTTTGCACCAAAAGAGGGATTACAAAGGTGTCTTTCCCTGAGCAGAAGCCACTGGGACTAAGCTTGTAAAGAAATCCATCATCACCACATTATGGCAAACATGCCATAACCAGCTGAGCTCATTCTGTGTTCTGACCTCTTCCTGGAGGTCTGTAGGTCTAGGCCATGGAAATTAGATAACATCTATCCTGCAAGAACCAGCTGGTTCCCTTCCTGGGTGACCTATAAGTCCATATCCTGACAAATCAGAGGTTTAACATAGTTGGTTTTGTCAGTCTCATGATCTTTTTGGGATATGTAGCAGTAAAAAAATGTGGGAACAGAAGAAGAAATATTTTGGTTATAAAGCCCACAGGTGAAAAGACAAAGGATTTTGGGAGGAGCAGTAACATTTCCAAGGGTTCAGAAGGTGAGGAAGTGAGTAACAGATGACAGGGCCATTGCTGTTTGTTACTTTATACAGTGGGAAATTAAAATGGTAGGTGTTAGAGACATTTGTGAGGAGCCACTGGAACAAAGTGCAAGACAGAAAATAGAGGTGCATCTTCTCTGTCAAGGCACAAGGTGACAGGTATCCAAAAAGAGCACCCTTAGCAGTGTGTGGAGTCCATCTCCCCCCAGCACTTGCCTCTGCAGTACATTCCAGATGGGGGACCTGCAGAACACGTTTGCAATATACCAGCAGCCTTTTAAGCTGCTTGTGAGCTAAACACTGTTATTTATGTGCCCAGCTGTGCCAGGGTGATTTCTTAGTGTTATTTTTTATTGCAGTGCTGGGCATACACAACACCTGCTGTACCCAATCTAATTTCAAATATGTTGAGCAACGGGAATTCTCTCAGTTTCCTTGTGAGGCTCTTCTGCAGTCCTGTTCCTCTGGGTTCATCCCATCACCCTGTACATCCTGAAATTCATCATCAGAATGGCTGTTCTCAGGATGAATTTTGATGTCTACTCCTGACCCAGACTAAAGAGTTTCATGCGTACAACAGGGAATTTTGCAGTTATCGAGTCAACATATCCCAGACTCTCAGGAGCTATTTATAGGCCCCCCCCTTGTCTCTGGCAGTTTTCCTTAAAGGTTTCTTAAATCCTTCTTAGCCTGGCAGAGATTTACAACAAGTTCACAGATCTCCTAACCTTATTTTTATTTATAAATTCAGACATCAAACCTCCCCGCTGCCATAAGGAGAAATGGGTTGGGGAATTCGTCACAAGAATCTTACTTGGTGTGTGTTGCAAGTTCTGTTTTATTCTGCCTTGGCAATCTCCCCTTCAAGGTACCCTTAAGAGAAGTTTGCTGTGTGTAAATTGGTGGCAAAGACAGTCAATTAAGGATGCCTGAAAAGTCTCTGTTTATTGACTCACAGCCTGCAGGGTTGCGTGTTGTTCTTTCCTTAGCAGCAAGATTCTTCATCATGATTAATTACTGTCAAATCTCCATAGGTTTGTAACAGCAAGATACAAGATGTCTACTATAAATCTGCAAATAAATTGTTTATTAGAGAAAATAAGAAGAACCTTTCAACTACCCCACTAAAGCCACAGTCACATGCAAGTCTGTCTGGCTCAATTGCCTTTCCTGAGACTCTACTTTTTAAAAAAACATTTTTTTTCCCTTTTTGTCCCCCTTTTTTCCTGTCTCCCTGGACCATTTCATAGCAGATCTGTTGAAAAAGGGTTATTACCCTGTACCATTCTTTTATATCTTCGTGTTCTGTCTGGAGCACAGCTTGAAATAGTATGTCAGATTTAGGTGTCTGCTATTCCCAAAGCATGAAAGCAAGCTGAAAAAGATTTGGAAAGGAGCTACAGGAGAAAAATCTGGTAAAAAGCACACCTGAAAAAAAAAATAAAAAAAATCAGATGCATTTTTAAAGCTCATGTAGACAACCCAAGTTAAGAAAGTAGAAATCTTATTCCTTGTATTTTACAGAAAACTAAGTTATCTGTAGTGTGGAAACAGTGACAAAGCCAAAGTTTGTGTCTAGAGGTGAATTTTGAGAAATAATGTCTATGTTTCTATTTAATTATTAAGCACACAGAACACCCAGCTTTAAAATGAAGCCTTTCAGCCACTGGTAGGTGCTTTTGTAGAGCAGAGGGAGCAGCTCAAGCTAACTAGCAACTTGCTGCTGCCTTTTTTTGTCTCTCAAATAAACGTGATGGATGATCCTCTTTGCACCTTTTGACTGGCTAACATCTTCTCTTACCTATAAGCAAGGAGGTGCTTGAGGTCTCGTGTCTGGGCACAACTTTTCTTGTGCTCAACATCAACCTCAGAGACACACCTGGCTCCATGTAACTCATGCTGGAGCTGGGAAATGTGGGCTCCAAGCCTTGTTCTACTGCCTAGGCATGGTAGGGAATCAATGGGAAAGGTAAGTTTGCACACAACAGCAGCAGCTTCCAGGGAAAAGTCCCTATCAACAGGACAAAGAGTATGTATTTTGGAGGAAGAGGAGCAAAGGCCCAAAAATAATGAAGCAAGGAAGAGGATTATCTATGAATTCAGAACTGTTAATTCAGTGTTTCTTACTGGTTTTCAGTGAATAGGTTTGGAATGACAGAGCAAGTGTCTGTCTTGTTTGCAAAGACAAAAAAAGAAGTAACACACAAGTCTCAAAAAAAGGATGTATTTAGGTCAAGAGCCACCTTGCAATTAAAGGCAGGCAATTTGAGGGAAGAGCAAGGCCATGATTGCAAAGATGCTGCAGCAATGCAGTCATTGGGAAGGCACTGTGCGTGTTTTGAGGCAACTGCCTCAGAGGGGAGGCAGCTGAACACCTCTCCTTAATCCCTTTACCTTCAGTCCTAAATGTTTATGAAGCAAGAAATGCTCTTAATCCCAGTGAGGGAAATCTGCTTTATCAGGCTACCTGGAAAGGCACAGCTTCACTAAATCCTTTTGCCAAGAAATAGGAGAGCAGAAAAACAAAAGATTGATTTCTAAAGACCCAGAATTATTCACAGTGAGGATCACTATCTGGTTTCCCAGCGGAATGAACCAGTTAGATGTTTGTAGAGGGCAAAGCATCTCCTTTTCAGTGCCACACTACCAGGAAGGACCACATGAACAGAAACATCTTTGAATCCAGACTTCAACCAGCAGGTTCCACATGAGAAACCAGCCAGTGCTTGTGCTTATTCCCTGCTGGACAACCCATCCACCTGCTGAAAATTCAAAAATCATCAAGGTTTTAACTGCACACCCTTGTGCCAGGTTCCAGCTCCAATTTGCAGCTGAAGAAATAACAATGGCACTCCAGGCCCAATGGAAAAGGTCTCTGTGACACTGGAAAATGGGGTTTGACAGGATTTTGGACTATCAGGTTTGCACCCTCGTAGCCAGCAGGTTGGGGAACTTCACTCTCATCTGGAACAAGTGCATGGGGGGTGGAAATTTGAATATCTTCCTTTTCTTCATGCCCACTATTTAGCTAAAACTAGGACAACTCTGAGGAAAGGAGGGGAAGATTAGAAATGGAAAATTATTAGTTATGTATAACCAGAGAAAACTAGAACACGGGAGGAATGGCAGAGGTGAAATGACAGAGAAAGGTGGTAAAATGAAAACCAGATACAGGACATCAAACAAATCTTGACCTTCTATTCTTACTTTTAATTGGCTCTTATTAATTTTTTATTTTTATTTAATATTGCATAGCAGTGACAAACCTTTGGAGCATCATTTCTTTGTCAACCATGCAAAACATATATATGTACTACTGCATTTCTGTTCCTAAACAACAGAATATTTTCTGATTCCTGTCAGAAATTAAATATTGTGCTGATTTCTACAGGACCACAGCTCATTCCTGCTGATTGCAGGATGCCTTCTTTCTCAGGAGGCATTGACCAGCTCTAGAAATCATGGGAAACATTTGCCTCTGTATAAATGAAAAGTCATTATGCATTATCTGGGCTGGTGGCTTTGCTAAATATGAAATCCACATTATGTCAGAACAGAGGAAATGGAGTTGTAATCACACTGATGCGTGACACACAATTAACAATGTTTGTAAATTTGCATTTATGAATAAAATTCCCATTGTAACAAATATTCAGCAGGCACTAATGAGGTTTTAAGGGCACAGCTAAGGTATGTTCTTACAATATAAATCAATGAAGCTTGTGTGCTGAACAGACATGTGAGCATGGATAACACACTTCTTAATGAAAAACTCAGAAAAATGCTGGCAGATTGAGCGTTTTCATCATGAGCCTTCATGTGCTTTTGAAAGGACTAAATCCTGGCTGCAGGACCCAGTGTTGGATCACCTTGAGGGGCAGTAAATATTGCTCTGCTTGGATGAATTATGAAAACACACACAGGATTCTCATAACTCTTCCCGTGCCTGATCCTCCCTGGCGAGCAATCCTCAGCCATCCCTCACTGCTTATTGAACCATTTTGCTTTGAGCTGGTGGGTGAAGGAGGGTGTTAGAGCCCAGCTGACACTTGAATGTGCTGGAAAAATGTTGGTAGCTTTTTTTATTTCTCTTCCTTTTTCCTGATTTGGTGATCCTCCAGTGTTTTTCCCTGCAATATTTCACGTAGACAGGTTTGGCTTTATTGCAGCCTCAGGCATCTCTGCACGCTGGTGTTCCTAAGTAATGTTTGGAAGTACCAAGTACCTGCATTAAGGTTTTGCCGTAGGCAAATCTGATGAATATTTGAATTGGGCAAGAAACAGGTATTTTAGTGAACACAGTAATGTAAAACATCCAGAAACTGTGAACTATGAAAAGGTGCTGGAGCATTAAGGATGCAGGTTTTTCCAACTCAAGCCTACAAATGAGCTACCTACAATTTTTCTAGGGGAAAGGGAAAAAAAAAGGGCTAAACATACCTTTGCCAGCTTGAAATGTGTTTCAAGGAGATTGGGAAAGCAAAGAAACATGAGCCAAAAATGGGAATTGCAGGAAAAAACAGCAAACCCCAGCTATCCCTGAAAAGTAGCCCCTGTCACTGGCAGTTTAACACAGGATTCACTCGTTAGCAGCTCCTGCCCAGGCACACATTGATAAATTGGAGGTAAAGGACAAATTGGAGGTAAAGCCAAAGAGAAAAATGATTAGTAGGAAGGAGGAGCTGAATTCTGAGAGAAGAGCAGAACTAATAAGGTAGAGCCTGGCTAAAGGAGAGCTCAGGAAAGGGGCATAAATCTACCTGTCTGTAAGCTGAATACCAAGCTGCCACCAAAGGCAGGATTGTTGAAGTAGGATCATGGCAAAATTGGGTAATTTGGGAGGGGGAATGGGGAAAACAGTTCACTAGAAAATGCATGTTCAGAGTGGAAGTGAAGATTCTCACCAGTTTTGGTTGATTGATCTGTACCAAGACCCTTGCTCCAAAACACCACACTTGAAACATTTCAGTTGCCATCTTTTGGCTTCAGCACATTTTAAATAATGCTTTAAGGTTCCTCATACTTACACCTCATTGCTCACAACAACTAGGAAAAGGAAATGGACTAAAACACTTTGGTTTAAATTAAAAGAACTATCCTGATTGACCTGAAAAATGTCAGGGAGGGGGACTTGTTTTTATGGTGAGAAAAAACCAAATGTGTTTCATTTGCAATCAACCTTGAATAATTCCCCTTATCCAGAGTTTGGTAAAACAGACAAAACACCAAAACAAAACAAAAAACAAGCAAAACCCAAACAACAATCAAACAACCTCCCAAAAAACAAACAAACAAAACCAAAACAACAACAACAAAACTCCCCAAAACCCCACAAAATTCCTCCCCTTTAAAAAACCCAACAAAAAACCCCAACCAAGCACGAAAAAAATTTAATTATTCAGAGAGCTCTGTTCCTGGGGGCACAATTAAGAATAATTGGAAGAAATTAAGCAGGAGAGAATTTAGGCTTCAACAGTAGGATGAGCTTTCCTCCTGGTGAGAAACACAGGCTTGATTCTGCAAGTCACTGAGCGTTGCTTGTGAGGGGCTCAGTTGTGTTACAGGATCCCTTGGGAGGGGCCAGCACTGTTGGGGCACTATAAAACATCCTGAGAGCACAGTGGAAAATCCCACTGGTCATAACTACTTGGAAACACTCTTCAGGCCATCAGACATTGAGGCTGTGCTATCCAAAAATGGAGATGACAACCCAAAAAAATCCCCCTTTCTGTCTCTATCTGGTACCACTCCGTAGGGTAGCAGCTGCCTTAACACTATCTGTGCAGGGCTCTAATTTCTTCTTTTCCAGCAGCATTGCTGTAACAAGTCAGGCAGAATATTTGGAATTCCCTGTTGGGTGTTCAAGAATATTTATATTTGAAGAGCATAAATTTAAGAGGTGTACAGGGGGTCAGACTGCAATAAAACCATATAATTATGAAATAGCACATATATATATATATATATATATATATATAACAGTAACAGTATAAATATAATATAACTGTAATTAAGCCAACTACTGAGGCTGGAACTAGATGATCTTTGAGATCCCTCCCAACCCAAACCCTTCTATGATGCCATGACATACTCTGACCTCTACAAACCCTCCATCATGGTAACCAGTGTTCTCCTTTTGTAATTCCCACACCAATCTGCGTTTGCATCAGTGGTTTCATATTTGCTTCCCAAAGATGTGGTTTCCTCGTTGGCAAACCGTGCCAGTGAGGGGGCAGGTGTAGAAGCCTGGAAGATAAAAGGGGCTGAAGTGTGTCTCAAACACTGATAGCTGGATGGCCGTGGAGCCAACCACTAACTGTGAGAAAGAACAGGGTGTGTCTGGAGAAGGGACCATATGGAGGTAGGACAACACGTTTCTGGGACAAATGCCCTTTTCTGGCTTGTGTAGATAAGCATGACACAGGACAGCTCAAGCATAGGGTGAGGTAAAGGAATGGGCATGTACTGTTGACTAAAGGCCAACCCAAGAAGGGGGTGATCGAGACCACCACAGACCCCCAAACCCCTTTGATCCATTTCTAGAAATTGGTCAGAATGGATTTCCTTCTTTTCTTTCTCTTTCTTTCTTTCTTTCTTTCTTTCTTTCTTTCTTTCTTTCTTTCTTTCTTTCTTTCTTTCTTTCT
>JAWWTY010000123.1:71245142-71256312 GCA_035222235.1 Margarornis squamiger
CCTCCTTTTCTCCAGGCTGAGCCCCCCCAGCTCCCTCAGCCCCTCCTGCTGCTCCAGCCCCTTCCCAGCTCCTTCCCTGGACACTCTCCAGCCCCTCAACATCCTTCTTGTCATGAGAGGCCCAAAACTGTCCCCAGGATTTGAGGTGTGGGCTCAGCAGTGCCCAGCACAGGGGATGGGCACTGCCCTGCTCAGTGGGTGAACAACTCCAGGTTTATCTGTGGCAATAAAACCACCTACTGAATGTCCCAATTTCAACAACTTCAGTTTTCAAGAGATCAAATCTCACTTTGTATTGTCATTCCTCAGGGGTTTCCTCCAGCCCACATTTGCCAACCAATCACCACTTAAATCTGGGGAAGCAATAAAAGCAGAATGAAGTAAAAGTTATATGTATTTATTGTTATTGTGACTATGATATTCTTATGATATTCAACCTGGCTCTGCCCAGTGTAACAGACCAGCCCCTGGTTTCCAGAGCAGATCCAGGCACCTCCACACTTTCTGCATGCCTGGAAATTTCTAGCCCAGAGAGCCTCATCTGCAGGTTCAGCAGACATCTGTTCCCCACCTCCAGCCCTACACACCTCCCCAAAACCTCCCTGAGGAGCTGCTTTCCTGTCCTGCCCTGCTCTTCAAAAGCTGCCTGAAGTCTGTTTCTGCTGGAAGTGGGAAGGAAGTCACTACAGACACCATGGCTCAGGTCCATCCTGGCTCCACTCACCAAATTATTGCATGGATTGGGGAATGGGGGATCAGGAAATAAAGGCAATACCTGTCTCATCAGATGACTTCCCATCCCTCTTGGAAAGTGTGTGCAAGCATCAACCTGGCGAGAGGATTATTGGTGGGTGAACGAGACAGTAATTGGAAAGGCAGGAAAACAGAGGAAATTTCTCTGGCAGGGTACAAATTCCTTCCTACCTCACAGCTTGAGAATAGTGGCTACAGCAATACCTGAGGGAACTTCCTACAAACTAAATCAGTTTATTACACTACACTCGGTGTGAAAAGCTCTCTAAGACTCCCCAGGTGAAGGAGCTGAGAAAAACACACTCACCAGCTTGGCTGTGCCCTCACATCTCTGTCCTGGTTATTGCATGGCACAGATATATCCAGAGGCACTCGAAGAAAATGGTTCAGTTCAATCCCAAGATCCCAAACCCAGCACCAGGACACAATTTCAAGACATTTTTTTCCCCTTCATATGTGTTGTTTTTAACATTATGGTAGGACAGCACAGGAAAGGATTTGTTTTGAAAACACAGCATCGTGTGAAATAAGTGGACTGGCACTGGGAATTCAGATCAATAAGGAGCTCTGTAGAGAACAATGGATAGGGAGAAGAAATTTGTCTCTGCTCTGCTGCAGAGCAAGGGGGTAAGACATTGATTTTTGCTCTCAGCACAGTATTGACCTAAGAGAGAATTGCTTTAGGTGACAGAGTGCAGTGGGTCTGACCTCTCTTTGGACAACATGCAATTTCCAGCAGGCTACAGAATATGAATGGGAAAGTGGGTAATGACTACTAAAATAAAATAAAATAAAATATCAGCAATGGAAACATGTCTGGTAACACACACCACTTCTCCAGAGCATTTCTCATCCATCTGAGCATCATCCCCCCTCTAGAACTAATCCTGCAATTACATGAATGTTTGCTTAACTAAACACAAAATGCCTTTGGAGCAGAGCAGAGCATTCCTGGGCTTACACTTCCAGTGAAGAGACAGTGAATCAACTTGGCCAAGTGCAATGATCTTGTAGTGGATACGCACAGCAAACAAGGGGCTCCTGCAGGGTGTTTGCCATCGGCCCCATGGGGACCAGTTCTGTGGGGCTGAGGCTTCAGGATGCATCACTGAGATAAAACACACTCAGCTGTGGCTTCTTGCATCCACTGTCTTCCTTCGTGGTGAAATGTTAAGAAGCTGCTGCCTCTTTGAAGCCTTTCTAATGCCAGGAGGTCCCCAAAAGACTGCAGGAGAAAAGAGATAGGCAATTCAACCCACCAGGAGAACAGATCACATCGCAGAGAAGGAACTAACACGTGGTGGAAGAAATAAACCACTCATTTTTCTCATGGCAATAGCTATTGTGTTTTTAATGTTTTCTCTAAATATTTTTTGTTTGTTTATCATAAAGAAGTAACCCTTCTAATTGTTTGTTTGTTTGTTTATCATAAAGAAGTAACCCTTCTAATTGTTTGTTTGTTTGTTTGTGTTTCCTACAAAAGCAAGTTTTGGCACAATTTTGAAATGCTGGTCTCATTCCTCCCCAAGGTTTGTGGTGTGTTACATTCATTTTCCATTGAAAAACAAGGGGGAAAATCTACCCAAAATGGATAGATTTGCATTTCAAAAAAAGGCCCTTAAAATGTCACGGCAAAAAGAGGTGCAAACACCTGTTATATGAAACAGGGAGAAAAAAATTATTAAAAGGTCCTCAGTTCCTTTTGGTTTGTGGAAGTCTCATGGGAAGAGGAATCAATTTGTGGATGAAATACATGGACAGTCATCTTCAAAACAGGAGCCAAATCTCTTCTCTGGGGCAAGACTCACTGGACAGAATTTTAACACCTCATAGAATCTTGGAATCATTAAGGTTGGAAAAGTCCTTTAAGATCCTCAAGTCCAAGCACCAGCCCCAGCACCACCACCAAACATCTCCTCGGTTTCTTTCTAGGTGTAAACTTTTTGCTTCAAGGTTCAAGCAGAGAAGGTTCACTTTGTGCCCCTTTCGCCTGCTCTTTAAGGCATGTCCTGAGTATGTCAGGTCTCAAGCTAAGGCAGAGACCCATTCTTGTGTCTGAGAAAATACCATTTAGGGACTCTCCACCTTGGACATGGGACATTGACCCTCCATTAGTGAGCGTGTCAGTGCTTGCTGAGGGTTCTTTTCCTGGGTTTTTGTCTTTTTTTTTTTTTAGATTGTATTCCCAATATCTCCTTTCATGGGCAGAGGGGCAAAGGATGATTCATGAGGGCTCATCCACCTTGAAGGTGTGTAATCTGTCACTACTCTTTAGCACAGCTGATCTTTAAATCCCCTTTCAAATAATTGTTACAGCTAGACAGGGTTAATAATCTCTAATCAAGCAAGATTAGCATATAAAAAGGGATATTGAGATTTTATAAGCCACTCACTCTATATTAGCATATCAAAAATACTCATAATTAGATCCATGGAGAAACAGACTGTAGAATTTTTTCAGAGCTGGATGAAAAAAAACAGGAAGATCCTTAGGTGGCCTTTGCTCAGGGTCAGTCTCTATAAAATTCTGATTAACTGGAAATTGGGAAGTTTTAGTACTATGGGTCTGATATGTGGCCCTTATTCTAACTACTTTTGGTGAGAACATGACAAGAGATTTCTTTTTCATTAACAGTTCCTGCTGCATTACTTGACCTAAAGCAAGTTTAGAAAGTCAATTGTTCTACAAAAAGCACCTCATTCTAAAATGTTTTAGAAATGAGATATAGTTGCTATAACAATACTCTACTTTTTTGGCTCTTTATCTGCAAGTTACAATCAATGTAAAGATTTACAGATTTGTTTCTCCAGTTATATGGACGGGGAGTGCTCAAGTTTGAGTCATGAACATGAAATTCCCTGTACACTAATAAGGAATCCTGTCTGGTGGATTCTCCCAGGTGAGAAACAGCAAGAAACCATCTTTCTTTTTGACACTTATTTATTACTGTCTGACTGTATTTGACCTATTGTCTCAAATAATCATGGTTGGAGAGTCTCAAAGACTTTGAGAAAATGGCCAGAAGTGGGTTTTTTTTTGGTTGTGTATTTGTGAATGAGAGTCCAGCATTCCTTCACCACAGAGCTCAGACCACACCATTTCACTCCCTCCCTAAGCTTCCTAAGACAACTAAAACCAGGAATCTCCAACACACCGGTTGCTTCTTCACTGGGCTCCACAAAACCACTTTTATTTTCTTTTTATTAAGAGCAACAAACAGAAAATGTGAGACATCTGAAAACTTTGACACACAGAGGCTGATAGAAAAGACAGCTAAAATGACATTTGTCTCTAAGTAGGCCTGATGGGATAAAAAAAGGAGTGTTTGAAGACAATGATTATTACATAAGATGGAGTGCTAATTTGGAATAATAGCACTGCTGATCCAAAACATGATAACTTCTCATCATCTACGGCCTGAGCACAGAAACTTTAGTGTTTCTTTAGCCAAAATTCTGGAGTTTTAAGCTCAGTTTAATGTATAGATGCAGCCACAAGAGCCTGCTTTTCTTTTCTAGTGACTCAGACTCCAGTGACTCTCAAATTTTAGTCAAACGAAGTAATTTTTTATGTTAAACTGGGCAGCTGCAACATCTTAATGCACAAAGTCCTTTCTGCAGCCAAGCTTTAATGTGTTGTTTTGCATTTCATTCCCCACCTGCAAAATATGTCAGGTGAGCTTGGCCTCCAGTTTAATTGCCAGTTGTAGACACAACATGCACATTGCTTTTTATTGCAGTTTAGTTTGAAGTCCTGGGGTATAAAATTCCCATGGAAATCCGAGACATGGCTCATAAAATGTCATGAAACACCTTTTATACCCAAGTGCCAGTTACTGTCTGACTATTTAACATGACAGTCTCTTCCCAAAGGGGTTATGCAAGGAAAAGATACCCACATAGACAGAAAAGGTTCTTTAACAGATAAACAGCATTTCATTTAAATGTGACTCTTGTTATCAATCCAGTTATTAATTAATCAAGGGGGTGGCATCCCTACCCATGGCAGGGGGTTGAAACTAAATGATTTTTAAGGTCCCTTCCAACCCAAACCATTCTGTGATTCTATGATTAATGCAGTAGCTGCCTCACTTTTCCCACAGTAAGCTTTTTCCTACACTTTTTAAGTCATCTTGGTAATTGTGAAGTTCTGTTTCCCGAAATACTAAAAATTTTGTTAACAAGGATCTCTTTTTAATTTTTACGGTACTTGGTAATTTTTTCCCTCTTAAATTCTTACAACTCAGTAACTCATTTCTGAGTCTTCATATAAACCAGTTTTCATTAAATCCTTCTGTTTTACCAGAAAAATATTTTGATTTTTATTACACTATTTCCACTTCTTCTGTCTTAGAACATCAGAAAGCTGAAACACCATTTGATATAGGAATCAGTTCATTGTCTTAACTTGCCTCATGTATTTTCTCAGTTTTGAAGAATCCCTCATCTCTCTTCTCAGCCTTTTGTTACCCAAAGGAACCTCAAGACAGAGGCTCTCGACAGTTTCGAGTAGATAGCTGGGACATCTAAAGAGAACATAAGGGGGAAGTAATGAGCTTTGGGAACTGTACACGTTATCACATTTAACTTCACCCCTAAGACTGAAGTTTTACACGTTCATCTTGCTCCTATTTTGAGTTCCAGAATGAGGGCAAGGCAGTCTTTCAGCACGTCCTTCAGATCAGCCCTCACACAAATCCCCCTTTCTCATTTCTCCAGCTGAAGGAATAAGACACAGCTCTAAGGAGATGAAAAACATTTCCAAATCCTGGGAGCCTGTTTTGAGCTGGTTCATCAGTGATTTCTCAGTGATAAAGTGCTTCCCAAAGTTCAGGCAGCTTCTCTGAGGAGTTCTGCACGAGCATCACGTGCTGCCAATTTAGTGCAATCGTCTCTGCTCTTAAGGACTGGTACAGCTGGATATTTTCATCCCAATGATGAAGAGGAAGACACTAAAGTCAGGTTGGGGTTTTTTTTCCCATTGATTTCAACGGTCCTTGAATCAGGTCTTGAGGGTTCCTGAACAAAGTGAGAAACATAATGAAAGCAGCCTTGTGCAAAGAAATTTGGGTAGAGGAGGGAGGAGAGGGAAGAGAGAGAAAGAGAGAAAACAACCTCTTCTTTAGTAGGGTTAAAAGATGAACTTTTGGAAACTTCCTGACTCCTCTGAGTTTTTGTCAGAATCCTTTCAGGTATGTGCCTGAATATGTGACAGCTGGAAAATATGACTGCTTGACCCCATCAGGACCTCTGCTGAGTTCTTGTCATATTTGAGAAACTCTTTTTCAAAATGCCCTCAGTAACAAGCCTGATAGTATTTGGAAATAATTGGGCTCCATGTTACCTTTTACTTTTTCCTAAAAGTCCATGTTAGTTTTTTTCCTTATTTCATTTCCTATCAGTGTTCATTTTTTTGCTGTCCTGAATCACAACAGAAACTCTTTTTTTTTTAATCCTACCTGCATAAGAAATGGTCTGATCACAAGAAACTAGTCTATGGAAGAGTCATGGGAATAATCACCTGAGAGACACCTCAAATGTTATCCTGCTCATAGAATCACAGAAAGGTTTGGGTTGGAAAGGACATTAAAGCTCATCCAATTCCAACCCCCTGCCATGAGCAGGGGCACCTTCCACCAGCCCAGGATGCTCCAACCTGGCCTTGGACACTTCCAGGGATCCAGGGGCAGCCACAGCTTCTCTGCCCAACCTGGGCCAGGGCCTGCCCACCCTCCCAGGGAAGGATTTTTTAAATTCTACCTTGGTTTTTGACTGGCTTCCTGATATAATGAGTTTTGTTTTTCGTGGAAAGGCTGAGAAGTGAGGTCTGAAGAAAAATGCTTGCTGCAAAGGTCCTTCACACTGTGGGCGATGCTGAATATTGGCATTCCCAGGAGTGTTCTCCCTAAAAGTCAAGGTAAAGGTGGATAAAGTCACAGCTGATGGGAGAACCCTAAAAACCCGTGGAGGATAAGTTCTGTAGGTGCCTTCCGCCCACAGCAGCTCATTCCCCACATACCTGTTCCCCACCAGTGGCACCAGCATCCACACAGGTTTTCCAAGGCACTGGAGTATCCAAAGCCAATAGATCCAGGCTTCCCATTATGCAGCTGTTTGCTTTGCTCTCAGCTAGAACCAGCCCTGTGAAATAATAACTCACAGCTTAACTCTGATGTCTTGAGAGCCAAAAGCCTTCCCAGAGCTGAATGGGATTGGAGCTGACATTATTCCTTCTCTGTAACAATGGATTCCTGTTGTAAGTGATCAGTCCCGGCAGCAGAGGATACCAGCCTGGCAAACCAGGCTTTCATCTTGTTTTTACCTCGAGTTTCCCCACCAGTGTTTTTGTAACTGTTGGAGGGAATGGTTTTCTCTTATCATTTTCAGCAGAAACGACAGGCTGGTCTTTTTCCACATCATTAATACCATTTGTGCCCCTGGTGGCGTGTGCTGTGCAAAATGAACCTTCCACTAGCCTGGAGCTGCAGGACTTATGTTTTCTCACATTTTAGCCAACACAAGGCGGGGCTGGGTTGTACCCAAACCCATCCACAATGCCCTGTGTTCCTTCTCACAATGTGCCCTGGCTTTGCAGCTATCATGGTTCTCCATGCCCAGCACATCCAGTGCATCTGACAGGGACAGAGGGATTGCACTGGGAGCTGGGACAATGGCACATCAGCTCTAAATAGCATCCCTAGTCCAGTTTTTCCACTTTGTGTATGTCACGTATAGCTGAGAAGGGTTTTATTTTTTACACTGCAGTTGGATGTGTAGGTGAACTGAGGACTCCTTGGGCTTGCTAGCAATGCTGAAAATGAATTCAGCCCCATTGGAATGATGCAGAGCCTTCATTCTGAAAGTCAAGCACCTAATTCTCATTTTGAACTATATGATACTGCTTAAAGCAAAATACAAGGTCATTTTGAATTGGGAAACTGTCACAGTTCCTCTTTAAGTAGATTGAAATTTATTTTGCAATTTTTTAAAGTCTTATTTCATTGTTGTCCCTTTATTTCAAACAGTGGCAAAACCAAAAAAAGAAAAAAAAAAGGTTAATTATGTTCATAAAATCATAGAATCACAGAGCATTTTGGGTTGGAAGGGGCCTTAAAGAACATCTAGTTCCAACCCCTTCCCATGGGCAGGGACACCTTCCACTAAACCAGGCTCTTACCTTAGTGGAAAAAAAGGTTATAACCTTTTCATTCATAAGAAAATACTTTGGTGAAAGAGGAGTTGTTTTGGTCAGCGTTTCTGTGCAGTGAAGACTGTCCTCTTAATTAAAATCAATTTTCTTCTTAACATCTTTTTTTTCTTTTTTTTAAGGGCCCTACTACGCTATGTTCTGGAAATTCCTAAAGTGTGCCAATGTCCTTATCCTGGGACATCAATGTCTAATCAAGAAGATTAGCTTTATACTTCAAAAAATGATGAGCTCTGCCAATGTGTTTCTCATGTTTCAGGACCACCTTTGTTCTGAGTGCCCCTCCAAACACTTTTGTGAAGAAATGCCTAATTTTGGGATGCTTGGAAACAAGTAGATCACCCAGAGGCTAAAATCCTTTAAAGTGACACAGGTTTCCTTCCTTTTCCCTCCTTCCTTATTCTGTGTTCTTTCTTTCTGCCTTTATTTCTTTTCCTTCTGGCCTTCACAATTTAGGCAAGCTTCATGTAATTCACTCTAGGCATTTCTTTCAGATGACTTGCTCTGTGTGGCTGGTTGGGCTTGCCAAGCATTTCTGGCGAGCAGATTGGTGGGTGTCTCTGTGTGCATGTGGAAAAGGGAAGGGAGAGCTTTGCCTTGCAGTCATTGCAAGCAGGACCAAGCCAGACATCTGATTTGCATTAAAAAAAACCAGCATAAAGGAAATATCTGAGCTCCTGGATGCAAAAATATAGTGAAGAAGATGAAGGAAGTTTTCTTCATTGAAGATTTGGGACTGGGGATGGGATTGGAAACTTTCCCTGGGCTCTCACTGATGCTTAATAAATTATCCTGCAGTTTCTTTGAGAAATTGTTCTCAATTACACAAATTCATAGCACCATGCCAGTTAAAATTACCAAACCTTTACAATATTTCTCTAATAGTTAAGTTTCATCTCCCTTTCCCTAATGAGTAAACTGAAGCCTAAAGGTGCTGGATGACTTGAGGATTGGAACAAGGTGATCTTTAAGGTTCCTTCCAGCCCAAACCATCCTGTGATTCTATGACATGCTAGAAAAACATGCACTTTAGCAGCAGATCAGGGAATAAACCCCCACAAATACCATGACCCATAAAATAACCAATAATTAATGTTTAAGGTGATGAAGGAGGGAAAAATAACCACTTATTTTATCTCAATGCACAGGTCTGTCTTGAAGCGCACAGTAAATATTTATCCCAATATGTCTGGCTTTCCATCAGGATAGATCTTATTTAGCAGAAGGAAGAGAATAGGATTAATGTTTATACTCACTTTCAGTGAAGGATCCTTCACCATTTGTGAAGTTAATGTGACAAAACAACATTTTCACGTGTCATTTACTTTTAATTTCTTTTCTTTTTTTAAAAAAAAGTAGTCTAATTAAAGAGAGGATTGTGAAGGAGAAGAGCAGGAGGGGGAGAAACCTCAGTGCAGAACTTGAAAGCACCATATTGTAATTTGGGATTAGAAGAGGAAGAGATGAATTTGAAAGTTGATGCCTTTCATATTTATTCAGTTAGAAAAGTGTTTATTGTGTGAATAATAGAAAAGTGTGAATGCTTTAGGCAGATGATATTACAAACACGACCAGAATTTCAGCCACTCAAAATAGCCAACTAAAACACAGTCTCTCCTTAAATGGAGGAAGTTCAAAAGTCAGGGGTCCCCACGTCCCCAGGAAGCATCAAAATCTGTTTTGTAATCCTCTCTGGTGACCAGTGAGAGACCCAAGAGAACAGGTTCTCTCTTTTCCAAAATGACTTTAAATGTATTCAAGTTATAAGTTGCTTCATATGTTTTGCTGGACTAAAGTCTTTGTTTTCTCCAGTTGGACAAGAAAAACTGAATCAGAAAATCTGAGAAGCTGACATAAAATATAAGGGAAAACTAACCAGAGCCATAAAAATGTTATCTTGGCAACTGCAAGGTTCATTAGTAGCAAGGGAAAAACAAAGAAAGTCCCTTGTGCTTCTACAGAAAGTGAGAGTTGTCAACAGTTAATGCCAAGAGGTCATGATGCTCAATGTCTTTTTTCCTTCAGCCTTCACTAAAATAATCAGCCTTGGCCAGATACACTAATAAATCTTGCCCAGAGCACAAAGGCCAAGCTGGATAATGCCAGAGGTAACTAACCACATATTGAGAACAGGTAGGTGTGAGAGGAGGCATTAAAAGTTCCCACAGAACTTTATACTTTTTAATTACCTTTATGTAGACAACAGGTTGCAGTAGCTTCCAGTGATTTTTAGCGTAGAAAGGAAAGCTGAATGAACAAAAACCCCCAACCAACCAAAAAGAAACAAACCCCAAACCAAACAACCCCTCCCAAAAAAAAAGAAACAAACAAGCCCAAAGCATATTGACTCAAAAGTGCTAAGTTCAACACTCAGGAATTGCCATCACACAAAGCAGACTCTGTGGAAATCAGGAGCTTAGGAGCAAACATGGATCTATCCAGTAAAAAGGAATGTTTCAGACCCATCTATTTTCCTTTCAAGACACAATAATAGTCCTTGGGGGGAAAAGCAGTTGATGTCAAATCTTTAATGAAGTATATTCTGTGTTATCCCATAGAATTTCCTCAGTGCTGGGATGTGAAAGAATTAGCAGAGGATGAAGAGAGTGTAGCTGCTCTCTGGGCAGTACAAGAAGGGCTGAAAACCATCCTCATGTGGTTAAAGGTTGGCTGCCAGTTCCAGCAGAGCCACATAGCACTGGAACTCTCCTGGATTTGCTGTTATTACATATACTCAGCAAGCCTGAAAAATAAAAAAGTGTGATTTTAGGTTTATAGAAAACATAAAATTTTGTAGCAAAGAGAGACTGTCAGCACACTGGAGGGGATAAGTAGAAATCTGAGTATTCTTAATAAAGATGGGAACCATGCTACTATTTATTAGAAATAAGTGCAAGTTTCTACATTTAGACAGTGATAATCCTCTTTAAAAATGCAGAATAAGGAAAACTGGTTAGAAAGCAAATCCACTAAAAAGAGATTTATGGAACTTCAAGTTGACAACCATTACAGAAAAGTCAAAGTTAAAAAGCAAGAGAAATCACATTTCTGGAGAAGGACAAAATTTATCGTGGGCTGTATAATACTAATATTTTATACATATATAATAATAGACTAATATATTCTTTGTTGTCCAGAGAAGCTGTGGCTGCCCCTGGATCCCTGGGAGTGTCCAAGGCCAGGTTGGATGGGGCTTGGAGCACCCTGGGC
>JAWWTY010000123.1:71261634-71276554 GCA_035222235.1 Margarornis squamiger
GCTTGGAGCAACCTGGGCTGGTGGGAGGTGTCCCTGCCCATGGCAGGGGGTGGAACTGGATGGTTTTTAAGGTCCCTTCCAACCCAGACCATGCTCTGGTTCTATGATTATGTGCTTTGCTTAAAATATAAATACAGGACAGTAATTTTTCTAAGATCGTGGATGTCCAGCAATCTGGATGAATCACTCCCTTCTTCCACAACAGGGAAACGTGTGACACAGAGAAGCAACAACCTTCAATTGAAAACAGGCAGATGAGGAGTGGAAGGTGGGAAGTACAGACTTTGCTATAGGAGCACTAAGGAGATTTGAGAAACCACTTCAGCCCTCGGTGGTGAAAGTCTCCAGTGTTCACAGCTGTCCCTACAGCTGCTTTAGGATGTTGGTTTGCTAAAGAAGCCAATGGACAGAATCTGCTGAAAGGTCCCAACTGCACACACCATCAGTCAAATTAGAAAGGTTAATATTTAAGTTCTCTTCTTGCTCAAACACCATGGCATAGCTCAATATTCACAGACAGAATCATTAAGGCTGGGAAAGCTCTCTAAGGTCATCAAGCCCAGTCTTTAACCCAGCACTGTCAGGACCCCCATGTCTCCCAAGTGCCACCTCTTTTTAATCTCTGCAGGGATGGGGACTCCACCACTGCCCTGGGCAGCTGTGCCAGGGCTGGACAACCCTTTCCAGGAAGAATCTTTCCCCAATATCCAATCTAAACCTGCCCTGGTGCCACTTGGAAGTATGCACGTCCTTTGGAGCACACAGTTGCTTTCTTCCTTTAGGGGAGGTGAAGGTACAGAAAGAAAACTGCAAAAGAAGCAGCTGGATTTTTATAGTTTTTTTGTTAAAGTTGTTCCTAACATTTTCACAGCTGGTGGCTGGAAGTTGTGATTTTGTAACTATTACAAATGACTCACCAGCAGAGGAAAAGCATGGCTTTTAAAAGTGAGATTGCGACCTGGCCAGCAGAACATGTGAAGAAGCTCCATAAAAAAATATTTTAAAAAAAGATTAGCTGGTCAATTTATCAGTAAATATGTTCTTTTCCCACAAGAGTCCTCATCAAGCTATATTGGCAGCATTTTCAATCACCGTCCAGAGTAAATATAAGCAATTTTACCAGACTCTTTCTCAGAAATAAGAGGAAAATAGAACTGAGTAGAAAATTGTGCCCCAGCCATTTCAACCTAACTCGCAGTCTTCTAGACTCCTTTATAGTGCTTTTCCACGCTCATTTCACTGGAATTGTAATCTTTTATGCTGTTAAATATAAATGGGCATCTGATAATGAGAGCAGCATGGAAATTGCAGATACTCAGAACTTGTCTGTGATTCATCGGCTTGAGAATATCGAGGCTGGTTTCACTCCCACTTGCAAATAAAATGTCTTTTCCAGAACCCAAATGAACTGAGCTGACCCACAGTGACCAAGGGTCTCCCACCCTTTCTACCAGAAATGGTTTTGAGTTAGAAATCTCACCAGAGATGAAATATCAGTGATTTCTCTACTGCCTCTGGGAGAAGAAACATGGTGCAAGCACATTTTGTGAGCTGGGCAGAGCAGCTTTGGCCAGCAGATTCCTGTGTGGGGATTCAAAGGGTCCTTTGGTTGGGTAGGACCACAGTTTTGGGCTGGCACTTTGGAAATGGGAAAGTCAGCATTTCAAGTAGCTCCCAAGAACAGCTAATCATAGAATCATGGAATGGTTTGGGTTGGAAGGGACCTTAAAGATCATCTCGTTCCACTCCCTGCCATGGGCAGGGACACCTTCCACCAGCCCAGGGTGCTCCAACCTGGCCTTGGACACTCCCAGGGATCCAGGGGCAGCCACAGCTTCTCTGCCCAACCTGGGCCAGGGTCTCATCACCCTCCCAGCCAACAATTCCTTCCCAATATCCCATCCGACCCTGCTCTCCTTCAGCCTGAATGTGATGAGCTGCTTTCCCTGACCACAGGGTTACTCCTTCCTGGGAGCTTTTTACTTTCTGACTTCTCTTGTTTGTCCACATCCAGGTACTTTAAAAATGAACCCTCAGGAGCTATTATTCAGTTTCTTTTGATTCTTTCCTGATCCTAATGTTTGGGTTTGTCATTGAATCCATATCCATACCACACAAAAGGCACTTGAAGGAAAGGCTTCTGTGAACTACTGGTGTGAAGTGGTGTGAAATACTGGCCTGAAGTGTCTAAATATGTTGGCATCCTTCCTGTGACACAGAAAGACAACACAGAATCACTTTTTGGAGACACTTGTTCAGAAAAGGGACTATTGCTTGAAATTTAACACCTCAGTAGGAGATTTTTTCATATTTCTCATCTCTAAGTCCTCAATTTTTTAGATCAAGAAAAATAGAAACAATTTTTACTTCCTGGATCATACCTGAATCTCAGTCCCCCAAAGACCACACCTGAGTGGTAAAACAGTGAGAAAATCTTTTCTGAGAGATTAAATTTCTTAGAATATGATAGAGAGTTTGCAAGGATGGAGCTTCATCTGGAATTTTTTATTTATGGGTCTATTCTCACTGGAAAAAAAAGAGGTGAACGGAAGGATTGAATTTGGAAAATATATACCCATATTTTGTCTGCTCGAGCATTTATCAAGGATGTGGTTTTGATTGGGTTCCTCTGGGATTCCCCAGGAGATATCCAGGTTTGGATTTTAAAAACAATGAACATATAACATCTCAAGACTGAAACTGTTTGTGCTGGGATCCAGTTCTTGGCCAACATTAGCAAATAACAATTTCTTGTTATCAAAATAACAAACGAGAAGTTGCCCAGAAATATTAAATTTTCACAGCCATAGAAATGGACAAACATTCTGGAAACTGGTTTGTTTTACTTGTTTGGCTCATCCCAGGGAGAGCAGTGCAATATTGACAGCATATCCTCCCCCTGCTCACGGACAAAACTGGTGGTATGTTTGAGCCAAAAGAGAAAATACGAGCAGATTCTGTGCTACTGCAGCACTTTGGCAAAATTAAAAGTCTTGAAACTACTAGGGGAGAAACCATTGGGGTAGAGATATTGGAAAATTTCACAAGTAGAACAGCCTGAAGCTGCATGAATTTGGGCTGGGTTGGCTTTTCTCTGTGACCAAGCTATAAGAAGGTATTTCAGGTTGGAAGCACACTTAGCTGAAAAGTGCCTCAGGAGAGAGGTTTCAATTTCTTTCCAAGGGATCTTACTCTGAGAACAACAATGGTGTGAGTATCAAAGCTGGCTGAGTCAATCTCCTTGGAGGGCTTTTTCCTCAGCTGATATCTAAGAAATCTTGTCCCATTTAGGTTGAACACAGCGGGCAATGTTTAACAAGTCCTGGGCAGAGGGAACGGCTGCAGAATCCTTGACTCGTATTTAGTGGAAAACAATAGTTTGGATGTAAATTTCTTTGTGAAAACTAGCTGGATTCAAATGACATAATAATAATATAATAATAATTCACTTAAAACCACACCCAGTCCAACAGAACCTGGCAGATCTAAGGACCTGTACAAGGTCTACTGCAGAGCAAGGGCTCTCCATCCTGTTATCTAATGGCCTTGCCCTGGGGTAGTTTTAGGCAAATGTGAAGGTATGGTTGCCCCATCCCACTCCTAAAATGCTCCAGTTCAGGGTATGACATAGAATTTCCTCACTGCTCAGCACTGGTGAGACCCCCCCTCTGTGCCCAGTTTGGGCTCCCAAGAACAAGAGCAGCAAAACACGTTGGAGAGAGTCCAGTGAAGGGCCCTGAAGGTGATTAAGGGCTTGGAGCATCTGTCACACGAGGAGATGCTGAGACAGCTCACCCTGTTCAGCCTCAAGGAGAGAAGGTCTGGGAGCAGATCTTATCAACATGTGCAAGTGCCTGATGGGGGGAGGCAGGTTTTTCTCACTGGTGCCCACTGAATGGCCAAGAAGCAGTGGGTGCAAATTGAAATACAGGAAATTCCATTTAAACACAAGAAAAACTTTCCTGCTGTGGAGGTTGCGTGGAGACCTCACAGCAGCTTTAGAGTATCTGAAGTGGGTCTAGAAGGAAGCCTGTGAGGGACCTTTCCTCAGGAACTGCAGTGACAGGACAAGGGGGAATGGCTTCAAACTGAGAGGAGGTTTAGATTAGATATTAGAAAAAGTGCTTTACTGGGAAGGTGGAGAAGCACAGGCACAGGTTAGGCAGAGAAGCTGTGGCTGCCCCATCCCTGGAAGTGTCCAAGGGCAGGGTGGATGCCAAGATGCCATCTGCAGGTGAATGAAATACAGTCCTTAGCTGTGCCAGTGAGTGGAATACAGGAAATGCAGGAATTTGGATGTGGTTCAGTTGGTAGCACAGGAAAGGAAAAAGTAAAATCTTATCTCCTTACCCCTCACAGAGCTTTTCATGAAATTTTCCATGCCAAGCATTGTACTTGCCTGGATCAGTCCTAGGGCCCATAAAATGCACAACAATTGGAGGGATGGAGCACCTTTCCTATGAGGAAAGACTGAGAGAATTGGGATTGGTCAGCCTGGAGAAGAGAAGGCTTCAGGGTGACCTAATTGTGGCCTTCCAATACCTGAAAGGAGCCCACAAGAAAGATGTAGAGGGATTTTTTGCAAGGGTCTGGAATGACAGAACAAGGGGGAATGGCTTCAAACTGACAGTAGGTTTAGATCAGACATTAGGAAGAAATTCTTCCTTGTGAGGGTGGTGATGCCCTGGCCCAGGTTGGGCAGAGAAGCTGTGGCTGCCCCTGGATCCCTGGAAGTGTCCAAGGCCAGGTTGGAGCACCCTGAGCTGGTGGAAGGTGTCCCTGCCCATGGCAGGGGGCTGGAACTGGATGGGCTTTAAGGTCCCTTCCATCCCAAGCCTTTCTATGATCCTATGAATAATAGTAGAAACCACATACAAACATATTCCAGCTCTTTGTAAAACAATCCAAGGAAGATATATTATCACAGTTGTCCTTGCAGCAAGGAGGGAGCACAAACAATACGGTGGTGTGATGAAGGATGGAGCAGCAGACCTTGGGAGCTGACTTTTAACAGGTACAGACTGGCAACAAAGCTGCAAGATTTTAATCCAATGCACTGTTTTACATGTGCCAAGCGTGCCACTTGCTTATTTTGGGAACAGCTTATTACTTTGTCTGGTCTACTGTAAATGCTAATGCATGTAAATGCTAATCAAGATTCTTGCCCTGGTTTCCCACCTCACCTAATTGGATTCCATTAGAGCTTGTTTGGGAGTTTGCATTCAGAATCACAAATGGGCTTGGATGGCGTCTCTCCTGGTCCCAGCGTGGTGGCAGCTGCGCTGCAGAGGGAGAGTGGGAACCAACAGCAGGTTGGTCTCGGTCTCAGGGCAGCCAAATCCCTTTGTTATGCAAATAAATGTCCTGCAGAGTCACTTGGAAATGGTTACACACCTCACCCCACAGTGAGCAGCAGAAGTAAAGGACTATTATTTTGCAATAAGCAGAAGGTTTGCAGTGAGAACAAAAATCAGGTGGATGTGGGACATGCAGGAGCCTGGTTATTGAAATGCAGCACATTAAAAATACTCTGACCAGATTTAGAGAGGAAGGGGTTATGGGCTCCTTCCTCCTGCCACGACTTTGGCTTGACTGGTGTTGAAAGCTGAGGAGAAAGCCCACTAGCTGCCATTTAATTGTCAGTGCAATATCTGGACTTAATGACAATCACAAGAAAACAAAAATAAAGCTCATCACATAGCTAAATGCACCCAGTTTTAGTGTGCAACCACTTCTGCCCGTGGGCCAGTTCTGCAGATTTATTCCCATTTTTATTCACAGTGTAAAGTCTGTATTCCCCAGAAACTTTACTTGGATGATGGATTTCATGTTTTCTGAAGAGAAAAGCCAATTGACAATGTCCATCCTAGAAAAAAAAAGATGCTTATTTCAACTTTATATTTTTTTCTGAGCTTTTCAATGCACAAAGGTGATTGGAAAGAAATACCCAGTGGAAACAACTCAGCTATTTGGCTGCTCCCTGGCAACTTTTACCTAACAATCACAACACATTATATAAGGTGTAATATATGATAGACATAATGTTTACTTGATAAAAATTACTACAAGTGGTCAGAAATTCTTTGAGACATGAAATCTGAACCGAACATGAAACACTTGCATCACACCTATGGTGGAAAACTACCAATTCCTTAGCCCAGAACAGCCTGAGCTCTTGGCAGATCTTTTGGAGCTCTAACTGGGAGATCAGTTTCCAGTCCTCACAGCCTGAAGACAGACCCTGATGTGTGGAGGAGAGCTGATAACTCCACCTTCTCCAAAACAAAGGCAGGAGCCCTGTTTCCAGCCCTTCAGCACCTTCATCTCGTCCAAACCTTCATTGCTCAGGTTTGCCTGGTTAGACTTGGCAAGGCCTGGATCCAAGACACCTCTAACTGCACAGATTTGGAGCCCTCATTTGATTTTTGTTAAAACAACCTTCTCTGCTTTTTATTCCTTCCACGAGGATGTTTGAAAACATTCACTTTCAGTTTCTAAACAGAAATTCTAAATGATGAGAATGGTTTGTGCTTTCTTTTTTTTACAGAAGTGGAAATAAGAGGTCAGATGTATTAAAAAATAGAGCCTGGAATGCATTGAAGTGCTGCTAAAACACATGGCACTTAGCCTAAATCACTTCAGATTTGGCCCTCCTATATGATAATGACATGTTGCCTGTTTTCCCCCAAATACTCAGTTACCTACCAAGAGGGAAATCTGACAATTTATGCATGTTGATGTTGTTCACTGAGGTTCTCTGTAAAACTGTCTGATCCAAAATATTTTTGACTCTTTGTAATTTTATTACTGATGGAGCCCAGGAATGAAGAAGTACCAGCACTCCCAGGTATGGGGTTTATGCATTTTTCCTTCTAAAACTCCAACCCACTGACACACAAACCCTCTCTCTTGGTTTGTAACTCAGTGCTACAAAACTCTGCTGCAATTTTACAATTTCCTTTACATCCTGGCAGGAGAGGAGCCTCAAGAGGAGGACAGCAGCCGCTCCTCATTTTGGCTCTTCACAGAGACAAAGACTGAATTGGTCTCTCTTAGCAGGGAATGAACCTCAGGAACTCCCCAAAGAGCCAATTTGAGCCCTCCACGTGATGTGTAGAGGTTCCTCAAATGCTGAGATGATTCAGCATTGAATGAAGAAGGCTGGGAGTGAATTAACTTGTGGGGAAGAAATAATCTTTCCATGGCATCTCCTAGATTCAAAGGGAAGGGTGAGCATTAGAGAGGGAAAAGGTACCGAAAGGGAGTTGCTTTGCAAGAAGATGAAGGTGTAAAAACCCCAACAGGAGAATTGCCACAGCCCTGCTGGGCTGGTTGTATTTTACAAGTTTCAGCTCAGAGACTGCACAGTAAAATGCCCTTTGGATTTCTTATAAATCAACTCTCCTGTTTATTATAAACATAGCCCGACTTGGGAATCAGCAACAACACTGATGAAAGAATTACTTCTGCTCCTCTGAGGAGCTTGGCAGCTTTCCCATTGCTAATGTTCCCTCTTTGTGCCTTCTAAGAGTTCAGCCCTATTTGCTGCAATCTTCATTGTGGGTGCTTGATGCTCAGTGTCTGCAATATCTCTGCAAGCCTGACATTGAGTAATAGCTTTCTAAAAATGCCTTGAAGGCCACTTTAAATGTGGTAAAATGGTCTGTAACAAAGTAGGTAAATGCAAAAACCTCACGGGATTTATATAAAAAGCCCTTGAAGAAGGGAAGGAAACTAATTGCTGTCTGTGTTCAGCTGTTTTGTTAAAATATCTTTTGCTTCAACACTTTTCATGGATACAATGCTAATACACTTCCTTCTGGGGAGATGTAGCTTTTCTCACATGAGTGTCCATCACCTCAGGGATAAGACATTATTCAGGTCAAGGAACACGCCAGAAAAAAAGCCTCACATATGGGAGCAGTTTCAGATACTTTATTATTTTTTCCAAGGCCTTTCAGAGCCTCGTGGCAGATCCTTCTATGTGTCAATCATCCTTACAATCCCAGATTCTGATGGAGAGGTGCAATAAAATCTGTGAGAAAGGTGGGAAATGGTAAAAAAGGTCAATGAAAAAAAAATCTCTTGAGGTTGAAAACACTTCTTTTTGTGACCATTACACATAATCGCTGCATGCTGTCTAAATGCAAGGTTGAGAGGGAATAATATTGTCCTAGGTGGGTGTCTTGCCTCACTGTCATAGGAATTTCTTAGCATAGGCAGAGAATAATACACTACTGAAGTGGAAATTACATCAGTGGTACAAACTATAGTGACATTCAAGGGATCACGGTGGAAAAAAGCATTCATGAGGCAGAAAATAATTGAAGCACCAATTAAGAGAATCACCCAACACTGTATCCTATATTAGCATCACCCTTTATCATGGTTTAACCCCAGCCTGCAACCAAACCCCACACAACTGCTCAGTCGCTTCCCCACAGCGGGACTGGAGAGAGAATTGAAGTGTAAAAGCTGAAAAACCCACAGGCTGGGATAAAGAGAGTTTAATAGGGAAAGTAAAAGCCATGAATGGAAGTACAGCAAAGCAATGATAGGAATTATTTCACTGCTTCCCAAGGGCAGGCAGGTGTTCAGCCTTCTCCAGCAGAGCAGGGTCCTGTCACATGTAAAAGTTACTTGGGAGGACAAACACCATCAGTCCAAATGTTACCAAACAGGTTATATTTTTTTATTTAAAAGGAGTCTGTGCAGCAGTGGGGAAAGATGGAGGAGAATTCTTTTAACTTTAGTACAATCATATTTGATCCCTACATCTGTGACTAATAGTGTTGAGCCAGCTACTGCTTCCTTATTTCCCTGTATCAATGTACTAGGAGATATATGTGTGCATATATATATATATACATACACATATCTATGTATATATATCCTAGCAGATGTCTTAGTTTTGAGAACAAGGATTGTGTGTCAGAGCAAAGAATGATAAGAGAAGTGCATTATAACCTGACCACATATTTGAGATGCTCTCAAGGAGAAAAGATTTATTAGAATCATGGAAATGCATCCAAATAAGTCCATGGAAAAAGTTAGCATACATGCATATATTCAGGAAATGTAATCAATATGCAATAGAAATGTGATGACTATGTATTAGTTTCATGATTATAGCCTGGTCTGCTAGGTTGGTGGGCATGAGGCTTTGAGGAGCAATCCCCATGTGCCCAGCACTGTTGATAGAGTAATGTCAGCTTCCTAACCCCGCAAATTGCTTGGAGAGTTTATTTCCTGGTTTGGGGTGACACAAACACTCCAAATGTCCTGCTGCTTTGTCCTCCTTCCCCCCACTTTACATACTGAGCATGGTGCCATCGGGAATGGAATGTCCCTTTGGTCAGTCTGGGTCACCTGTCCCAGCTGTGTCCCCTCCCAACCTCCCAGGCACCCCCAGAATGGCAGCATGAGAAGCAGAAAAGGCCTTGGCTCAGCAGCAACAAAAACATCTCTTTATCACCAACCTTGTGCTCAGCACAAATCCAAAACACAGCCCCACTGTGGAGAAAACCAACTCAACCTCAGCCCAAACCAGCACATCCTTGAACCTGTCCCCATGGGAGCTGCTCGGTGACTTCCCACCTCTCTGGGGCTGCTTTTGGTCCCTCCTCAGGCACATCAGACATCAATTCCCACCTTTCAGGGCTGTGGAGCTCATGGGCATGGCCCAAAATCCAAACAACCAAAGTATTGCTGTGTTTGTTCTTGATCAGGCGAACGAAAGAACACGTGAGGATGGACCCCTCTCCCTACCACAGCCAGGAACACCTTAGAGAATATTTTAGTAAAGAAAACAAGTACAGTAGGTGAATTTGGCAATCAACCTTTCACTCAAACGAAGTCATTATTTCAATCAGCCACACACTGTTTTTTCCCAAAGTAAAGACTGCAGGGTGTAGCCTGAGATATTCAGATTTTATTTCATAAACGTTCTGCTTTGTATTTCATTTATCTTAGCTTTATTATTATTTTTACAGTCTACCAAATGCATTGCAAGGTTATAACAACCATTTTGAACCTTCTGTTTATCCTTGAGGCAGTTCCCTCCTGCCTGTTGCTAAAGTACTTTGAGTAATGTGGTTATTCAAAAAAATAAATACATCTCCATGAAATGCATCTAAATGTGATCCTCTCTGGAAATTCATTTAAATTGTAGAACACATCTTTGGCTCAGAGGTCTTTGGGGATTTATTTTTTTTTTTTAATCCCCCTCTCTCAAGTCTTCCAGTCACAGATGAACTTTCCAGGAATAAAACTTTCAGGAGTCTTATACACGATATAATGAAATTCTGCAACAGAAATGACACAAACTTTTATCCACTTGCTGGAGTCAGATTATTTCAAGAAATAGATTCTGTTCAAAGTACTATCGTGTTCCTCAGCTGTGTTTCTGAAGCAGTCATGGCTTTCATCACTTTACATTTAAGGAGCCTTGTGCTATTTCTCTGCATGCTGTACTACAAGCAGTGAGGAACCTGCCAGCCTGAATTACTTTCATTCTCAGAGTCATTATCAGGAGGGGACTGAAAGAAAGTCTTGTTAAGAAATTATATCCTCTGCTTTTCTGTGTAGCCACCTTTATGTTTAAAACTAAAAATAAAAAAAAAATCTTTAAAGACACCTGCTTTGCAAGACATTCTGAAATTAGTAAAATAGGAGAGAGAAAGAAGAATATCTTTGCAGGTTCCCTGCTGCACCCACTGAATTTCACAACTGAAAGCCCTTATTTCAACCAAAAACGTTTCAAAAAATAAAATTAAATAGATGCAGAGCATGTTCAATATAAAGAAAGGGTTGCCAGGGACAAGAAGTTTCTGGTTAGTTGACTGGCCTGTTTCAGTTCTCATGTCACCATGAACACAAGAGCTGCACAACACAGACCAGCCACCCTTCTCTGTGACCACTTTTAGGAACTTTGGCTCCTGCAGAGCCACATCTCTAACAATCTGTGGTGTTGGCAGGACAACAGCACCTTGCACTCACCCTCCAGTGCTGGAACACCTCAAGGAATCACAGAATCATTGAGGTTGGAACAGAGCTCTGAGATCATCAGGTCCAAACACCAACCCGGCACCACCACCTTGTTCACCACTAAATCGTGCCCTCAAGTGCCATATTCTCCTGAGATTTTTGAACCCTCCAGGGGCTGGTGACTCCACCACTGCACTGGAACCCTATTCCAGGGCTTGACAACCCTTTCTGTGAAGAAATTTTTACTATATATCTGTCTAAAACTCCCAGATGCAACTTGAGGCTGTTTCCTCTGGTCCTGTCCCCGGGAGATGACTCTGGGCCAGGAGAAAGGGTCTGCAGCCCTGCCCTGTCCTGGGAGTGCAGTGCTGGCCTTGGTTTGGGCAGAGAGAGGGTGACAAGAGCATAAGAGGAGATGCCAATGGGATTTTAGGTGGCTTAACTCGGCAGCTCCTCTATTTTACACCTCTGCCTCCATGGCAGCTAAAACTGTTTTACAGTGGAGGGTTAGTGAATTCATTCCCAACATGTTTTTCAAAAAATAACTAAGCTAGCTTGGGGAAAACATCAGAGGTATCAGCAGATGATTCCCAGAGTTTTAGTATCAATGTGCAGCTGCTGAGAAAGAGGATTTTACCTGCTAGAGGGGGGAAGAAGCTGATAAAAAAGATTGTGTAAGCAGGTAGTTTGCATTTCTTTAGCAAACTTCACCTTCAGGCAAGAGTTGCACAGGAAATCTTTTCCACAGTGTGATGATATCTGACAGAAAAGTGTAGCTACTGATGGAGAAAATGGTATGAGTCTAACCAGAATGGATTTACCCATCTGCTCCTCACTGCTAAAAAATATCTGATCATAATGGAAAAGGTCAAAAATATCCTTTAATTTTCAATGAAACATTTCACTGCACAAAGCACTACACAAGATTTTTCTTGGGACTCCTCCTCAGCTGTTGGAACTTGATGATCTTTAAGGTTCCTCCCAACCCAAACCATTCCATGATTTTATGAACACTTTGTTTTTGTTGTTTCCCTATGTAGAGCTGCGTTTGTTTTAATATACACTAATTGTCAAAATAGAAATAATAAAGACAATCTGACTCTCTGAGACAAAGTTCATCTGTAACTCAGCTGAAAACAACTCTTAATAACCCTTAACGATAAAAAATGATGAAAAAAAATAAAAGCCATGAGGTTATTACGAACAACAAGAAACTTCACATTGAAATGCTGCCCCAGTGTTTAGAGAAGAGTGAGCTGAGAAGATGTATTGCTTTTGGCCCACAGAGTTTGACTCATGACAGAGCAAGAATGATCCAGCTTAGATTGTAATTGAGCTCTGTGCATTGCTGGGCTCTGGGAATTCCGATTAGGTATGATTAATAAATACCAAGCTAATGGCCAGAAGGGACCAACAGATCCATCAGGGTGACATCGTGCAAAACAAAGCTCTTGAGAGCTCACCCACTTGTCCTTCCAGAAATGCATCTGGTCTTGATCCATGGAGAGCCAGAGATGGAAAAAACCTGCTGCCTCCTTTGGGAGCCTGTTTCACTCTTAAAAACCTGTGTCCTGCCAGCAATGGGAATATCTATAGTTTTACTTTTCCAGCTGTTGTTTCTCACTAAAATTTTCCTTCCTGAATGAAAGCACTGTTTTGCATTTGTGGTTATCTCCCCACAAGAAAAGTCATATTAAGTCATTTTTATCTGATATTAATAATAATAATTATTACTCTAACAAATGCTGATGAAATCAAGTTTTCTTTTTCACATTTCTTTCTGATAACAGTCTGTCAGTGCCTGGCACTTCTCAGAGCCCTCAGAAGCTTTTTGCAGCTCATTTTTTCATTTCTCCAGCGTTGTCCCAGGAGACTCTGCATCATCTGGAGACCAGCCAGCCAGTGCTCCAAATGCGTGTACTGGGGAGATGCTGACAAATTTCAGCATCTTGTTTGAAGTGTTTCTTCATTATTGTAAGACACAACAATGATTTTTAACACACACTCAATGCTATAATGAGTTACATCACACATTTTACTATTTGTTATCTATCCGACATCAGGTGATGAAATGTTTATGTCTGGCACTCAAAAATCTAATAAAATTAAATAAACTACTTCATTATTTCAAACCAACTAGCAATTTAAAGATGTAATGAGATGCATTTATTCATTTGCATTGCATTTTTGACATTGCATGAGGTAATTATCCTAAAGTAAGTCAGTTATGATTTAATCCTCACCTTCCAGCTTGGCTGTTCAACCCAAATTTACTGATCCCATCCTGCTCCTCAAGGACAAGAGGCTGTGGAACTTTCTGGTTTAATCTCTGACACTGCAATCACAGTTCTGGTTGTGAGAGGCTGTAAGGCTGGTGGTGGCCTGGATCAGGTAACCTTTTGTGCAAACTCACCACCAGAGTTTAAACACTATGATATGATTGATAACTCAGTCACGGCTGTCTGTCGTGGTGCAACCCCAGCCAGCACAGGAGGACCACACAGGCCCTTGGTCACCCCACCCCTGCCCTTCCCTGGTGGGATGAGCAGAATGTGAAGAAAAAAAGTTAAAATAATCTTCATTGTCATCATCATCAACATTGTAATGATGATGATGATGATGATGATGATGATGATGATGATGATGATGATGATGAAGGAGGAGGAGGAGGAGGAGAAGGGGAAGGAGAAGGAGAAGGAGGAGAGAGGACAAAATCCAAGTGATGCCCAACACAGTAGTCCACCATCCACTGAGAGATGCCCAGCCCATCCCTGAGCAGTGATTGGCCCCTCCTGGCCAAGTCCCCCAGTTTATATACTGGGAATGACTTTCTATGGTGTGGAATCTCCATTTGGCCACTTCAGACCAGCTGTCCTGGCCATGCTCCGTCCCAGCAATTAAAAGCACTACTTATTAACAATTAAACATCAATGTGTTACCAACATTATCCAAAACTGAATCCAAAACACAGCACTGTGCCAGCTACTGGGAGGAAAATTAACTCTATCCCAGCCAGACTCAATGTCCTGCAAAGGCTCCTTCTTGGCCAGTTCTGGCTCCCAGAAATGGTTCCAAATGCCATAAAAAACCACATTGTTCTCACTTTTGCCTTGTCATCATCTGGCTAAAAATTATGAACAATATTCTATACAAATGCATTCTGTCTGCCTGTATTTTGTGAAAATTAGGCAATCTGAATCTGATTCTTTCCCCTCTGCAATTTTCTCGTGGGATTCATCAAATCCCATTGTGTTCTCACTGAAGTCGACACTTCTCTTTTAAATAATGTGAGGGAATGCCAAAAAGGTGACAGAGGAAGAAAATGAACTTGAGAAGTTTCAAAATATGACTGAGACAGTTTATCTATTAAAAAAAATAAATTTCAGACTTAAGATGAAATTACTGAAATGGGCAGCTGGTTATCTTACCCCAGCTCACTGTTTTCTTTAAGGTGCTTTTCCTCCCAGCTCCCAGTTCAGACACCCACCTCTAACATCTAAGGTATTTCCTCACCACTGCTCCATAGGCTGTCTTGCTGATGGACCCACCTATAGAGTCACTACATAAATTTTTTGGGACTACTTTTTATGAAGAATGATGAAATAAACCAGATAGTTGTGAAATTCTGCTGCTGTAAATTAAAGTTTGTTATAGATGTGATGAGTTTTTTCCTTTGTTCTTTTTTAAAAAAAGCAAAACTCATGAAGTTTATCATTGGTATTTTAGAATAGGGAAGTGTATGTTTGTGATACACACACACATTAACCAGCAAGGAAATGCTGCATCTGAAAACCCTCCAACTATTTCTATAGAATCATGGAATCCCAGAATGGTTTGGGTTAGAAAGGACCTTAAAAACCATCCAGTGCCACCCCCTGCCATGGGCAGGGACACCTTCCACCAGCCCAGGGTGCTCCAAGCCCCATCCAACCTG
>JAWWTY010000123.1:71307774-71329869 GCA_035222235.1 Margarornis squamiger
GAGATGTGAACGGCATTGACGGAGCTTCACCTCAGAGCCTGGAAGCTCCAGGTGTCTCTGAAGCGTCTCAGGAATGAAGACAAGGAGAAGAGACTCCATTCTGTGTTCCTGCTAATCAGGAAGAGACATCTTTGTGTTACAGGTGTGGACAGGCATCTCATGTCCCTGTCCTGCTCATCCCATGGAGGAGAGTAGGAACCTGTCAAACTGAGGTCCACCTTCAACTTGAAGGACAGAGAAAATAGACTATAATAGAATAGGAGGAGAATAGAAGATAATACAATATAGTATACTGTAATATAATACAATATTATAACATAATTGAGTAATTATTATTGGTATATTCAGTTTATTTTTAGTAGTATATTAGAATATTATATTGTTATAGTACATTATTATTATATTGAACACAGAATTTTAGTTATTATATTTTTAGTTCAGTATATATAATTATATCCATATGCTTATGTATTTAACAAGTATACAATTACTAAATATATATACGAATATACTCTACTATATCAATATCTATTTTCTCTGAATAATCAGCACTGAGGATGAGTACCTGAAGTGTCTCAATTATTTTCCAGTACCCTTTTTGGATTGTTTAGCAATAAGGATGGTTGTTTAAAATAATAAAAATAAAGAAAAAAATAAACATTTGTGTGACGTGTTTCATTTCATGAGTCTGACTTGACATATGCTGGATGCAAAGCTGCTTCCTTTTCCTGAGGTATTCCTCTGTGTGTGCTGGAGATTGTCACATCCCTTGGAATCACTGTCCCCAAAGAGTCCATAAAATTACAGTAATTTCAGGTTGATTTTTAGGGAAAAATATAGAACAAAGATGTCAGCAGCACCTGGGAATATTAACTCCTACCTTTATGGGTCACCTAATGATAGCACTACTGAAAGTAAAACAACTTGTGCTTTAGTCCCTTCTCCAGGCTCGTTTCCCTTGCCTGGACATGCTCCAGTACTTCAATATCCGTCCTAAACAGAGGGGCCCAGAACTGGACACAGCACTCGAGGTGTGGCCTCACTAGTGCTGAGTCCAGGGGCAGAATCACTTCCCTGGTCCTGCTGGCCATGCTATTCCTGACCCAGGCCAGGATGCCACTGGCCTTCTTGGCCACCTGGGCACACCACTGTCTCATGTTCATTTTCCTGTCAATCAGCACCTCCAGGTCCCTTTTCTGCCTGGCCACTCTCCAGTCACTCTGTCGCAGCGTGTGGTGCTGCAGGAGGTTGTTGTGGCCAAAGTGCAGGATCCAGCACTTGGTCTTGTTGAACCTCACGCCGTTGAATTGAGCCCATCTATCCATGCTGTCCAGGTTCCTCTGCAGAGCCCTTGTCCCCTCCAGCAGACTGACACTGCCCCCATGTTGGTATCACCGGCAAATTTGCAAATGGTGGACTCAATTCCCTCATCCAGATCATCAGTAAAGATATTCCATATCCAGCGTGCTGGGTGGTGAGTGAAACAGGAATGTCAGCTCTGGATCTTTCCTGTGTGAGGCATTGCAGAGAGCTCCTGATGTCCCAGCGGTAGCAGATGGCTCATACTGGACTCTGATGGTCCAAAGGTAGTGGAGAGCTCAAAGTGGGCACCATAGTTTTGATGCTTTCATCACTTTTAGAAACTTCTCAACTTTTTCACTGACAAGGGGATTTGCAAAACAAGCAAGCAAACAAACAAACAAAATCACAGTTGTGATAATAATTTCATTGTGCAGGACTTGGTCGAAATTGCAAGGAATTTGTTCTGTAGAGTGGTTGTAGTTGGGTTTTTTTTTTATTTTTATTGCAGTAAGATCCTTGTGAAGCTGGATAAAGGGGATATAAGGAGATAGCAAAACCACCCTTCCAATACCCACTGAGGTATTGGAAAAAAAAATTTAGGCTGAGATGACATTTAGCAGCTCGTAGACATAATCTTTATCCTCATGAGCCCTCTCAGAAGCTAGCTCCTAACACCATTAAATACTTTAAGGTCAAGGTCAAGCAGTAGCTGAGCTGCTGAACCTGCAGATTGAAATAAGCTGTTATGTGGTGAATAAAGTTTCTTCCCCCAAGGCAGGAAAAGTCGTGGTATGGCAGGAATTGCTGGTAGTGCTCATTAGATGGCAGCCTTCTTTTAGGTTTGGGAGGGAAGGAACAGCTTGGCTGGTTTTGAATTCACTACAGTTCCTCCAACAGGCATTAAAAAAAAAAAAAAAAAAAAAAAAGATTCTTCCCATTTGTTGTCACTGGCAAGTTTTCATATTAGTTGCTATGTCGACCCACCACCCACACTGAATTCATCTCACCCACCCGAACTTTCCCTGCCATAGAAATCCAAACCCATTCCCACTTCCAGCTCACGTATGACTCACAGCAATGCTGTACAAAGTGAAAGGTGAGCATATTCCTCCCTCTGAAGACACCTCCACATCCCTCTTGGCTAAAGGGATTCACAGAGACACTCAATCAATGCATAGTCACATTATGTAACCTGAGAGAATAATATGCCATGACTGACGAGGGCTTCAGGAATGGCAGAGAGCCCCGAATTGTAATGCAACACACAGTGCTGTCAGAAGGGGTTGGTGTCATGTTCATGGAGCATAAAAATCATCTTAGTGACCTTGGTTTGATGTTTTTTTCATTAGTCATCAAACTCTGTTTTCAAACAATTCATGATTTTTTGATTTATTTTTTTTTTTACTTTGCATTCAATAAATTCCTTTAGGATGCCCATGCTGCTGCATTTTGTTTTTCATACTTTTTTTAGCACTAAGAAAAAAAAGTCCCTTTTCATCAGCAGAAGATTTAAGCTCTACAGGAACTTCTTTTAATTGATTTTGGCATTCATCATGCATTTAATTAGCCAGATCATGATTTTTAATGCCAAATTGGGAGGTTTTTTGGGGGGTGTCCTTTCTATTTTCTGACTTTGAAAGGCAAGTTGTTAGCTTGCAAATCAGCTTTATTATTTTTCTAGATTTGAGTGAAGAGAACTTGCTTAACAGAACTAAATATAAAGCAAGCTCCGTGCTTGATGAATCAATAAAACTTTGCTCAAGACACTTAGGAATTACATACCAAACTGCTGTGAAACTGCTAGAGTGGGAGCAAATCACAAGTAAAATACACCTCTGGCTTCATGGCACTCAGAAATGAAGCAGAATTAATGGTCTCTGGGGTGAGCAGTCCATGCTTATTAGAAACCAAACTGGTGTGCTTGCTAAATTTATCCGTGCACCTGATACGATGTTAAAACCAATAAAGCAGCTGACATTTACCAGTTGAAATGTAATAAAATGCGGTATTTCGGTACCTGCAGTTTAGCAGTTCTCAAATTGATGCTCCTGCCACGGTAAATTGCTCGGAATCATTTAATTTCTCTGAACACCTGCTCTTGCAGTTTATTTGCAGACATTTTGCCACGTGGAAGTGGAACTCTTACTCATCTGTGTTGCCTTTGGTAGTGGTGTGAACTTTCCAGCTCACCAGGATGAAAGGAGAAGGGAAGCTGGCTGACCCACTCATGCCTTTGCTGCTATTACTGCTTTTATTGTGGCTGTACTTAAGGACTTAGAGGTCCCTGTAGTGCCCTCATTCCTGCTTGTGATCTTTTAGATGAGGCTTTTTTAGAATGTATGGAGAAGCAAACAGTGAGAAACAGGAGGAGGCTAAAGGGTCAGGTATAGAAAAAGGGAAGGAGGGAAGGTGGTGAAGTAAAAGGAGAAGAAAGGGGTGTGGAATCATGGGAACAACTAGTGGGGGGGAAATAAGAAAAAAGTCAACTGCACACCTCAGACAGCTCCCTGGATCCAGTGGTTTCAGCTCCCAGAACCACAGAATCACAGAATATCCTGAGCTGGAAGGGACCCTCAAGGACCATCCAGTCCAACTCCTGGCCCTGCACAGACACCCCAACAATCCTACCCTGCCCCTGAGAGGACCATCCAAACCTTCCTGGAGCTCTGGCAGCCTTGGGGCCGTGCACACTGCCCTGGGGAGCCTGGTCAGTGCCCAGCCAAGAACTTTTCCTAATATCCAACCTAAACCTGCCCTGACATAGCCTCGTGCCATAACTCAGATGATTCCAACTAATTTGTCATTTCACCAGGGCACCTTACTTAGGGACCCTGTTGCCTTGCATTTGCCATGGTTAATAGATGGAGATGGAGGCCAAAGATACCAGTGTTTCTTTAGAATCACTTCTCTGCCTCCAGTTGTGAAGAACTTCCCTCCCTTCCTCCTTCCCTCCCTCCCTCCCTCCTTTTCTTCCTACTACTGCCATACTACTGTAGATAAAAACAACTAAAATGGCTACACATCTGTTTTCCTTTGCAACCAGACTGTTCAAAAATAAACCTTATATATATATATGGAGAGATATATATAAATAATTGATATATATATACACATAGGGATATATTTATATATATCTGTAAACACTGATCTTGTATTAACAATTTACTCTAATTCACCCCAAGGGATTTATTAGCAAAAATCCAAAAGTTACTTCTGCCTTGCAGGGCAGGCTGTAACACCGGTGATGAGGGACCAGTTCTGGAGGGACCACAGTCCACCCAACACAGATGTCTCAGATGGATGTCTAAAGTTAGACAGGACCAATCCAGGCCTTGGTGTTTCCAAAGGGTCTGTGACATGGCTGGAGATCTGCGCAACATCATCCCACATCCACTGACTGATTGAGAAGAGGGTTGACCTTAGCCAGTGACTTTTACAACGTCATTTTCCCCTTAGTCTTTGCTTTGCCTGCTGCTATTTCTGCCAGATGGAGAGTCTGGATGTTTCTTTCTCTAGTCCTGCTTAATCCCTCAATAGCACATGGTGGAGTCCAGGGGAGATGGAACAGTATCCTGGTGTATCCTGGTGCATCCTGGCTGATCTGCTCCTGCTTCAGCATCAGCTGCAATTCACATGGAGTGAGTTCCCCGAGAAACAAAAGAAAAAGCTCCCCATTAACACTATTTGTCACAAGTCCTTAATATCATAGTTGCCTTTTAGCTTTACTCATCAGCATCCAGAGGGAAAAAAACAAGAAACCTTCTGAATGAATCAGATTTGACAGAACTTTCCTCAAGAACAATGGCTTTAAAACCATCTGGAAAAATGTGTTTAAAAATAGACCAAATTGATCTGTCGCCTTTGAAAAAAAAAATCAATCTTAAGATGAAAGAAAAAAAAATCTCTATTATTCCCCTTCCGGCTTCTCATAATTATTTTTGAAGTCTGGGTTTCACCAAGGAATCCTTTTCAGTCAGTTCTTTTAAAATAACTTAGACAGTTCCTCCATTCTTTTCTCTTCTTTATTTTCCCTTGGTGTGGCAGCATTGTACACAACAACTTTCATGTCTGCGTGGAAATAAAGGATGTAAATCTAAGTTCCAAGACCAAGAAAATATTATGAGGGAACACCACCTGAAATTAAGTATATTCCTAGTGCTGCTGAACAGATTGTTTTTGATCTCCCACTGACCAATTAAAATCAAATGGTGTAAGATGCATAAAAACCCTTCAATTAACAATCATTTCTCTGTGAATCCTGGTAAGCTCAAGGTAGATATAAAATTTATGCAAGTCCAAAATACCATCAATATGAGATACATACGTACATATAAATATATATATATACAGACTTTTTTTTGCAGGGCCTGTTGTAATAGGACAAGGGATAATGGTTTCACTCTAAAAGAAGGTAGACTCAGGATAGATGTAAGGAAGAATTTATTTATGAGCAGGATGGTGAGACACTGGGACAGGTTACCCAGAGAACCTGTGGCTGCCCAATCCCTGGAAATCCCTGGAAACATTCAAGGCCAGGTTGGATGGGGCTTGGAGCAACCTGGTCTATTTGAAGATGTCCCTGCCCATGTCAGGGAGCTTGGACTAGATGATCTGGAAAGGTGCCTTCCAAGCCAAACCATTTTATGATCCTAAGATTCTGTGAGTTTTGGGTATGTGGTAAGCTCAAAGTAGGTATATACAACACTGCAAGTCCAAAATGCCCTCAATAGGATCTATCTATCTATCTGTCCATCTGTCTCTCTGTCTATCTATCTATCTATTTTGCACACCCAAATATTTGATCTAATGTTCACTCAACTCTATGGAATCTGCTGATTGTGATGGACTTTCATCATGATTTGTAATTTCAAGCTACTTCTAAAAGCATCTCCCCTCTCCCAAAACAGACAAGTGATGGTGAGAGAAGAGGTTTCTCATTCCTCCAAGACCAGCTCACTGGGACATACAAACACTTCTGTGCGAAGGTTTTGGAGGGTACACACTGACACACCCTGGGAGGCTCTTATTGGGGTCTGATTATTGTGTCCCAGCTCATTAGTTGCTCAGAAAAGGAATTAATCATCCCTTGACACCGACGATCCTCGGGGCCTCACTTCAGGCTTGGCAATGCTCTCCAGCTCAGAGTTAGTGACTTGCTTAGAGATCTTCCCGACCTGGAGCCTTGATGAGACTTTGCAAACTGGATTGTGAGCTGGAGCAGGGCACTCACTCATTTGTCTTGTAGCTTTGGGAACAGTCACTGCCTCTGTTTTACAGGAAACTGTACGAGAAGAGTTCAGCTTAGAGAAAGAATAGACTGTCTCCTGAGAAGGCCTTTACTTAATCACAGGACATGGAAGTTGCTTTAAAACCTATGTCATTGTGGGGACATTTTTTTCTGGTATAAGTGTATTAATTTGTTACCTGCCTCATTCAATCAAATCAATCTCTCTGTAGTTTAAGACACACTCAGTGTTTGTTTGTGTTACTTGACAGGCTGTGTAATGAGCCCTCCAATATTTCACAATGTAATTATTACATTAAACAGCAGGTGAGTACATTAATCATCAAATGATTGCATGACAGGGAAGCCTTCCAGACAACACAGTGCTAGATCTACCTGTCTTCTGTTCTGTTACCAGTTCTCAAAGTTTGGATTTCTAAGACTTTAGGATAATTTTTAAGGTATCCCTGACTTTTTCCTCCTTTCCCTTTTCCCGGTTCCTTTCCCCCGGTTGTTACACACATCACACTCTCATCCCTAGAATTATTTATCTGTGACCCAGAAGAAAAGCAGAACACTGAGTAAATCCTGGTTTTAAAGATTTCTGATTAGCAATGCCAGTGTTCCTCCCTGCAATGCATCAGTCTTGCACTGGGGATGTCCTGGGGGCATTAGGTAGGACTGGCATGGAAACAAGGCTGAATTTTTTATAAGGATCAACATTTGAGGCAACTACTGAAACCACGTTGTGGAACACAGAAATTTGAAATGAGACATCTGACCTTTGTGTGTGTTTATGCACATTTGTCCGTTCTTTTATCTACATTTTCCCTGGTGATTATTTAAGATGATGGGCTTGTTGACCCCAGAAACAGAAATAAAGGAAAAAATGAAGATTTTTGCCACAAAATAGGTCTATTTCTCTGAGGTAACCTTTGACGGTTGCGTCCTCTGACTAAAAACCCAAAGTGCTTGATCATCGAGAGTGAGTAGGTGGGAATTGATGGATTCAGAACACACACGAATTCTGATTTTAGATGCAATCAGCCAGTCCTTTATGTTCCTGACAGGATTTAAAAATGCAAATAAACAGGCTGAGAGCAGCCTCACAAAGCTGAAGACCTCAGACATTCGGGGCATTATCAATGAGGATAATAAACATACAAATATAATTGGAAATTTAGCAATCCTAAAAAAAAAAAAAAATCAGAAAAAAACCCTTCCTTATGGTAAAATTGTTAAATTCCTTGAAAAGCTTGCAGACAGACAGAGTTTTGGGGGAATTCTGTGGTTTTAAAACAAAAAAGTAATGAACTTGTCCAAATAAAAATGACTACCTTGTTCTCATTGGTTCATTTTTATATCCCTTTTGATCATTTGCTGTAACTGGTCAGGATCTTCACATGGTAACATCTTCACTGCAAATACACCAAAGTCTGGTCTCACCATGTCCTTTCAGACATCATATAAATTTTATAAATTATATATATATCTTACATATAAATTGTATCAATTTTAAGCATTAAAGAGTTTCCTCTCTGGGGTAGACAAAAGAAAAATATGTAAGATGGCTGTAAACTTATTATTCCAGCCTGCTAAAACTTCACACTAAACTTTATGCATTATTGAGATTTTAATATCATTTCCTTTAAAGAAATAACTCGTCATGTTCACTGGGCCTGTGTTTAGTAATAACAATGCTCAGAGAAAATAATTCCTTCTTGACCTGAAAGAAACTTCATCAAATATTCAACATAAATTTTTATGAACCAAATACTTAATTGTGGGTATATAGTCCTGTAATTGCAAAGTAATTATTTAGTTCAATATAAATTTCCTCCAGTCTAATATTTAAATGCAATTAAACAAAAAAAAAAAGTTCAGGCAAAACTTATTTGAAACATAAATAGGATTTTAACCAGTTTTCTTGACAGCTCTAGTAAACACGTTGTCCCAGGTGATATTTTAAATGGATTTAAATTAATGCAACACATCCAGTTTGGAGTTTGATGTATTAAATGAACCAGCAGGCTTTATGGGAAGTTAACTTTGCAGAAGGAATACAGGGAGACATGAAGACTTTGTGTGTTGATTAATATCTCCTCTAACTCCACACCTCTGATGTGATTTTTTTCTCCCATTTTATTGTCTCAGTTCTGCCACTGAGTCCCAGATACAGTAAGAGATGGTTTCACAAAAACCCTCTAGTCATTCTGAGTGTATGTATCATCAGATTTTTCTTTGTCTGGGTGGAAGATTGAGGAGAAAACTGATTTCCCCATGGAGAGCAAAGCAGAAGTTGCATTGAGAAAAATGAGAGAGGAATCAAGACTGCCCCAGCAAAATGTCAGAATCAAAACTTGAAGCAAAAATCAAAGCATGTAGACCACACTTCAAACTAATTAATCAAAGAGGTTGGTTAATTGGCTCCTGAGTTAATGAGTATTGATTCCCATACAGTGCAGGCTGCAGGGATAGCACAGGCAGGTTTATAACAGTGGAAAGCCAGGGGAGCTGCTGAGGCATTAACATGTAATCCCAGGGGATATCCTGTGGGTTAATTTGGGAAAGTCTAAAAGCTGCTTTTTGGTAGGTTGAGAAAAATGCAAGTGAGAAGATGAAGACAATACAAATTACTATGTCAAGCCATGATGGATATAATTCAAACATTTGCAGTTCTGTAGTTCCTATTTACTAAAGATCACATTAGATTGCCACGTCTTTGCTTAACTAATATCAAACTGCTGATCATTGCAAAAGCAAGCAAAGAAAGCAAACAAAACCTACCCTTGACTAATGGTCTCTTCATTCTTTCCCTCTATTCCTGTACAGGATTTTTTGCTTTTGAATGGGTAAAGAAGCTCAGGTTTGGGTGCAAGGGAAATCAGTATGGCACAAATATTAATACACATGAAACTAACACTACATTAAACAATATATTAACCCTGTGTGTTAGGGAGTGCTTTGATTGTCCAGAGCTTAATTACAGTGACAATAGGGTTGAGTGTTTGTGGATAAGAATCAGGGGGAAGGCCAACAAAGTCGTGGTGGGAGTGTGATCTAGACCACCCAACCAGGACGAGGAAGCAGGTGGAATATTCCATAAACAACTGGGAGAAGTCTCACAATCGCTTGTTCTCATGGGGGACTTCACCTTGCCAGGCATCTGCTGGAAATACAACATAGTGGAGATGAAACAGCCTGGGAGATTGCTGGAGTGTGTGGAATATAACTTCCTGACAGGGCTGCTGGGGGACCCCACTAGGGAAGGTGCCTGCTGGACCTGCTGTTCGTGACCTGAGTTCTGGGTGATGGGTTGGTCAGAACCCACCTCGGGCAGAGCAGTCACAAAGGAGTAAAGAGGGGGTGCAAACTGCTGCCTTGGGCTTCCAGGGGCCAAAGTTTGGCCTGTTTAAGAGCCTGGTTAAGGAGGTCCCTTGGGAGGCAGTCCTGAAGGACAGAGTCCAACCTTACGTGCTTCTAGAAGGAAATCTTAAAGGTGCAGCAGCATGTGCTGAGAGACAAGACAGCAGGGAGGGTTTGGATTGGATATTAGGAAAGATTTCTGCACAAAAAGGGTGGTCAGACACTGGAACAGGCTGCCCAGGTCAGTGATGGATTTACCATCCCTGGAGGGATTTAAAAGATGTGTGGATGTGTCACTTGGGGACATGGGCTAGTGGTGGCCTTGGCAGTGCTGGGGGAGCAGGTGGACTCAGTGATCTCAGAGGTCTTGCCTAGCCCAAATGATTCTGTGGTTCTGTGATAAACACATGATTAAACACAGGACAATTCAGATACTGCTGAATCAGTATCTGGGATTAGTGATAGGGCAAGGATTAATGGCCATAAACTAAAACACAACAAGTTTCACCTCAATATGAGAAAGAACTTCTTTACATTAAGGGTGGCAGACCTCGGACAACTGGCCAGGGAGGTCGTGGAGTCTCCCTCTCTGGAGACATTCCAAACCCACCTGGGCACATTCCTCTGTCCTGCTCCAGGTAACCCTGCCTTGGCAGGGAATTTGGGACTGGATGACCCAGAGGTCCCTTCCAACCCCAGCTAGTCTGTGATTCTGTGATTATTTTGCCTTCTGTTTGTGGGATCCACCTTAATTTAGCCTTTAACACATAGGAAAGGTCAGACACTTAGGTAAGGGAGAGAGACACCTGCATGATATTCTGAAACATATGTTGACATTGCCATCTAGAGAGCTTTGGTGTTACCAGGGGATTTCACATAAATAAACACTGACAGTGCAGTGCTGGGGCTGTTTAGTTTAAACTAAGTGCTCACCAGATTTTCAGAAAATGCAATTTTGTTTCTGTGTGAAACCCAGTTATTTTTCTCTTACACAGCTTTAGTCCAATTGTTTGGGTTTGTTTGTGTGGGTTGGTGGGTTGTTTTCTTTTTGTTTGTTTGTTTTTGTTGTTTTGTTTTTTCTTTGTTTTGTTTTTTGTGCTTTTGTTTTGTTTGGTTTTTTTTCTTTTTGTTTGTTTGTTTGGTTTTGTTTGGTTTTTTTCCCAGATTTGATCCTCACAAGCTCCATTTAATTTCGTTTTATTCTTTGAGAAATAAGATTTTCCATTTATCATTTCTGGGAAACAGGTGCTGTTTGTAGGGGAGAGAACAAGACATACTGCCCAGGTTTGCAGTCTTCTTATACCTTGTTATGCTGTGCCAGTATGTAAAGAAATGATGCAGGAAAATGCCAAGCACCGTCATTATCTTTCATTTGTAATGACTCTTAGGAATTTTAATTTTGTCACGTGAGCATATATAACAATTTAAACCAGGAGCTGACTAAATCAGGGAAAACAGACCCGGGCTTCTGTTCTACAAAACACTTGGGATCCTGTTTTCCAAAGCTCCAGCTCTAACCAGGGCGAGCAGATGCATGCAGCTTTCAAAATGTGCAGACATGGAGCAATAACTCATCCCCAGAACCTTGAATATAAAAACAATAAATATTAAGTATTTCACAGAAGCGTGGCTATGAACCCCAGCTGCAGGTGGAGCCCAGCAGATGATGCAGCTCCCTCGAGTCTGTAGGAGCAGGAGCACCAAAGAAGACAGGAAAATGTTCATCTCAACACTCTGCCTTGGAGGATTTGCTGTCAGACTTACTTCTTTCAGCTCTCACGTCAGGTCAGCTCAGTGCAGGTTAGTAAAGGAAGGAGTCCTAGCACTGAATTAAATTTGAAGCATGACTCTCTCTCCCTTTGCACCAATTTTTACCACAAAACCTGCAAAGGTTAAAAAAAAGATCACGGAGCTTTACAGGCTCAATCTGTCCAAGATAAATCCTCAGTATAAATAAAAGGTATTTCCTAGTCTAAAAGACATGGAGCACTCAAACTTTTATCTTTTATCTTTTCCCTAGGCTGATGGAAGTTCTCTAGATTTTCATTGGCTCTAAATATACTTCTTGTAATCACAGCCAGCTCTGTGTAAACCCAGACTGCTCTGCTTTGCATCTGTAAAGGAAGTTTCTGCCTTCTGCAGTCTTGATGTGTAAATCTCTGACAGGCATCCTGTCCACCTGAAGGCTCAGCAACTTAATTCCATCAAACTCTGGTACAGGAGTTTAATTGCTGGCTGCTTCTTATTGTTTGGTGAGGGACATAAAACAGCGGCATTGGCTGCTCTGTTTGGTTCAGTGAGAGTTCTCCAGCAGAGCCAAGTAGATCTTGTAGGAACAGCAGGGTTTCACGTGCCTGAGAGTATTGTCCAAGGATTCTTGAGCTCCATCAGGCTTGGTGCTGTCCCCACTGCCCTGGGGAACCTCTTCCAGTGCCTGACCACCCTCTGAGGGAAGAACCTTTTCCTGAGATCCAGCCTAATGCCTCATGCCTTTCCCTCTGTTCCTCTCCCTGGGCACCAGGAAGATGAGATCAGTATTGCTCCTCCCTCATAGACAGGAACTAAGACACCAAAATCAACCTGAGTGCTCAACCTTGCTTATATCCTCTCAAAAATAGCAACAGAACTGCCTAGCACAGGCTCACACAAAATGTGTGATGGACTAGATGAGAAGCCAAATATCCCCAAATTTCTCTGCATCCTGGGCTGGTGAATACTCCTCTTGTCTCCCTCTGAGCTTCCCAGATTGCAATCAGTGGGACACTTTGGACTATTCTCCTCGACTGTTATGTATTTCAAAAGTTATTTTAAGGTTGTCTGTATTTAATACCATTAGGGGCTCATTTTCAGTATGCATATATATTTAAATGTATTCCCACTCCCCCACCTTTCCGTGGAGTGACTGTCAGCTGTGTCTGCAGAACCTGCCAATTACTGTAACTTCCAGAACAATAACAGCCTAATTGATAGGCAGAGTAAATGAAGGAGCAGTGATGAGATCATCAATGCTGGCAAGAGAGGCGACAACACCCAGAGTGGTCATCAGGTGTCCTGCTGTGTTCAGGACTTCAAAGCAGCTCATAGACATTCATATTAAAATGCATGAAGTGTGTGATCCTGCCTGCTTCACTCAGGATAGGGCAGAGCGGGGAATTTAAACTCTTACAGGATTTTGGACCCTTCTTCATTTGTATTTGAACCCTAAGTTTTATGAGGGAGGATGTTATAGAGAAGGATCTGGCACAAAATTCTGCTTGAGCTGGGCAGCTCCATGTTGCTTCAAGGGTAGTCAGTGCCCAAGCAAAGCATCATAGTCAGGAGTCTTGGGATAAATCTAGATGTTTTCAATGTTTAGAGAACCAATTCTGCATTTCTATGTAGTGGGAAGTGTGTGCTCAAATACTCCAAGCATGGGAACATTTATCTTGCCCTTACCAAAGATGTGAGATAAATAAAGAGGAAATTCCCAAAAATGGACCTCAGATGACAGATTGAATCTTTTCTTCTCTCTGGGATGGTGGGCAGCTGATTTCTACTTTCTGTAGCAGTTTTCTCCTCCATTCTTGCTATAGTCATGGGTTGAATTTTAGGGCTGTAAGAAGAATATAGAGCTCTGGATGAGAGATTTATGGAACCTTTGTGTCATGAATAATTTCTAAAATTTGGGACAAACACCATCGTTAAGACTTTTTTGTGTGTGTGTGTGTATTAAAGCAGAGGTTTAGGATGTGGATCTGTGTCAGCTTGTCTGGGGTAACCAGATAGGGTCTCATGTTCTCCAGTGATACTGTTATGTACATTCTGTTATCTTGTTTTATTTCAATTACACTTTGAGCTTTTGTTTTTATTGAATAAAGAGAAAGATTTGATGAGAAAGATTTTGGGACAGTTAAAAATTGCTTTGCTGGGTTATTTACACACAATTCTGGGAGCTGATATTTCTCATAAGAGGCTGTGCCTATCTTTCCTCCACAAGTTCTATTCCAGAACATACATAACTATATAAATAAAAGAGTCCCACTTGTAAGATACCCAAACACTGCAGCACTGATGTCAGGGTGAGCCATCCTGCCAATTCCCTGGCAAGTCCGTGCTGAGGGTCCAGAGAACATGACCCATTTTTAGCAATGGGACAGAGTTTTCCAAGAGAAAAAGTACACAAGTGTCCATTTGTTTTGAGCCAAAAGGTAAAGAAGTAAAGGAGAAGCTGACAGAAATCAAAGCATCCAGGAAACCCAGGGATATAAATCCTTAAGAGTACTCATATACTTGTTTTACTCTATTAGTTACTGAAATCCATCACAGGGGAAGCACCACTTTAGTTGTACCTTCAGTCTGTGTCATGATTCCTGTGTGCTAGAAGGTATTACATGTGGCACATGGAAATGCACCTAAATAATTGCTTTCCACCTAATTTTTTCCCAGAGCTTTACCCCAAACAAGACACAGATTGCTAAGCCTGAAAAGATCTAAAGAACAACATGATGGAGGTAGAGCTGCTGCAGATCTTGAGAAAAATAAAATATATGCATATAGGTGCAAAAAAGGGAAGAAAAAATGGCAAAGAAGGGAAGTACAACAGGAAAAGCTCTTAATTTGTGAATAGAGAACATAGATATTATATGGAAATATATATAATATATATAAAATATATTACATCGAAATTTAAAGGCTGAAATCACAATTTTAGTGGTCATTTGATGTACTCAATAGGTACAGAATAAGACTAATAATTCTATAATGATATTATTAATAACAACAAGAATTTAGCTCATATATTGGTTTTCTTCAGAAAATCACTGCACACTTTACAAAGGAGGTCAACACCATTAGTACTATTTTAGATTCTGTAAGTCACCTGAATGAGGATTTTAAGCAGAAATCCCTCGGTATCTTCAATCAATATTCAAATGGAATTTCTTTTTCTGTACAATGACTCATCAGAGCAAAACCGGGGAAAGAACTTTGCTTTTACATGTTTTTGGAGTAAGACAACAAGGTTGCTCGAAGACTTTCCTTGGAGGCTTTTTCCTTCCAAGTAACGTAGAGAGGCATCATGTTCTCCATCCTGACATGATTCCAGGTAAGTCAGGATCATTCCTTGGCCTTATAACAGCCTTCAGCCACATCTCATCTAGAAATAAGCTTAGGTGGGATCATCCTAAAGCAACAGTGGCTGTAATTCAAAAAATTAAAGCATGGTGAAATCCAGTTAATTCCCTCCTTCATTAGTTATGATCATTGGGATATCTTTAATCAGCTAAAAAACAGATTCTTCATTACAATGTGATGAAGAAGAATTTACAGTGTTTGCAAAACTGTGTTTTAGGAGTGTCTTGAAGTGCACATCAGTAGCCCTCAGTCTTTTCAAATACTAAGTTAAGCTATGCAAGAAAAAGACTCAAAGAATTTGCTTGATGAGTGGAGCAATCACTCTGGATTTGTTCAACCAGCACTAGGAAGAAAATAAAACCAATCTCAATGAAGCAAATAAAAAACCAAACAAAAACCAAAAAAAACCAAACAAACCAAAAACCCCATAAAAACATAAAACCCCTCTGGTTGATTTTTCTCATTCATTGACCATAACATGTTAAATTGTTGATTTAAATATCAAATTGCTCAGAAACTTGGTAGGTTGGAGGATGAATTGCCCTGTGTATCATTTACCTCCTGCAACTCCCTTCACGCAGCATGCTGAGGGGTGGGATGTCATCCTCTGTGCTCCTCTGGCTGACCTGGGGTGGAGAGTCTTTCACACTTTGGGGTAGAGTGAAGAAATATTTTTATTCTCTGTGTCAGGTAACAACTTGAGTGAAAACCACTCAACCATGTAATTTTGCATATGACTCTGTAAAGTGAGGGACATGAAGTCACATTTGTTTCAATTTCCCACTGCTCAACCAAACTTCAGATTAAAGGGGAATAACCCATATTTCCAATATGCTTTAATTGATAAGGAAGTGCTGCATTCCACAATTAAAAAAACCCACCAGATGCCACCATTATTACTCTAATTTTGACCATGACTGCCCTCTCCTCAATGAAATTAAACCTCTCTATAACTTTAAGAAGAGAATATTTTGGAAAGCCTGAAGATGATCGTGGAAGAGATTTGGGAGCCAAAACATTTTTCAAAGAGCAGAAAATAGTATTTATTGCATATTTTTCAGATTTTTTCATGCTGTAACATAGAATCATAGAGTCATAGGATGGTTTGGGTTGGAAGGTACCTTAAAGATCATCTTGTTCCACCCCACTGCCATGGGTAGGGTCAGCTTCCACTAGCCCAGGTTGCTCCAAGTCCCATCCAAACTGGCCTTGGACACTTCCAGGAAAGTGGGGATTTCCTACTCCTTGTCAGTAGGAAATATGAGTAAACTACAGGGGTGACCACAGTGGTGCCAACACAGGTTTGCCTGGAGTCTGGATCAGGTTGCAGTTCTGCAGTGAGATGTGTCCTTTGACTGTGATTCCTTTAACCCATTGCAACTCAGAACAAAAATCTTCTTAAATCTCATGTCTGCAGCACAAGACATGGTTGTCCTTGTAAACAAGACAGAATGGCCGGGGGGAAAGGAGGCTGTAACACCTGAGACAGCACGTGCTGTACATTTTTGGGTGTTTTGAAATCAATTTAGCCACCAGCTCCCCTGCAGCTCCCCCCATGCTGCAAGACATCCTGACCTAGCCCATCTCAGCTCTTACACCAGCTCCAAACTCCATTGTTTTGCTTGTCCTCTGAAAGCAGAGTGTGGAATGGTGCTCCGAGCAGGTGGATTTGGTACAGCACAAATAAAATCCCTGGCAGGAATCAAACTCTCATTTCCCCATCCTTCACTGCAGAGGGTGCTGTCTGCCCACATTCCTGGTCCTCAGGAAACAGGTAGGGGAGAAAAAGTTGGGAACTAAAAGTTGAAAAGGCAGGTAACGGGATATTAGGAAAATGCACTAAAAATGTGCAGAATTAAAGACACAAAATTACATTGCAGAGTCATGACACAGTAAGCCATGGCAGAGCAAAGCTGCTGTCACAGCCTGACTGGAATTCTGAATAAGCACAGGACAGTCAGCCCTGACTTTTAGTGCTAAAAAATGAGGCTTTTCTCCCTGCCTTTAATGAAGTTTAAGTCTTCTTGAAGTCACCCCCATAGTCAGTGATGCTGAAGTACAAACAGCAGCTCCTTCCTGGTAAAATCACAAAATTCTGGGAATCTGTTTTCATGCTGAGTTTTCACTCAGATTCTGGAAACCATCTGAAACATCAGGATTTTGTTATGAAACAAGAGGAGTGGGGTTGTGTTTGGGAAGGAGCACCCTGGAGTCAGGGAAAGCCAGTCATTCCTGTTCTTTTCATGTTTGTAGGGATGTCAGGGCAGGTCTTGCTTTCAGCTTAAGTCACTCATCTGATAGCACCAAAAATCAAGATTTTTGTCCCTGAATCCAAAAGTGTTTCTGTTGTTCTGCTTAATCTGTAAGAGTGTCATTTAAAACACAAAGTGAGGATTTTTGGTATGCAGGGAAGATACCAGGTTGTCTCTCAGCACTTCCCTTCTGGTCTTACACTTTTCCAATTTGCTATTGCAAAACAAGCTGTTCTGTGAACAGTGACCACCCTTCCCAAAATCCACCATCTGGTGGGAAATGAATGCTCCTGGGTTAGAGGAGAAGACCAAGAGGGCAGTTGTCCCATGCCTTAGGTATGTCCATGGCCCACTGTGCTTTGAGCCATCTGGTCTGATGTGAAGTGTCCCTGCCCATGGCAGGGGTGTTGGAGCTCGATGAGCTTGGAGGTCCCTTCCAACTCAAAACCATTCTATTATTCCTTGATTCTGTGGCTCTGTGTTCTTGTCAAGTCAGAATTGGTGACTTTGAATGAGAAAGTGTAAGTCCAGACGGGCATAGGATGGAGCAATGGGACAGTCCTTGGAATACTTTTGAGAAACCAGTAAGAAAGTTCTAATTGTAGCACAGGAGAGAGGAGCACTCTGGAAACCACAACTCCATCTGAGCCCTTCTCTGATCTGAAACAGAAGGATCATGGAGACAACAGAAGGGATTTCAGCATGGAGACAGGGTGCAGCTGATTCCTGGGAGGACAGGAGCATCACCCTTCATGACTAACCAGTGAGCATGGCTGCTGTGCATGGCATGGAAGTTTTTGCACCATTTCTCATGCTGAATGTGTGCCAAAAATCAGTGCTGAAGTGGACTCTATCCAGCCAAAGCAACCCTCAGGGTTCAGAGAACATTCCTGTGCTTTGCTGACAAACATCCATTCACCTTGGGGTTTTGCTGTCCTTGTTGCTACAAAAAGATGTGTTAGCATGAAATGTTGTGTATTAGTCCGGAGAATATGGGGTTGGGGGAGTTTTATGAATGAAATCCCTTCCTGCCATCTGATAACAGCTATGCAGGTTGAGTCACAGTGTAATTGTCCTCCATCACACAACCTTTAATGAAAATTCCAATTCTTTGTTCCCAGCCCTGCAGCATTTCAGAGCTCTCTCCTGTTGCCAAGGCTTAAGTACTGTTGAAGTGGTGGTTTCCCTGAGTGAGAGGAGAGCAGGGAACACAGTGGGGGGAGAGCAAAGTTTAAAAGTTAGAAGTCTTAAAAATCATGTTGGCTAAAATTAGAACAGGAGGGAAAATAAGTAATTCTGACTGTTGTTATCCCTGGTCTTTGAGTCTTAAGAAGTTGTTGAGTTCTTGCCTACATGAACCTAAGGACAGAAAATATCAAGGCTTGACTGAGAAAAAAATTAAGTCTTGTGTACAATATAAAAGTCAGTTATTTACTCACATTCCATGTAATAAATTTGCCTTGACTGCTTAAGCAAAGCTCACGAAATTTGAGTAGAATCAAGTGAAAAATCTATTGTCTCTCTACTACTGACGAATGTATTGCCTCAATTAATTCTTCATTGCATTAGGCTAGTGAAAGTGAAGTCACAAGGATTTGAAACCCTCACCAGTTCTAATGAATATAATTTATATATTCATTTGTCAGTACCATTTTATGGAGTTGTTTAACAGCCTTTCCCCAGCTGAACATAGATATAAATCAAATTAAATCAATTAATTTTTAAAAAATGTAAATTAAAAAACCTCACAGAAGTCCACAGTTTTATTCATTAAATACAATAAATATTCCTCAAGGAAAGACAAAAATGACATCTCTCCGGGGATTTGCCATTCCAAATCCTTGCTAGCAAGAAGTTACTGAGTTCAATGGGGATTTTTGCCTGAGCAGAAATCCTAGATTTGAGCCAGAAACAGTACCAGAAAACCAGTTAAATAAAATGATGGTAAACAAGTTGTCTTAATTCTTTGGATGCAGTGGCTCTTCACAACAACCTGTGCTGATACTGTGTCTCTTGAAGGGGACAACATTGCATTTTTTACTAACTTTTTGCATGCAATGAGTATTTGGACTATCCCTAAGCATTCATTCTGGAAATGCATTTTCTTTCTGTTTTTGCAGAGGCCACTGTTCCCTCTCCTGGTGCACAGAGGAGCTGTGTGTGACTGAAGCCCCTTTACAGCCACGATGAGGAGTGAAGGTGCCGAGCAGTGAGTGAGCTGGGCATGGTGAGCATGAACAGGGACCTTGAACTGGTCAGGGAAAAACACCAAGGAGCACAGGAAGACAGCTTGGCCAGTCACAGGATCACAGGGCACCCCACACCATCCAGCAATCCTTTTCCTAACAAAACACCCACATTCCCTCAGTATCCCACTGCTCCTCACCGGCTTGCCACGCCAGGAAAAGTCCAACCCTGCACTGAATACATTCCCTTCCTTGGAGCACCAAAGATCTGGGAATCCTTCTCAGAAACCAAGGGCCAGGGGGAGCTTCTCTGCCTGCATAAGGCTGACACACACCTGACATGTCACAGCCATCCCTCCCTTTGCCTGCAGAGCAGCACAAAAAGCATCCCCCAAGAGCTTTGCCCCAGTTCACCCCCAGAGCCACCCAAGGAGCAGCTCTTGTGCACACACAGACACCCAGAGCCATTAGAGATGCACCAGGACACCTCAGACATCGGCCCAGGTGACTCACCCAGCCAGACAAGATGCTCCAGGCTTCCTAAGAGTTGAAATTAAGCGTGTAAAAAGGCGATAGAATTCGGCTGATATGTTTTTCTTTTTGCTCCAAAGGCCAATTAACCTCAAATTTAAAGGGTGTGCAATAGAACATTTAGTCAGCTAAATCAGAAAGTGGTAATTCCAGGGAAGTTTTGAGAGTGGAGGGTAGAAACAGCAGTGATATTCTCAAGTTTGGAGAACTAAAAAAAGGAATTAATTAAATAGCTGGTATTTTAGTGACACTTCTTTTCATAAAATAGCTTTTTTTTTCCTACAAAATGTGAAGTCTACAGTAGACAACTACAGCAACTTGTCTTCATATCACATACTATGTTTAAATTTGGTATAACTAATTTCATTAATATTCAATACTTAGAGATATGCCAATAGTAGCAACTTTATTATCCTCTTTTTAATTCTTCCTTCTTTTACTTTCTTTGGAGGGCAGATGAGCCACAAGCAAGAACTTTCCCTTGGCCTTTCATGCCACCAAGGTTTGCTAATCTCATCTTATCAATGAGGGCCTATTTATACCAGTACTAAACTCATCAAACATCATGGAGAGTAGTTCACTCAGAGTGTGGCAGAGTCCTGTGATTTTGATGCCATATTTCATAGAAATAAATACTATTATATATTATACTGGTAGACAGGCAGTACCATAAAATACTCCCTTTCCAGCATTATATTTCTACAATTAATTATGGAATTCAAGTCTGACAAGGTCCTGGAAGATTTTTCTGGTCATTGGTTCGTGGATCAAGATTGACCCTGGATGGTCCTTAGCAAATGTAGATAAGTAAGTGAATTATCTGCTGTGTCTCTCAGACACACAGTAGTTATTTGAGACATTAAACTACATTTGATACTAGTTTTGAATGGGGACATGTAAAATGCATATTTAGCACCTCATCATTTGTGCAAAGATTACTGAGTCACAGAGCAGAGCTCCAGGATGAAATGGAAACAGCAGAGCTGCTTTGAGCTCTTCTCTCACAACACTAACAATAATTAGTGAATAATGTGTGAAACTGAGGGAACAAGAGCATTTATAGGTGTTATTTCCAGGGTGACCCCACCGTCACTTTATACCATGATGAATTCCTTTATGTTCTTGTGAAATACATTTCTGTATTATGGCATTATGAGTTGCTGTTACCTTTCCTTCTGCCTTTCAGCTGAGGTTTACAGAGACAGCAAAGAGCAAGAGTAGACCCAAGGGTGAAACTTTGGTAGCCACAAGCCTGGGGAGCATAGTTGACCTTCAGGATGTATTACCTATTTATTTCTCAACAATAAAGGCAAATATAATCCAAAATTTCGTTGGTTAAATTTTGTTAATGTGGGATATTGCATGAAAGAGATACTCGCTGTGAGGATAGAAGCCAAATGAGTTCTCCTGGCTTCCCTGTCCTCCAGTCCTATGGCTTGTGATCCAATTTGCATTTATTCAGTGCAGATATTTCACAGCATCCTCTGAGTTGGAAGTGTTTTGGTTGTGTAAGCTTCAGATCTGCTTTTGCACTGAACTGGCCATGACCACATTCATTACTTGGCTTCTGTGCATTTTTGAAATGTCAAAATAATGCAGAAGGTGAGTTTCTGAGCTGCTCCACTGCCTGATCCAAATTCTTCTGGAACAAAGGCAAAAAAGCCCCTTAGGCCTTTTCTTTGGTCTTGAGAATTGCATTATGTTTCTCGCCCACCTTGCAGATCTTTTTCTCATTTACTGCATCACTTCTCAACTCCTTCACCACACCTGACTGTTCATTTAAACATCTCCTTATTAACAGTGTATGGTGGAAGCTTTTAGTTTTACTTCCCGTCAGGTTTAATTACAAGCTTCATGTTTCTTTCACTTACACTTGCCTTTGCTGGTGTTTAACCAATCTTTTCTTTTTTTTTCAGGGAAGAGTGAGGTTTACACAAAAGCTCTGATTATGTTAGAGATAATTGCATCTCAGGTTTTGAAGGATTATGCTGCTTAGGCATCTATCCCTACGTCCTCACAGTCCTTGCCTTGATCTCCATGAACTGGCAGCCAAAGCCATAGGAATGGGTAAATAACAGTAGGAAGGGAATAGGGAAGGTTTGGGAAGGTTTGGGAAGGTTTG
>JAWWTY010000123.1:71332467-71360326 GCA_035222235.1 Margarornis squamiger
CCCTGCACACGCTCCAGCCCCTCAGGGTCTCTCCTGGCTGGGGGTCCCAGAGCTGCCCCCAGGGCTGGAGGTGCCCCTACCAGTGCTCAGTACAGAGGAACAATCACCTCCCTGCTCAAGTTCTCACTTTAGGCAGGGAACTCAAAGATTCCAAACTCTGTTGAAACAAAAAGTTTAAATATTTTTTAAAACATGTAGTACAAGATGTTCTGAGAATACTTTCAGAATAATTTTGCCATTAAATCGTGTTGTTCTGCAATGCCACATAGAGGAAAGATTCAGCCTCGGATAAGGAAGGGAGAGACTCAGCTGTTCTTTTGTACATTAAATGTCTTCAAATGGCTTGGGCTAAATTAACTTCACTCTAGGAGACTTGCAGAACTAAGAGGCATTTGAAGTTATTTTTGACTCCTTGTGGATGATGATTGAGCTTTCAAAGATGGTAAAAGCTGCCATAAAACTGGCGAGAACCATCCATGCAGGTGGAATAATAAAAGTTTCTACAGGCAGCCCTTCGCCTCCCACCCACCTAAAAAAAATAGGTTTTGCACTAGAAAACAATTTTTTGAAGAAAGCTACTTTTGTATTTGAGTAAACTAACATCCATTATTATTGTTGTTGTGTCACTTACTGCAGCTCAGAGGCAGGAGTAAACAGGTAGTAAATAAAGTGTTTGATCTTTAGTCTTTGCAGTACTTAATGAAGGTGATTGCCTTAAGTGCATCTGGTCTTCAGGGTCTCCTGAAGAGAACTGGGGCCTCCCAGAAGGAAGGAAAATTTAAAAACAAATCCCTGAGAGTTATAATGGCAAATTTCAGCTCTGCAGATGCTACAGCAGCAGGTACATACCCTGAATGGGTTGGAATCCTTGCATGTGTTTGGGTATGAGATATTTATCTGTTACTTTGTGCTAGAAATACACACTGTTGCTGCTGAGCCCCCTGATGAAAAATAGGGATCTGCTCCTGACCTTGTGAAACAGTTGGTGCTGTCGTGTGGTGGGAATGATGCAGATACTCCAAATGAACAACACAGTTTCTTTTACTTTTCTGGGTATGTATTTGTTATTTTCACTTAAAAATTGGGTTTGGACATCCACACACAGGTTTTATGGTGTGGACCATAATAATAGGGAGTTGTTTCCCATATCAATATGGACGGAGAGCAGTGCAAATTTAAAAGCAGAGACACTGCAGCTCCATCTAACAGTCACTTCAGCCAGAACTCTTTCAAAAGACCATGATTCATCAAGGAGCAGAACAATTTCCATGTCCAAAGCTCTTTTTTTTTATTGTAGCTCTAAGTGCCTCACAATCAGTGGAGAACTGTCATTTCCCAGCCCACTTTATGCCATGAGCTAAGTGACTAACCTGTTCAAAGGGTTTAGTGTCAGCTCAGAAAACACAGAAAAATCCAGACAAAAGGAGAAAATTTGCATCCTGAGGAGTGCAAAAAGCTCATGCAAAGCTGAGGATTCAAATAATGTCTGTTCTAGTCTTCTGAAAAATACCCAAGGGTCTACGAGAAAGGGTTTTCACTCCATTTTTGGTTGCTGATTAATCTGTAACCGAATTTTCCCCAAACAAAAAATTTTATCCTACTAGAAAAGCTGGCTTTTAGAATGTGTGAAACTTCTGAGGAGCTTTCAGAGCATTCTGTGTGAAGACACAGAAACAAACGAAACACAAGATAAAATTCAATCTTCATTTGCTGTGGGGAGATAATTCCAGAATAACTTGATAGCTTTCCCTGCAAATACAAGACTTTCCAGGAAAAGTGTTACACATTTAATCTGAGTGTGGGTGCTGCCAGAACTCTGGTGAGAAGACCCCAGGTAAAGGGGAGGTGACAGCAAACAGCAGGTGAAGAAGTCACTGGCATAGTTTCCCAGGAAACAGGACTTTGGCCTCAGCTCATTTCATGGGTTCTTTTATGAATTGGCACAAAATAACACTCTGTTAATTTAATTTCCCAGTGACCTGGAGCTAGAGGGCATCTCCTGTTAACAGAAGAATCAGGACTTTTTATCCTAAAAGCTGCATGACCTCGAAGACTGGAATTAAGAGAAAGCTGAGAGGAATTTAATAGGGAAAAAAATGCAGAATTGCATACTTGGAGGCTGATCAGAGGCATTGGTGTTGCAGTTGGAAAGGAGTGGGAGCGAGGACCAGCGGGGCAGCACGACTCATGGCAGAGTGGCTGGAAGTGCTGGTGGGATGCCAGCAAGGAGGAAGCTGAATGCAGTAGCCAAAAACTTTCCAGGAGACTCCAGGAAAATCACTGGCCTGGTATTTGATGCCTCAATATTTTTATATATTTGTAGATTTTAGTATAACTGTATAGTTCCTCACACTTAAGGTAGCAGCTGGCAGTTTCTAAACCCCTTTCTCCCAGTTTGTGCCACGTTCTTGAAATTCTGTTTAATGTTCTTTTTAAGGAAAAACATTTTAGCAAGGACATCTTGTTGGGGACTCATGCACCTGGAAGAGATATTGTAGTCAGAGCAAGACAGAAGGTCCAACATCCTTGGAGAAGCTCCAAAGGGGCAGGCCCAGGGAGGTGCACAATTCTCCTGTTGGGTGTATCCATCAGATATGATAATTAATTAGTGTAATAAATTTGTAAGAACCCAGTACTGGGTGTGCACTGATGTATTTTGCTGCACCTGAAAATGCTTTCATTAAAGGACCTGCTCTCTATTTTATCTATGCTAATATGGTCCAGAAAGTTCTTTTCTTCCACTTTAGGCAACAATATAAGGAATGGAAGAGATCTCATTTGAAGTGAATTGTCCAGATTTGTCCATTCATGGTCAAGAAAGACTGAGCCTGGAAGAGGTGTAAGGAAAGGTAGTTCTGATCAGAGAACTGAGGACCTTCTCGTGGGATGGAGTGAGGGAAAACCAGCCTTGGTATGTCAGGTAGAAGGAAGGCCGAGAAGAGCTGTGACTGCCCTCCATCAGAACCTCAATGGAACAAATTCCAGGGAAATAGATGATCTTTTGAAGCTAAAACCCCCCAAATTTGGAACAAAACCTTTTTATTCTAACTTTCCATGAATACCTTTGAGCTGATAACAAAAAGATTTCACATTTGAAGACCAGTGAAGTTTTGGAGTAGTATTTTAATAGGAAAGAAAGAGAAAAAATGGTGTTGTAGCAACTACCAGGTGGGATTCAGCTTCAGCTTCCACCTCTCAGAGGAACACAGGAAGGTCTTTCTGAGCAGAGTGCTCTCCTCTATTTTAGGAGCTTCTGGCTAACTGCTTGTCTCTGAATCAGCAGAGCAGTGCAATGATGAGTTCCTTTTTGGCAGACGACAGCATGGAGAATAATAGCACCTCTGAAAATCTTGGTTTCCCCTCTTAGAGTAAGGTCTGATGGGAGAAGTCTCATCTCTGGATGCACATGCTGCTTCCTGTGTCTCACCATAATTGGTGCTCTCTGACTGAGATCTCCTAAACTTCTCATGAAGTTCAAATGTTTATACCACTGACCAGCACTAATAGCTTAAATGTGCTGCTGTACTCTTAGAATTTTCCAATTTCTCACACTTTTTCATTAAAAAAAAGTAATGTTGGGTTTATATGATGTTTTAGCCACTGGAAAAAACCAAAACCACCTATATATTATTTTAATGATGCTCAGTTTCTGGTTCTTCTGAGTGGAGGCAGAGTCCTCCCACAGCCTCATACTGCAATTGGATTTTACTCCTAAAATAACCTTTTCTTTTTTTTTGTTGTTTTCCAATTCAGTTAATTGAATTATAATGAAATTAATTGAAAAGGGAAAGGGATTTCCCTTTTAGCTCCTTGCCCTAAATTTCTTCAGACACTGCTCATTGCTCCTTATAATGCTGCTTCATCCAGCTTTAACTCCTGGCTCTTCTCTGTTTAAAGGATATTTGTCCCTGCAGGCTTTCAGTGTGCAGAAAGGGGCTTGAAGGTTCACTTACAACAAGGAACAAACCCTTGTGCTTAAGGGATAAATATTGAAGATACTCCCATGGACTATATATTTGTTCTCTCATTACTACTTTTAAACATGTACAATATGAAACATAAATAATCCAGGCTCTTTCTCTTCTCACTTGGAGAGAAGCTTGTGAATTTAATGCACTTTGACACTTTTTCACTCAAATTTATTCTGCATCCTTTGCACCCTCTCCATTGTCCTGGAACTGCTTGAGCCCCACCACCTGTTTTTTAAGGCACACTGAAGTGTTGCAGGTAACCCTGGACATTGCTGGGATGCTCTTCTGAAACCATCTCTTTTTTCATCATTATTCCTTTATTTGGCAGGCTCAAAGCCCTACCCTCAAGCCCCTCTCTCCTGGGAAAAATCAGGATATTTTGAGACAGGTTAAGAAAGTGAAAAACCTCAGCAAACCTGATCCTGTTGCCATCTTTCTCTCCATGTTTGAAGGAGGGCCTGGTGTGATTTCTGATTGACTTCAGCAAAGCCAGACCCTTTCCTTGCCAGTGTTCTCCCAGGTGAGACCAACTTTCTTACGGCTTTGTTTTAGCAGGATGACACCAGGAGGAACGTTGTTTGTGATGGGACCAAAAAATGTGGGATGTGGGTCAGAGTAAAACAAGGAAGACGGGTCCTATTGCTCTGTTTTGTTTTGAGGGATAACTCTTTTGGGCTTAGTTTCAAAGGCAAGTTTTAATTAAAAGCACATTGTGCGGATTTGTAAGAAAGTGGCTAACTGGGAGAAGGTCAGCTGTCTTGTAAGCAGCAAGTCATGGGAAAATGGTGCTATTATGGGTTACATAAGCATAACAAAGCTTTCATCTGTAATTACTATTAGACTTGTCCCCTTTGAATAGACTGCACAGCTCTACTGGCCTTCGGGGCTTTAGTTAACACGGGGTTTGACTTTTTGCTAGTGAAAGATACTTCCCAATCAGCAAAGAATATAATGAGACCTGATTCTTCCCTTTCAGTGGGCAGAAGAAAGAATAGAGTACAAAGGCAAAAGAACACAAAGACAGCTGAGCACAAATTGCACCAGATAAAGGTCGGCTGGTGTTCCAGGACAGACCAAATTTAACCCCAGAAATCCTTTGTTAATTTATGAAACACAGAAGAAGGACGTGTCCTTAAAAAAAGGGGGCATTGCCTGTCATCTGTGAAGGGTGGACAGGTCTTGGGCAATATGTAATACCCAGAGAGAGAAAAGTGATTGCTTATCATAGCTGTGCCAAGGAATTGATTCATCCTCAGGTTCAAAGGTTGAAAGCAAGATGAGCATCACAGAGACCAACCATCATCTGTAGAGAACAAGGTAACACAGGCAGAGGCCTGAAGTCTGGAAGATGAGACAAGTGTCTTCATGTGTCAATATAAATCATGGAACATGCTGAGTTGGAAGGGACCCATCAGGATCATCCAGTGCAACTCCTGGCCTTGCACAGGACACCCCAAGACCCACACCCTGTGCCTGAGAGCATTGTCCAAATGCTCCTTGAGCTCTTTCAGCCTTGGTGCTGTGACCACAGCCCTGGGGAGCCTGTTCAGTGCCCAACCACCCTCTGGGGGGAGATTTTTTTGGTGATATCCAACCTAAACCTTCCCTGACTCAGCGTCCTGCTGTTTCCTCACGTCCTGTCATGGGTCATGAGTGTAAAGAGATCTCTAAGTATGACATGGGGCTCCTGGAGTGAATCCAACAGAGGGCTAGAAAGATGAATAGAGGACTGGAATATCCATATTGTGAAGAAAGGCTGAGGAAACTGGGCCTGTTCAGCCTCAGGAAGAGTCACTGAGAGGGCACTTCATCCCTGTCTGTCAGTGTCTGCAGGGAGGGTGTCAGAGCCCAACTCTGCTCGGGGGTGCCAATAAATAAGACAAGAGGAACAGGCAGGAACTGATGCCCTGGAAGTTCCACCTGAACAGGAGGAAGAACATTCCTGTGAGCACTGGAACAGATTGTCCAGAGAGGGTGTGGAGTCTCCCTCACTGGAGATATTCCAGAACTGCCTGGACACAGCCCTGTGCCATGTGCTCTGGGCATGGGAGGTGGGACCACTGTGGTCCATTTCTAACTTTTGTGATTCTGTATGTGCTGCTGGACACACTCAAAGCAGGAGAAAGGGTTAGAAGGACTTTTCTGACTATAGTTACCTTCATGTTGTATTGTTACAAGGAAGAGCAAGAGAGCTCCTATACATGTATAGGTATATATAGGACTAATCTTTAATGTCCTTCACTGAGACACATTTGCTTTGGTTCTGCTCAATTCATTCAGCTGTCCAAGTGTCCACTGAATAAAATCAATGCTGGCTGGCAGCTGGACATTGTCTCTGAAGCCTGTCTTATATGCTGCTCTTAGTAGCTTTTCCTTTCAAACTCCTTTTTTTTTCAACCTGACAAATGCATTCTGAGTCAAAGTTAAGTGGGTGAAACAAGTTACGTCTGAAAAACTTGACATGAGCCCATCCCACCTGAAACAGAAATACAGACATTGCCCTGCTGACTGGGCATGAAAAATGCAGTCTCAGGCTTATTCAGAAGAAGAAGCATCCCATGAAAGCATCATTGGCTCAGGAGTGACACTCTGCTGAGCATCTTTCCTGACAAAATAGTGACAATTCTTTATTTATAGTTATCAGTATGGCCAAAGCTAATGTGGTAAATTTCTGGGTGACTGATGGTTGTAGTAAATCTAAATTATTTTCTTCCCCAGAGCAGGAGATTGAGTCTTGCAATTATTTTGCTCTAGGATTATAAATCTGTTAATTATTTCTATTTTACCAGTTAGGGTAGTGCAGATTGTATTGTAAGTTTTGAAGGAAAATGTCATAAAAAAGCCCAGATAATCTCCTAAATTTTGCTGGTACATGATCAGGTAGCTAATGATTCCACTATTATGATGCTGTCTGACCCAATAAAGTTTAGAGAGGATCATCACCTTTTATCCTAAACACATGCTCAGGTTCTCCCTTCTGCACATCATCTTTCAGGCAATACTGTGTTAATTTCTATAAATATTTATTTTTATGGTAAGCTTCTTTATTTCCCTGGATAGTTTCTAGCTCTTGCCATAAGCTACAGATAAAAAAGGATACTTTTTTAATTTGTTAATTAACACAGAGCTAAAAATCTGCTTATCACAATTATTACATGAATTATAAAATATTAAAAGGTACTTTCCTCGCCTTAAATATTTCAATAGATACGTAGACTAAGTGATGAATAAATTCCAGTTCCGGGGAGACAGAGACATGTGCTTAACTTTACAGATGTAAATGCAAAGGGACCACCTGTGCATATGTTTTTTAAGACTGGAAACTCAATGTGCCACATAAGCATAGCTGAAACCTTTCAAGGAACAAAACATGGACGTGTGTTTTCCCAACAGGTCTATTTTCCCCAACGCCTGCTGTCATTTGCTTTGAAGAGTAAAAAAAATGACTCCTTGAAAATGCATTCTCAGAGTGAAAATTTAATGACTAGGACGTGCTGCATGTGCACTTTCATCATCTGGAAAGGGCACAAACCCACTGTTTTGTGCACAAACATCTGGGCAAACATCTGCTGTGTTTCATTAGAGCTAATTCATATACCAGCTCCCGGAGCTTCTCTATCCCAGTCTCCACTGCCTGAGCAAACAGCTAATTTGTGGTTGAATATCAAAGCTGAGTATTCCCTGTGTCTTTCCCAGCAGTATTTCCCCCCCAACCCAGTTACTCTTGGTCTTTTTCCATATTAAGATTGCAGTGCTTATTTTTACCTGCAACCCAAAGGATTAGTGCAGACCATTAACCTGCAGAGCCCTTTTTTTTTCCTGTATTTGTCCCTTCCAAATGACAGAGTTTGACTTTCGTGCAGTGATTCTTGGAAACTTATGGCATTGGAATAGAATTATATTTTTCTATCAAATAATCCAACAAAGTATTTCCAAGACATGTATTGCAACAAGATGGAATAGGAATTGGAAAAAAGAGTATATGGGTCTTTGTTGCTTCTGGTAATTCTGTGTATTTCTGCCTTTGCTTCTCACAGCTACAACATATGGCTCAGCGAAAGAATATGTATTTGTTTGAAGAGTACATTTATATTTACAAAAATAGGCTTGATGATTCCTGTCTTTCAATAAGATGTATTTGTACATAACACGTATTTCTCCTTCTTAATTAGGACCCTTGAAAATTCACTGCAAATATGTGAGTGAACACTGCTTATTTCACAAGGGTCAGAGGGCATCTTTGTTGGTGATACACCATATGTTGTCAATCTAAACCAAAGATGTCTCTTTGAGCAAGTTCTTGTAATCAACACTCAGGAGCAGAAAGCAGCAGCTACAATATCCCCTGGCTTTAGATCATTTAGATCACAGCCTACTTTCCCTTTTACAAGGCATTTAAAATAAGTGAGGTTGGTGAATATTGGGAAGAAATTCCTGACTCTCAGAGTGGTGAGGCCCTGGCACTGGTTGGCTCATCCCTGGAAGTGTCCAAGGCCGGGTTGGATGGGGCTTGGAGCAACCTGGGATAGTGGAAGGGGAGTTGGAATGGGGTGATCTTTAAGGTCCCTTCCAACCCAACCCATTCTGTGATTTTAAGATTCTATGATACCTTATAAGAAATATCAATTTACCACCGTAGAAAGTCTTGGAGTTGGAAGGAAAAGTTGAAAACGTGATTCTGCAAATATTAGCATGAATCAGAACGATAGCATTAATCCAATTCAGCTGGTCATGACTTTCTGAAGATTTGAAGTTAACTGGACCAGAAAGATTAAATAAAATTGGAATAATGTTGCTGCTTTATATCTGCTTAAAATAATCCAGGATATAGGCTTAATCGAGGCTAGGATTTTAGGGGATGGGTTTGTGTATGTGTGAGGCAAAAGAAGATTCTGAAACAACAGTAGCAAAGCTGCTTTGAGGGTCCAGACTGCACTTCTACTACCTACATCTGGATGCAACATAAATACAAATTAAAGTCTGCCTCCATTTTGTGGAGGTTGGTGTGTTTTTCCCCTTTCTTTTCAGCTGAATAACTAATTTTATCCCATTAACTTCCAGTCCAAGAAGACCATTAAGTTCCACAAACCCCAGATTTTGGACTGTAATTACCGATTAGAACAGTAATTAATTCATTCAGCTCAGGACTTGGATCCATACATTTTGTCTCCTGCAGCTGTTTAGGGTTTGCAAACATGGCTTGTTTTTAGTCAAGGGAAGGGAAACTGGAATTGCTCTTCAGCTGCATTTTCAGAAGGAAATCACTTAGGGCCAAACTGCAGAGGGGATAAAGCAAGGGTTGTGAGGAGCTTTTTGATTTAGGACAACCAAGCCATTGTCAAATAGCACGGCCAGAGAGGCATTTCAACCAGACAAAATGTCCATGTTCATGTGGCTCTGACTTGGACCAAACCATTCTTATTTATGGGCAAAACAAGTATTATTAACAAAGGTCCTCAAGGTGACCAAAACATGCACCAGGAAACAGGTGCATTTGAGACTAACAAATTTACACACTCCTATTTTATTTCAAAAGCTTCTTTTGATCATCCAGATCACACAAAGTTTTCAGGTCTGAATTTTTCCTGTGATCATGAGACATATGATGCAGAAAAGCTGTTTATCACGGGACTGCCAAAGGCAGTAGCAGTAAGAAAGTCAATTCAGTATTTAGAGCCAAATAAAGGAAGTTCTAAGTTGTTTTTTAGAGGAGCATCTACAAGACAGAGTTCTGTAAATACAATACAAAGTCCTCACAGTGCAAACTGATTCACTGCTGGGAAAGGCTGTTGATTTTGCCAAGAGCCATGAAATTCCAGATGAGAAAATAAAACCAACATAATAATGCTAAAAATAAAAAAATTTAATATTTAATTTTTATTGTATTATTATATAATTGATGATGATGATGATGATGATGATGAAATGATTGTACAGTGTCCCACTGCAAGATTGATTTATCTTTTTTTCTTTTCTTTTTTTTTTTTTTTAAAAAACCAGCCAAATTAGACACATGAGGAAATAAAAAAAACTACAGAAGACATCCTGCCAAGCAGTTCATGGAATCAAAATCCATAGTAAAAAGATAAAGCAAAAATAAAGGACCTTAAGGTTGCAATTTGGCTTCAAACTGAAGCTTGAACTGCAGTTCAAAGTGGAAAATGTGGATTTATCTCAAGAGGCCACGGATTAAGATCTGCCACCAGCCCTGGAGACTTTACACTCGAAGTAAATCAGTATGAGAGTCTCTCTGGGGATTTCTTAGTGCCCCTGGAAGGAGCCTTATGATTGTAAAAAATGCCTTGGGGCGTTTGGAGTGAGCTTCCAGTTTAGAAATAAATGATTCAAACCCTGTTTTCTCTTATCCTGCAATAAATCCATCGTAAGTCTCCCGATAAAAACTTGGCTCGTGTGTCATATGAAATGTTAACAAACTATGAGGTTTCCAGCTTGTAATGAAAGTTGTATAAAAAACCCTCTCCTGACAGTAAATCTGGGAAGATTAACTAGAAACTCTTTAAATTGTTGGTCTAACAGTTTCAGTTTCTGGATGAAAATAAAACAACACAGAAATACAGAAAATAAGGTAACATTTCCAGCTGAATGAGGCTGATTTGTGAGCTCTTTTTTCCCCTGTTGATAAGAAATCCAGACATTTTGCTGCCTTTAGATAAATGCAGACTTCTTTTTTTTTTTTTCCCTTCATTAATGGTTGTACAGCAGGTCTGAAAAGTGTCAGTTTGGCAGCCCTGAACACTATTTATTCCCAGATCACTTCAATCACTCACCTTCTTTGTTTTTGTGGCACAACTCACAAGATACATGTAAAATTTGGGGTGCTGCTCCTCCAACACTGATGGCAATGGGAAGAGGCAGTCTGTAAGATTTACTTTTTTCCAGAGATTTTGTCCAGTCCCCAAATTTTGCTTAAAACAACTCCTGAATGGGGGATGGAATCTTGATAAAGCTAAAGAAAAATGAGTCACGGACCCATAGAATCATCAAGGATGGAAAAGACCTTTAAGTCCATCAAGTCCAGTTGCTAACCCTGCACTTCCATCTTCACCACTAAACCTTGTCCCCAAGTGCCACTTCCAGATATGTTTTGAACACTTGCAGGGATGGTGATTTCACCACTCCCCTGGACAGCCTGTTTCCATTGCCTGACCACCCTTTGGGTGAAGATATTTTCCCCAATATCCAAACTAAACCTCCCCTGGTGGAATTTGAGGTTCTTTCCTCTCATCCTGTCCCTTGTTTGAGCTCCCAACCTGCTTCAAGCTTCCTTGAATGGTTCACTGGGCTTCCATTTGCTGGTTATAAAATGGAAATAATTACATTTCCTTTCCATTACTCACTTCCTTTTCAAACATTGATTTCAAATCTGTATGAAGATTGTCCCCATATAACAGCAGTGCTATGGAAACCTTTCCCAGTTTTCCCAGAGTCCTACTGCAGTGGATAATGGAAGCAAGAAACACATATCCAGCATCAAAACTATATTTACAGTAATGAAGCCTCACAGAAAAACACAACTGCCAAAAATTAAAACAGAAGGAACATAAAATCATAATGAACAGGAAAAAAAGGTGGGGAAGAGCAGTAATTATCAGAAAAAACCATCAGCAAATAATAGGGTTTTGCTATAAGCTGTAATGTAGCACTCAGCCCTCTGAGCTAAGGACTTCAAGTTACCCTTGAGATCATTCCAAGGAAGCTTGGAATGATTTAAGGACCTCAATGTCCCTCAGAGGGAGAAGACTTCAGACCATCTTTTGCAAAAAAAATTACTTTCTTCCCATTCAGGAGGACGTGTATAAGTGGTTTTGGGGGGTGAGGATCGATAACCAGCAACGTGAGAAAGATACAGATACCCCATGCCAGCAGGTGGCTTGGTCACACACACTCTAATCCCTGAGGAATTAATCCTGCAGGTTAGAAAACCCATTTCCTGGGGGCTTATTTTGAGCACAGGATTATTTCCACTAGAGCACCATTGGTTTTTTGGCAGGTTGACGTGAGAGGCACCAAAGGAACTGGCAGAGGAGAGGCACAGGCACAGCTGGAGCAAAGCCAGCAGATGCTGACAGATGTGGCACTGCCTGTCTCACCACAGCCCTCCTGCCTCTCCAGGAGATTATTCACAGAGGAGATGTGGTGGGGAATGGCTCACAAGAGACGAGGATACCCCATTAAAACTTCAGAGCAAATCAAAGCAGACAGACTGGGGGTTTTCTCCCAATGTGAGCTTTATTTGCTTCAGCACATTGCAGGTGCTCTGTCCCATGTGCACACTTGACTCTTCCTGTTTGATGGGAGTTCTAAATATTGATGCATTTCTAAGAAAAATAAGGACAGAGTCAGAGGGGCTTCATTTTCAAATCTCATCTTGGACAAGGAGAGCCTGTGGGACACAGTTTCTAGAGGATATCACTACTCACTTCCTATGCTGTGTTAGGATACACAGTACAAGACAGTTTCACAGAATCCCAGAATGGTTTGGGTTGGAAGGGACCTTAAAGAACATCTAATTCTGACTTCCCTGCCACAGGCAGGAATGCCACTAGAGCTACTAGACCAGTAGCTCAAAGCCACCCTGGCTTTGAACACTTCCAGGGATGGGCCATCTATCCAAGTTTAAGCACATCAACAAAATCTCTTAGCTATGTGTTTGTTGCAGAGTTAAAATGTGGGCTGAGAACTGCCTTTCTCTAATGTGCTTTTTCAAAGCCTTCAATGAACATGGTAAATGATGGGAAAAGGGGTTACACCAGCACAAGTGGGAAGGGATGTGTGGAGGAGGTTTGGGATGATGAACCAGAAACGTGGGAGATGCCACTTGCTCACAGCTGGGAGTGTTGGGGTAGGTGCTCCAAATGAAGAACAAGTAAACAAAATGGAAATTAGAATTTTGCACGTCGGTGGCTTGTGAGAAAAAATGGGTGTCAGTTTGTGGCCCTTGAAATACAACTCCAAATCACAAACTTGAAACCCTTAAATACTTTTAAAATAGAGTTCAATCACGTTACACAAAGGTGACATAATGAGGTTCCCTGGGATGGAAAGTCTTTGCTGTACCTATGTGACAAAAGGTGACAAAAAAAGGGTGGCAGGATTCCCAAAGAGCCCCTTCTGAGGAAGCACAGGAAAGAAAGAAGGAGACAGCAAATTTAAACTGAAAAAGCAAAAAAGTTGATTGCTCCACTTTAAAATAACACCCTGTTGGGCCTCTGCACGACGTGGTTTTCAAGTGGTTTGCAGCAGTGGATGGCTGCTAAACAAAACAGTATTATTCCTGAATATATTTGGATAAGTAAACGAAGCAGTTATTATGACTCCGGTACCCAGAGTGTGTTCTCGCTGTCGGATTTCATCCAGAAAGGCTGAATACAATGTACTGAGGAATAGCTGCAGCCAGATGAGAGCAAAACAGCAGCAAATGGAGGCCAGGAAAATTGGAAGATGAAAGCGTCGCGGCGATGCAACTGTCCTAGTTCTCTAAGCCAGCTCGTCTTCAAAGCAAACTGAAAGCAGATGAAGAGGAAAGCTCAGGACCCCGAGCTCTGCTGCACCTCCCACCGTGGCAAGGAGTGGCTCCATCAGCCTCCTTCTCCTGGCCAGGGCTCGCTGCTCTTCTCACCTGAGGGTGTTTGAAGGATTTCAGCACACTCGGACCTCTCCATGCCCCTACAAGGCCAGTTTTTATTTTATTCCAGCTCATGGGGAGGTCTGTTGACTCTTGTCAGCAAAGCTCCTCATTCTTGAAGAATGCAACCCTTCTTCCAGCACTCTCTGTCCTGGAAAGTTAGCCAGGAGGACACAAATTTAAATATTAATGGAATGAAATGTTTAATCCACTGTAACACTCACCTCTTCTCTGCTATATTCCATGTCTTCATTCCTTCTCTTCTTCATGTGCTCATTTTGCCTCTTCTCACATCCCCTCAAGTGGTTTCTCTCCCCACAATCCCTGGTAGGGTTATACTATTTGTACCTTGTCAGTCATTGTACTGCTGCTTCCTTCCCCCTTTTATCTGCACACCGATAACATGGAATGTTTTCCATCACATGCTGACTTGATGAACAGGAATTCTTGAGGCACAAAGCCTCTAATCTGCTCTGAGGATTCCTTCCTCTCATCCTGGCTTCCAATTTTGGGGCTTATTTGATCCCTACATGGCTCAGTGCTGTATAAGGGGTGCAAGAAACTACCATATCTTGTGTGATGGGGTGACTGTGCCCAGAGAAGCTGTGGCTGCCTCATCCCTGGAAGTGTCCAAGGCCAGGTTGGATGGGGCTTGGAGCAACCTGGGCTAGTGGAAGGTGTCCCTGCCTGTGGTCTGTGTGGTCTTTAAAGTCCCTTCCAACCCAAACCATTCTATGTCTCTGAGTTGGGTGGTGCCAACACCACCACAGCACTTCCAGAGGGACCAGCTCCAGGTCCTGTATGAGTGGTGGGGAATTGAGCACATTTTTGCAGAGGGCTGAAGAGCTGCTGCTGCTTGAGATCCACTTCTGAAGACTGACACCTGGATCTCTGCCTGTGCCCACTGATGTTAAAAGGCTGCTCTGGAAATCACTACTCTCCCTCTTCCCTACAGGGCTAATGAGATGAGGAATTACAAAACAGATCTGGGAATATAAACACTCATCAGGTTCCAGAGCAGGAGAGGGAAGCAATTTAGAACCATAGAGTGGTTTGGGTTGGAAGGGACCTTAAAGATCATTTAGCTCTAACCCACCCCCTACAGGTCACACAAGTAAGGTATTATGGAAGAAGGAAGGTGTCGATGTCCTCACTAGAGCAAGGGGAAAAAATCCCTGACACAAAGATGATCTGAAAGTTAAAACTTGCTATTTTTTGCAGTGCTTTGTAGACAGTTCAACTCTCACCATTTCATGTTCATTATAATTTTTACAGACTTTCTGCTGAGGAGGGGTGGTTAGTTGTCACTAATGTGACAGAGTCTGTACTTGCTTCTCTTTTATTCCTCTGTTACCCTATAATGTTTGAAGTTGTAGATTGGTGTCAGTAATCTATTTGTGCAGGGCTTTTCCTCTTTCCAGACTTCTCCTATGCTCTCATCCACTCAGAGGCAAACAAAGGCAGAGGTGTCCAATTCCATAAATTGTTCAGCCCCAGCATTTCACCAACCTGTCCTGAATAATTGGATATAAATCACCTGATGTCATGTTTCAATTCCCTGGACTTCTACATGGAAACACAGTCAATAGTCACTAATGGGCAAAGACTTTGCTTGCTTCCAGCTAAACCAGTCCATCCACAGCTGAACAGGAGTGTTTGTATGAACAACAATTGTTCCTTAAACAAAAAATTCATCTACACAAAGAATCACAACAGCAAAATACACAAGAAGAAGCAAGTTTGACCTGAGCAGCTGTGAAGAATTGGGGTATTGTTCATTTTGGATATTTGCAACCAAGGCATGCAAAACTCAAAGGGAAACTCAAGCAGGCTTTACTGGGAGCTTCAAAAACATTTCCATGACATGGGGGTTGGATTTATGGCCAAAGTGTTTGCTTAGGCTTTCCACAGAAGCAGACAGTGATACAAACAACCCCAAACTAACCCTGCAGCTCCAATAAACAGTCCAAAATTACTTTTCCTTGAGCCAGGGCATTGTGCAGTGTGTAAAGCATCAGGCACATGCTGCCCACTGCCACTAACAGGGGCAATAGGGGACCTCTTTAGCCCACTGAACCCTCTAAAGGTGTTTTTATTATCCATCCTGGAGCGTCTCAGAACCCAGTAAGAGTGTGTAGTCAAACATTATTTTACTTCTCTTGGGCACTGGGACATTTCCCATCATGTCCATGTATAAAATAGAAGTTTCTTCTCCAGGGTTAGTCTTTCTGATCCTGGTTTTTGTAGTGCCAGGTTTCTGAGCAGGCTGCTCAAGTCCTACAGCACGACAGATGATTGTTCCCATTAGTCCCACTCCTGATTCAAATGGAGCTCTCACAGGGAAGTTCTTCTTTCATCTCAGTGCAATCAGTTTGGAGTAATTGGGGTGGAAGGATTTTTAAAACCAGGCTGGAATCAGCATGTATGTGAGAAATCAAGGAAGGGCACAACCAATGCCCAAAAAAGAAAGAGACTGAGCTTTATTTTGCTCTCAATAGTAGGACACTAGAGGGAGTGTCTGTCCTTTTGCTGCCAAAGACTTCCAGGAAGACTAAAGTGAAATAATTTCCTGCAAGCAGTGAGTTAAATGCAACTCATATTTAATCACACAGGATCATTTGAGGTGCGTAAACACAACACTGAGTCATCACATTGACCTCTGCTCTGGTTGCTTCTCCCACACTCGGTGTGTGGTTCTCTTCTTCCCTCTTTTTTCCAGCTCCAGGTAGGATTATAACCTGCCTTGTTCTCACTCTTCTAAATTCCTGTGCTGAATTCCTCTTTGTGCCTGTAAATGATTGTAATGAGAAACTGAGGTTCTGCTGTATTCATCTGGCCAGCCAGGTTAGCTCATAATCCAAAATAAGTCTTTAAATCTACAGAAGATCATAAAGCAGTATAGAGATGCAAAATTAGTAACTTGTTAATTACAGATGGCAAGTCATAGTTTTGCAGATATTAAGATGATTGTATATACATTCAGGCATATTTTATACACATATATTTCCAGGTCTGATTTTATAAATATATATATTACACATTAACATGTAAATTATCCAAACAGTTGCCAAAGAAAAATAAACTTTTTCAGACTGAGGCTGTTAACTGTTTTAACCTAAAAAGTCAGGGTGAAGCAGATATTTATCTCATAGCTGCTAGATAACTTTCTGACCTTCTCTTTGTTCTGCAAACAACATTCAGAGCAGAAACCCATTAACAAAAAGGCAGAGCAGCAACTTTCAAACTCCCTCAGCTACCACAAGGGCCATGAACTCAACAGCTACATGGAAAGGAACTCGGAGAGAAGAGGAGATTTCTTAACAAGCACATGCCAGTAATTCGAGAGGCTAATTGGTGTAGAAAGCAACATCCCAAAGGTTCTTGCAGAGATCAGGTGGAAATTAATTAAATTGATTTAAAACACTTTGAGAAATCAGCGATCATAAGTGCCAGTCTTGGGTTGGACCATAAGATAACTGGTTAAGTGGAAATAAATGCAATTGGATTTGGATAACTAAATCATAGAGAGCCAAGAGGGGAGGGATTAGAAAGTGATTAGGCTAATCTTGAAGGGCAAATAAAATGAGAGGAACTTTCCAATCCTTAAATGCTGTCATTATCTTTGTTAATGTGGACAGTGTTTGTTTTTGAAGAAATGGGCATAAGAAAGAGGTGCACAAACTAATAAATTATTGAGCAAATGAAGTCAAAACACTCCTATTTGCCCCCTCTCTTACAACAAGGAGAAGGAAGGAAAGCAAAGCAATCAGAAGGGAGCAGATAAGTGGAAATATTTCCTTTGAAGAATTCACACTGTCTTGAGCTCCCAAATTGTTGCAGAATTCCAAGAAGGATTAGAAACTCATACAGACACTGCAAGCAGGAAAAATACTGCAACATGGTGGGGAAAAGGGTGTTAGAGGGGCCTTTAAAGGTTACATGAATCATTCTCAGGAGTTGGGAACAGCTACATCTGCCCCATCCTCCGAAATTGCCTTATCTCAGCAACAGCTTTCCAGTTTCTGTGCACCAAAGATCAGCCTGTTCTTCTGCGTAGCTTTCACCATCCTTGGAAGAAATAAAAGCTGGGTAGCACAGGACATTGTTTGTTGTTCTTTCCTGTCAGGTGCTTGGTTCTTAGAGAGCACATACACATTTTACAGGGGTGGACAGCAATGGCCATAACTCCCCTGTGGAGGCTGGCAATTCACAAGGTCGTCCTATTCAGAGAGGCTGGCATTTAAATTAAAGTGAGATAATGATATCCATGAAAAGGTTTTACAGCCTTTTCAAATAGGGCATAAAGAAATAATAGGGAGCGTGCAAAACTCACTGCAATAATTCAGTGTGACAGGCAGCCCAGAAGAGCTTTTGGAACCAGCCTTTGAAACTACATCAGCTTTCACCATCATGTCACATTGTCCCTTCTTTCCTGGAGGTTTGTGAGTGCACACAGCCACGGCAAGAGAAAATGCTGTAACTCCAAGTGTCATCTGAGAGCCATTACTCACAGGACTGAAGAGTCAAACCTAGGAGAGCACTACATACAGAGAAGGGGAAAAAAAAGAGGAGCTGAAACATGATGCTCTCCAGAAAGGCTCAAGACTCAGGATAAGATATGACTTAGGGCCCCACAGACCCTTCAGTCAATGGCAGGATCTTCCTGTGCTCAAGTAAAGTACAAACAGGCACAAAGACACAGAACCTTCCCCAAAGCTGATAAAAAAAAGCCCAGCATGACAAGTCAAGCACACAACATGTGGTGGCACTCAGAAAGAACCCACACCAAGTCCCAACAGAGCTTCCTCACAAGTGATTTACTCACTGATTGTAAATCTGTGACCAGAAATGCCCACCCCCACCTGTGGAACCATGGTTAACTCTCAAATCCTCACAGAGCAGTGATGTAGAGAGAGATGATGAAAGGATTGGCCAATGTTTTGCAGAGCAGGGAGGAAGATGAGCCATCCCTGGGGTGCAGATCTGAACAAACCTGCTCAGTTAACTATTTGCAGCCCCTCTTTGGGGGTTTTACCTTAGAGGAGCAAGCCCAGGTTGGGGTACCAGCCCTTACATCATTCCTACCAACTGAACTGCAGGAACAGCACTGTGTGGCTGCAAGTCTAGTTAAAAGTTGGAGAGAACAACAGAAACACCTCTTTGGATGATGAAGGGTCCAACCTGGAGCAGCTGACACTTTTTGGAAGCACCATCACCTTTAGCAACACAAAGAGCAAGAGCAGAGTTTTAAACCAAGCTGCCTGAATATCTTTTCCCCCAGCATATTTCATATTGACTATAGAAAATGAAACACTCTTCACTGAAGTTTCTGAGTTATATAACTCGATGTAAAATCCAGACAAGGTGACGTTAATGCAGTGTAGAGTTTTCACAAAACACAGCAAGTAAAAACCTCGGGCTCCTGTGTAGCCATAACCCTGCTTGCAAACATGAATGAAAATCTGCCTTCTGAGCAGAAATCTGACATTCCTGGGTTTATGTTAAAAGTGCTTGGGAACACCTGAGTGAAGAAAAGGTAATTTTGAAACCCAGCAATGCTGAAGGGAGGTGAGTGTGGACACAACGGGTGACTTACCTATAGGACGAGGGGAAAAGAGCAGGTGGAATTAAATAGGAAGCAGCTTAAATAATTAAAGTGGGAATTTCTGGTTTAATAGAAAGGAAAGTTTTTGGGGTGTGATTGAAATCAAAGGTTTTGGGGATTCTGGGAAAAGAAACGTAGGAACAAAGAGATATATTCTGCCTTCATTGCTCAGTCTGTTTTGACCTCATTTTACGTGTTCAGGGGCAGGAAAATACAGAAGATTCTGAAAAAATAAGATACACATATTTTCAAAAACCACAGTAAAAACTGGATTAATATGTTAAACAATGATTTTAAAGTCTGATATTATTTCAATTAGAAAAATAGTAGAAAACAGTGCTGGCAGAGACTCAAGAGATCATCCCCACCACAACGTGGCAAATGCCAACCTGGTATCCAGCTGAACCTGAGGGAAACACCCTCACACTGTTCCCCAGTCTGGTTTTTGTGGCCAGTGGTGCAATTTCTCACCACACAATCTCTTCTAGGGCTTGACTCTCCTTCCTCTGAGAAAAAGCCTCCTGGGTAGAGAGTCCAGATCACTTGCTGTGATCTGAACCACTTCTCTTTCCCCACATGTAGTGAACAGGAAGAGCCTGTTTCTACCTCTGCTGCCTTTAACCCAGTGGAAGACTCTTGTCACATCTTCTCTCCACCTTCTTCGATAACCACAGCCTCGGGGTAGTTTTCTAGACACTTGCATTGATTTTTTAAATGCCCATGACTTGCGCAGTCCAAAAGTAGCTCATCTCATTGAACCACGCAGCAACATCTGCATTTCAGCTCATTGCCCTGATCCCTCTTTGTAGTCAAGGGAGACAGACTCACGTATCTGGAGCTCTCTGTTGGCACAGACACCAGGAGGGCTTTGCTCACATGGAGGTGTCTGCAGTGGAGAGGAGGCATTCAGCTTTCTAGCAGCTGCTTGGTGCTCCTCGAGGTGTTTCAGAGCATATTGCACATCTGCATGGAGTGGGCAGATGTGCACAGCCTGTGGGATTCCTGTGCCATTCCGTGTTGTTCACAACATTCCTGAAAAGACTTTCACCATTTTTATTTTAGCACTTCAGTAAATTCCATCTCCTACCCTTATATGAACCTCTACTAAAGCACATGGTTTTAATCACCCCATTATAGAAAGATTGGTCGAGATGCCCAGAAATTTAGGATCTGTGAGCCTTCTAATTTCTTCCCATCTTTACCTTGAGTCAGTAAGGTCATGGAAAATGCTACAGCCTTTTGCACTTTGATGTTCTTTGGCATCCACAGCTCCTTTTATCTTCCCTCCTGTTGTTTTCCTGAAAAGTGTAAAGAGGGAAGTTGCATCCTTGCTCAGGGCTCGTTGTCAAGAAAATAAAGTAAGTTGTCTTGGTTTCCTGTCAAGGAGCTTTCTGTATTCATGGGACTTAAAGTACAAATCCTTGCACATTTCCATAGTGATTCTCACCTCTTCTCCATTATACCTCTTCTTCAGTCTTTGTCCCATGTTTAATGCCCTTGCCTTTTCTGTGTTAGTCATGTTCCCCACTTGTTGATAATACAACTGTGACTCTAAAATGATGGATCCACCTGTTTGGAGAATGCCACAGTTTTGTTCTATCACTGTTGTGCCATTTTCTGTACTGTCATTCCTGTTTTCCATCCTCTTATTCCCTTCTGTTTTCTGTTGCAAACTAAGGAAAAAAGGCAAAATATTTATTGTGTTTTCTACCCATATTTAACATAATTAATAGGTCTATCAGCATTGAACAATCTTTTATTCCTTCCTCACTTTCTTTTACTTAAAAGACTGAGGAACCTTTGTTAAATATACACTTGGCAATTTACATTACAATTGTAATGTAATGTATCTTGACCTCAAGATCTTATTATGCTTTGCAGATTAGGCCTTTTTTAATATTCCTTTTAAGCTTTTTTTTTTTTTCCCCATTTTTTTTAGAGTTAATTATTCAGAGAGATAAGCCTGGAATCCTTCCTTCCTGTGCTTCTTTTTTGCTTAAGATGCTAATGCCTTATTATTGGTGCATTTTTGGATTAAAGAAAATCTAGAAATCTTTTATATGAAAGTCTCCCAACTTTTCAATTAACACCACAAGGCACTTCTTTCAGTCATCAACACTTTTGCTTTGGAATTTTATATCTTATTTGCAGTCTGGTTTTATCCTTGCATAAATGTCCCATCCATCACAGTTGGTTTCTGGGCTCCCATGGCCAAGTCACATTGAGCTTCTCATCAACCAACACCCCCAAATCCTTCTCCTCAGGGCTGCTTTCAATCTACTCCCCACCCAGCCTGTTTTTGTGCCTGGGATTGCCCTGGTGCAAGACCTTGCACTTGGCTTTACCATCTCAGGATGCTCTGAAGGCAGCGAGGATGATCCTCACAACCCAGGCAACAGTTCTTCTCCAACATTAGGGGCTTATGACACTTACCATCCTTTTCCTTGCTTGCAACAGAAAGCAGCCCTGTGGCAGGCTGGCAGGGGATCTACACAACTTCCCTATTTTCTTCTATGAAAAAATCACATGAAAAATATCAAAGTGGCTGCCTGAGGGGACAAACTTCCTACTGCCTCTTCTCGCTTGCCTTCCTCCTCTGAACACAGCAGGTTTCAACATAGTCCAGAGGAACATTGTTTTTCCAGCAGAACAAACAGGCACAGATGGATGATGAAGTCAATAATCAGAAAACCAGAACAATAATATGGTTCTTTACCTGCTGGTTACTTCACAGCTTCACCAGAAGGTGCATCTAGACAGCAATGAACCTCCCAGGCAGGAACAAGATCATGATGTTTCACCAGTGCTTGTTTGCAAGTTCTCTTTACCCCAGCACAGCCCCTCTTCTGGAATTATTTAGGACCTGTAAAGTTAAACAGCACACTCCAGAGCACTGATCTCCACTGAGTTTTTCAACTGTCTTGGATCAGAAATGGATCACAAATGTTTGTGTCGTTGATCCATTCATCCCTGGTTAACACGACCTTCCTTAAGAACTAAATATCATTTGCTTCCTTTTCAATGACTTTGGGCTCACAGATGTTTCAGTACACAGATATTCGAGTGCTTGTTGCTAAGTTTCTTATTTGAAAGCCATGTGGATGTGGCACTTGGGGACATGGTTTAGTGGTGGCCTTGGCAGTGCTGGGTTTGTGGTTGGACTTGATGGTCTTAGAGATCATAGGTAAAACCCACCATGCATGGAGGGTTCACTGTGGGTGTTGTGATTGCAAGTGTTTGGGTTTATATGGAGAGGAAAAACAAGGAAAACAACCCAAACCTGCACAGGCAAAGGAAGTTTCAAGTCACCTGTGCTGATGCCCCAGGAATAAAATTTTCACCAAGTAACTTGTGTATGAAACCTCATAATTTCGGGTAAACAATTCACTTCAAAGAACATTTTGTGGACAGAAAGTCTTTCTGCTTGGTGGATTACACAGAGGGATTAGACCCTGCAATTGAAGCACAGATTTCTACTGTTTGAGCCAACATAATTATTCATTTGTTTAATGTCAGAAATGTCAAGTTCTTAACCTACACGAGTACCAATTGATAGACCAAGTTCACATCATTTTTTCAGTAACATTTAGCATGTAAGCACAGTGAGTTTTATTAGTTTTTGTGAAAATTCTTAATCTCTCCATCCACTTTAAACCATGGTTCGTTCATTTTAATAGACAAGTACAAACACTTGTGTATTATAAACCTGGATGTCCGTCATAAATCAAACTTGATGTGATTAAATTATTTTGTTTTCATTTCCTAATCTGAGCAACGCCAGGAAATGAAAAGACAGAACAGATTTTTATGTAAGTTTATAACACAATCGCAGAACCAGCTCGGATCAGCTTGATGAAATGCTATTTCTTCTACTTAAACTCATGTAGAATTTAGCAAAAACATTTCCCATGTTACAGTCTGAATTTCCCAGGGGAAAATTGTCAGATGTAAATACATTCCAGTGAAGTTTTGAGTTGCTTGACACTTATCAAATTTAATTATTTTGCCTGAATTAGCTTTCTTCAGCTTAAAATTTTATTACCGAGATAGAAATCAGTAATTTATATTGAATATATTAATTAAAAAGAATAAAAGAAAGCTTCTTTGCTTGAACTGATTGAAATTTTGAAGATAAACATACAAGCACTGTGTTCCAATGAGATAAATAATTCTATTTTTTTTACAGCTGTGGTTAATGTTCACTAAAACAATAAAATAATTTTTGTGCATTATGAACAGAACTTTACAGCCTTCCTAGAAAACAAGAGTCAAGATTTACTGGAGAAGAAGAAATCAAGCAATGAAATGAAGAAAAAAGGGAATTCTCCTACAAGCTGAAAACCTTCTGGAAAAGATAGTGGATACCTCCCACCACCTGTGGTGGGACTGAGGTTTCTGAGATAACCTGTGAGTTAGCAGGAATGGGGAAGGATGGGAATATTCTCTCTGATGTTTATAAACAATGTGATATAAGCAAAAATTCGTGTCCTCTTTGGCCACCAAATCATCTTCCCCACAAGGCAGTAAAGCTGAAACACAGAACAGGACAATTTTAATGTGCATTCTCTGAAAAGACACAAATCTGAGAACTTTCAGCTCAGCAGTTCCAGTTTCCTGCAGTGACTCGAAGCAAGGCAGCTAAATTAGAAATGCAGATATTGGCTTTGCTTCTTCACTTTGTATACCTGCACTGGGAAATGTAGTCCTGGGACCTGGGGTTTTATGCATTTCCTCTTTTGGTTTCCCAGCCAGGAATAGCAGGCACTCAGCTGGTCATCCCATTATTTACTGATTGACAATTTTCACCCCCAATTCTCCAGGGAAATAGAAATCACACTCCCTGTTTGGGACTGTCTTGACGTCCAAGTGTGCCCAAGCACCAGGGATGACTTGCTAAGGCCTCTCTCCTCCCAGCCACGTCCCCATCAGGGTTATCCCCTCTGCCCTTCCAATTTATATCAGGACAACTCAACTTTACATCCCTCACTCGTGGTCTTTGGAACTGTGGTACCAGCATGAATTCCTAGTGTCGTTTGTACTCTTTGCTCTTCACTCTTCCCTCACCCCAAATCCTTTCTCCCTGGTAATGTGGATAATGGTGCTGTCACCCCATGGACTCCCTGGGGAATCATCATTTTCCCACGAGAGCATGCTGGCAAAGTGAACTCTTTTTGTTCCTTTTTTCCACTCAGAAACTCACAGGGTGTGTGCAGATTAAGGACTGAGACAAAGCTTGGAGTGGGGACACCAGGACTGACTCTGAATGATGGGAAGGTTGGTTTTGGATAAATGGATAATTCAGGTAACCTGAAGTTGGAATAGCTTCTCTGTGTCCTTATGGACAAATGTTGCCTTAAGTTGTTGTCATAAAGATAGTTACTGTGCAGAGAAATCAAACAGGTTTTCGAGGCTGAAAGAGAATGGAAGAGCTTAGGATGCCTAACTCAGTGCCTGAGGCATCTCCTAAATGTTCTTTTACTGGCAGCTATCAGGGAAGTGTTTATGTGAGAGGGGTAAATCAAGGTGGGGGGCTGAGTCAGCTGAGAGACATCTGCCTCCAAATGTCAGGAGGGACATTTTTGTTTATATTTAATCTCTCCTACAAGCAGACACTGCAATTTTTTAAAAGCAGGGTTGAGAGCAAGGAGTTCTTGGTTTAAAAATCACATCTTCTCAGCAGCTCCTGCTGCTGAAGAAGAAAAATCATAGGAAGCACAGGGTGCATATGCAGGACACTGTTCAATATCCAGAGACATGGGGGATGAGTTGGGATGAATTAATTTCCATTCTGTCTCTCTCTGTTGAAACTAAGGGAAGTTTATAAGAGTAACTTGTGTCAGACAACCAAATTTCAAGACAGGAGAGCTCTACTCACCTACCATTAGAATCCATGAGGAGGGGAATTGCAGTATTACTACCTGGCAAAGATATAAAGCCTAGTATTTGACAAAGTGCTTTTCAAAATGCATGAAATGGCTCAGCACTCAAACCCTTCTATTGCCATGATAGGAGCCAAAATCCCTTAAACGATGAAAGAAGATGTTCTGTCCACAGCAGAACAAACATGCACCTCAGGTGTGACTTCTCTAAACTTTACAAATCCTCAGAAGGATCTGCCTGGTAAATCAAAGCAACATTTTGCTGTGAAGAAACCAAGAAGTCCAAGGTCCCAGTGTGGAGGTCAGGGCTGTGTGGGTTTGTTGTATCCAACGTACAGAGGTGATGTGAGTAGTGAGCCACACTGAACTGGGCCATTACTGAACATCTCAAACTCACTCACTCCTGTCTCTGGGCTTCTTTTGTGCCACCTTTGAAATTAAAACCAGGGCCAGGCTTAAACTGCCAAAGAGATATTAGTAAAGGACCTGGAGGCACCAGTCACACAGCTCAGGATGCAGCCAATCGGCCACGGGGGATAGAGGATTCCATTTTGAAATTGTTTTATTTTTTCATTGTTTTTATTATTCCTATTTTGCCATCCAGCCCCCCTGAGCTGTGCTGGTTGTGTAGAGCTGAGCACTAGAGGCATTTTTACAGGCAGCTGGGATGTGTTTGACAGCAGAGTGGCACAGCAGCAGATAATCAGGTATAAAAAGGGTACACGGGTGGCTGGATCCTGCCATTGTGGAGTTGCCAATCAAACCCCACATTATTATTTGAAAATAGGTTGCTGCATCCACGGAGCTGGAACTTGCCTGTCAATCTAAAGTGTTATGTGTAGACACAGCCCGAGACCAAGGTCTAAAAATGGTGTGACTGACAACTGTGCTCTGCAGCGAGGGCAGAGTTCCCTCCTCCCAGTTTTAATGACATGTCTCTGGTAAATAAATGCATTTTAAAATACTAACTAAGATGAAGCTGTGTTTAACTGTGTTTTCCCTCCTAATCTTCCAGAAAGTTCCTTAGTGTTTGTGCAAGACTTTGAAGCTCTGCCTGACATGGTAAGTATTACTGTTAAGCTGTCTGCCTCTCATGGAAATTACAGCACAGCAAAAAGAAGCAAGAGAGTTCCCACTAGAACCCACGACTGTTAGATGCTGAAAACTTCCAGAAAACAAAAGGTTTTTTAAATGTAAAACTTTTCCTGTCACTCTTTGAGTTGAGCAATTTGAAAGGAAAATAAGATGCACTTTTTTCGCTTGACATTTCCATTGCAGCTCATTCTGTGACTCCCTCTCTTCTCATGTTGACTCAAAACTAACTTTCAGAGTCATGACTGCAACTGCAGTGTCCTGACTCTGAAAGCTTTATACATATTTGATGGCTGAAGGACAATTTTGACAGATCAAGTGGATATAAACCAACCTGGAATATGTTTAACCTGGAAAACAGAAGAATTTCTGTTAATTCCACGTAGCATATATTTGTTCTGTGTTAACCAATGAGATATAGTTGAAGGCTATTTTAATAAGGATGCTTTTATAGAATCAAAGAATGGCCTGGATTGGAAGAGACCTTAAAGGCCATCTCATTCCACACCCCTGCCATGGGCAGGGACACCTTCCACTATCCCAGGTTGCTCCAAGCCTTGTCCAGCCTGGCCTTGGACACTTCCAGGGATGGGGCAGCCAAAACTTCTCTCAGCAACCTGTTCCAGTGCCTCACCACCCTCACATTTATAAGGTTAAAGAACTTATGCTGAACTGAAAACTAAATTTTCATTGCAGTTTGTGTCAAGAAGATTAACTACATTTTTAAGATTTTTTTCAAAAAAGTTCAAAATATTTGTTTGTGATTTTTTTTTCCCCTCGAGTGGTTTGCCCTGAACTTTTTACATTTCTCTTGTTACAATTGCCATCTGGGCATCGATTATGATAATTCCTGCAGGGTGCTTTTGGGTATTTTTATACATAATTTTTATACATTTTCAAATAGGCAGATGGAGTTGAGCTGAAATTTGTAGAGCTGTAAACAAGTGGGTATGAACCAGGGGGGTGTGAAACAGTGTGCTAAGCTTGCTCCCTGTTGTTTAACTGCAAGAAAAGATCAAAGCTTCTTTAGGTATCAGGAATTGGCATGAATAATTAGACAAGGAAGGCCAAGGAAAGCAAGGAGCCACCAAAAATTTGCCAGATTACCCAAACTAACCACGTGCTCACCCTACAGATTCTGGGGTTTGTTATAACTTCTGATGTACTCATTGTGAAGATATTGAATGTGGCCAATGTATTTTGCCTTGTTCCATCGTGAGAGCATAAATCAGACACCAACTGGAGATGCTGAAAATAAAAAGGTTGTCCAAAAAGACCTTTCTCAGGTCAGATATGGGCAGAGGACACTGAGACTCCTCAGCACAGCCTCGTGCTCTGTCTTGGTTTCTCTCCACCATTAGCCCTCAGCAGAGACCTCCTTGCTTTCAGAAAAGGACATAATGGCTGGATGATATTCTGCTGTTTATTACCCTTATTTAATATGTTAAATATGGGTAATAGTGACTTCTGGGGTTACTCTGGACTCTTAGCCCCACTCCAGGAAAAGAACTGGAACACAGGAAACATCCAAATCTGCAGCTGCAAGGGAAATTCATGTTATATCACAGCTAGGGCTTGAATTCTCTCAGTTAGTTCTTAGATTATGATAGAATAAGGTTATTAATTAACATCTTATCTAGGAATAGTAGGAGAAAGTGAAGGGGGG
>JAWWTY010000123.1:71361192-71434250 GCA_035222235.1 Margarornis squamiger
AGGAGAGGAGAGGAGAGGAGAGGAGAGGAGAGGAGAGGAGAGGAGAGGAGCGGAGAGGAGAGGAGAGGCAGAACAGCACATGGGTGATAAAGCATGGCATGGTCCCATCCAGGGTCCCCAGGCAGTACAGCTGTGTATAAATAAATGATTATTTCAAGTACCTAAAACTGTTGCTGTGATTTATATCATTACCCTTTATCAAGTGCCCACTAAATGCCATAGCCTTTTAATACAATTTCTTGTGCTCCTGTGTCAATTTCTGGAGTATTTTAGAGCACTGAAATTCATTACAGATATGACTACAGTGACATTTGTTTTAATTAATTTCTCTGTTATGTCACAGCTTGAATGAGAAGCAATCAGAGATTACTAAAATATGAGAGCACCATGCTTCTTTCATAGTTTGGAAGAATCCTCAGTTTGCTTATGAAATTACCTTGGAAGTAGGTGTGTAAAAGTAAAGCAGTTCTCCACTCCTGAAGGGTTGTTGGGGCTTTTTTTTTCAATTTTCTTACAGCAGAAGGTGGTGTTGATAAAGCCACAGAGCTGCTGGTGGTGGGGCCTCCTTGTTCTTCTTTTGAACAGCACCAGATACGGTGGGATTCTTGTCTTAAGATGAGGCTTCCTTGGGATTGCTGCTAAAAAAAATATTGATTATAATTACCAAAGAGGAGTATTGGGTTCAGCTTCTCAGAACACTTACCAAACTTCCAACAAATCAGGGATAAAAATGAAAATAAATGGTAAAAATGCTACCTAATCCTAACAGTGGTTAAATCCCGACCCTACAGTGAAATTCCACATGCAGAATTCTTCTACCCAAGCCAGACAAGACCCAACAGCCACAGTGATGAGGCTACAGAGGTCACTGGTAAAAAGGAGCCTGGAAAAGCTTTCCCATCCTGGTTGTTACTCCATCCTGCCAGTGGCAGCACCTAAGGGGTGTCTTATTCTTCCCATTCTTCACAAGGTGGTTTAGTGGGAGTGATTTTGGGCCCCTCACAAAGACATTGAGGTGCTGGAGCATGTCCAGAGAAGGGCAACAGAGCTGGGGAGGGGGCTGGAGGAGGTTGTAGTAGGTGGGTTTCAGTCTCTTCTCCCAGGAAACAAGTGACAGGATGAGAGGAAATGGCCTCAAGTTGCACCAGGTTCGGGAGTTTAGATTGGATATTAAGGAAAATTTCTTCATGGAAAGGGATCCATGTTAAGCATTGGAAGAGACTGCCCAGGGAGGTGGTGGAATCACCATCCCTGGAAGTGTTCAAAAATATATGGATGAGGCAGCTGAGGATGTGGTTTAGTGTTGAACTGGTTGGACTTGATCTTAGAGGTCTTTTCCAACCTTAAAAATTCTATGATTCTGTGGTGGTGTTGGGTCAACAGTTGGACTCAATGACCTTGAAGGTCCTTTCCAACCTTAACCATTCCATGATTGTGGTTTCTGTGATAAGCCACCTCTGGATTTAGCACACCTGCTGCAGTGAGGGAAGGTGAGTTGGGTCCTGCTGCTCTGTCTTTCCATGGCAAAACCATGCCATGAAAATTGTAGTGAAACTTCCATCTGCAGACCTTTTCCACCTCCAGACGGGTCAGAATCCAAATAGAGGTGCCTCAGAAGATGCTAAAAGACAGACTGGAGGCTGAGTAGTTGTACAGCAAAATCAGGTTTGTTGCCAAGCACACTGATGGTCATCATGGTCTTTCAGGACAGGGCTGAGCTCACTTTTCAGGCAATATGCAGGACTTTAGAGTAATTTGGAAATGGGAATCCTGCCTTCAGTCCTTTCTGTCCCTGAAGAGTCTGTAGCATGTAGGTTGGATTATGGAGAGTGTGCAAAATAAATAAATGAAAATCAAAATGCACCGAGTCACAGATGTGAGACTTGTAGACATTCCTGTGTATGGCAATCACTGAAACACCCAACTCTCAGGGCACCCTGAGGTGCTGCTTTGCATCTTACCCAGTGACTCTTCAGCACAGCAATCAAAGCACTGATGTCTCCCCTTCTTTGCCATAAGTTGTCATATTCCTGCTCCTCAGGGATCCATTTAACAGCAAAAGATTAGCAGGTAGGTTCAAGCAGAAAAGTTATAAATCAGACTGATAAATGGCAAACCTTGCTTGGATGGGAAGTAATTAAGATTGTGGTGATATGTTTAGCTCAGGAGGTGGGGAAAACAGAAATAACACCTTGTATTTGCAGTCATTAAGCACTGAATATTTTGCCAATTAAAATCCTACAGTGAAGGGAGTGCATAAAGCCTTGCAAGATGATGACTCATGTCTTGCTCACACCAACCTGCTCATGAAGAACTTTTCATGCCTCCACAACTGATTCCTCTTCACCTGATCCCCACATAATAACATCAGATTTGATTTAAGCTGAATTAAAATGTCCTGGAGGGATAAATAATCCCTACTCCTTTAAAAACACACCTCTACCTGAACAACTAGTTCAATTGTCAGTGTTCAGTTACAACATCCCAAAAGCTAAATGATGTTGATGGGGATTTTTAGGTGCTTCCATGGGTAGGTTTTGGTGTGGTTTAGTCCATGCCATCTGACCTATGTGACAGGAGAGGCCAGTCTGATATTACTGCTTACATAAAATCATACTTAAAAAAAGAAAGGAAAAAGAAAGAAATAAGGGAAAAGAAAAAGGAGGGAGAAGTATCATCAAAAGAAAGGGGGGAAACGAACAAATACAAACAAACAAAAATATTTCTTGCAGCATAAAAGCTTTGCAACAGATATAAAATGAATATTGCCATGTGGGGGATCATTTTACACAAAGGATTGAGCAGCATGAGACTTAGTTTGACTCAAGCCTCATACCTTGATTTTAGATGCTTTGATTATTGTAAACAATTTTTTTACACAGGAAAACATTTCCCTGCCTTAAAACTGCCTGTCCCAAGTCTGTCAATGTTTTCAAGGACTCCTAAAAAAAAAAAGAGATTGCTTTTATATTTTGTTTTTCTTGCTGCCAAGTTGGAAATTTATATGGAGTTCCTAAGCACTAATGCAAAAGTGAGAAAGACAAGTGCAGTAACTTCTATTTTAGACCATTATTTAACAAGCAGACTTTTTTTCCCCCAGCTTTACCCCACTTTCCTAAAAACATATTCATTGGATGTATTATCATTAGGTTAATAGTGCTATTCTTCTTAACAACTTGACGTGGCACTCAGTGCTCTGGTCTGGTTGAGCAGGTTAAAGGTTGGACTCAATGGTCTTGGAGGTCTTTCCCATCCTAAAGGTTTCTATAATTCTCTGATTCCTTGGTATTATTTTAAAATGCATGGAAAACACTTCCTAAATACCATAAGAATGTAGAAAAGTCTGTGCCACGTGGCCCTTTCTGCAACTGCAGGAAGAGTTTCTGTACAAATCTCTTTTCCACATGCCCTGATCAAGACTGTCAATTGCCCATCGCCCTTTTCCTAATCATTTTCTGCTGGCATTGCACTTGGCTGCTCATCACTGAAGCCCAAAGGAATAAAAATTTAAGTGCTCTACTCCTTGCTGTTACAAACATCCTCAGAAAATGTAAAGGTAGAGTTTTACTTGGCTTGGGGGTTAAGGAAAAGAACCATAACATTTTGAACTGGGCTTCTTTGCAGCACAGTTTTAGAGGATTCACCAACTGCCCTCTGTTCATTTTAAAGCAGGATATAGGAAAATAAGATTGTGCTTTTATCTGCAGCTTTAGCATGCAGAGAGAAAAAAACAGCCAAAAAAAAATTCCTTAAATATATTGTAATCAAGAGATAATCCAAAAGACTTCCTTTAAACAGATTTTTAAGACACTGTGGCAATCTAGAGGTTACATAAACTTCAGCTAAGCTTCTTAATATAGGTGTTTAAGCATTATGGAGATTTGATTTTTAACTTAGTTTTGTACAAAAAGGCCTTTATCCTAGGAAATCTGTGAGTTAAATTTGAATGCTAAACAGAGATTATTGGTTGTTAATGCCCTCATAAAGCACGGATATAGTGGTAGCTAACATGAGTCACCCAAACTTAAGACTTTGGGCACGGAGTTCTTTCAAAATATCCATGTTTCTGGGGGGAAAAAATTAATTAAAATTAGATTAGCATGTTCCCAGAATGAAAATGCATTCAGATAATGTAGAGAGCCATAGAGGGAAGGATATTACTCATTCTTTTCTGACCTACAGGGTTTAATCTTTATTATTATTATTAAAAAAAAACTAAAATTCAGTAGAGTGTAGCCTCTCTGCTATCCCTCACACCATAAAGCCTTTGTGAATAATTTGGTTTAAATAACGACACACAAATATATTGCAAAGGGAGATGGTTTTTTTTCTGATGTCAGAGGCTAGAGAATAGCCAGGAAGATTAAACTTTAATCTTTTTAGAATACTAATTCGCAAAACAACAGTTTGTTTCTCATTGGTGATCAGTTCTATAGAGCCAGAGTTTCCAATGCAACTATTGCATCTCTAAAAAAAGGAATATTTGATCTTATTTAGACTTCATTCTCAGAGGGAATTCATTCTCTCTGACCATTGCCAAATGAAAGCACTTAGAGCTGTTATCACTGAAAATGTATTTATTAACATTTATGGACCTTCCCAAGAAGCTTCTGGCTTCTACAGCAACTGAGCTGTAGGGAAAATAGTAATTTTTAAACAAAAATTTAAAATATCTTTAAATCTGATGAGAATCCTGGATTGCAACTTTTCAGGGCAATGAATAAAAGACATGACTCATGGCTTTTTGTGTTTGTGGGGGTTTTTTGGGGGGTGGGGGGAGGATTTAATGCAGTTACTTGAAATATTATTTGTTTGCAAGGACTTTATTGAATCCAACAGGCACCAGGATAGGAAATCAATGTTAATCAGGTAATACACCCAGGGGAAATTGGAACCACTGTCACATTTGGCACACTTACTTGTTACATTTATGAGCTCACCCAGTTAATTGATTGTTATAAAACTCACAGTGTGTCAGAGTGGGACCTTCTAAGGATTTTTCTCCTGTTTACAATGCACCTGAAATGTTTTCCATTTCATAGCAAGGGTTCAAATGTCACGAAGGGCTTCCAGGTCTCAGTACATGCACAGGATACTATTCCAAAGAAGTCTCATGAGATGGGCTTGAGCCAGAGGAACAAGGTGTTATAAAGCAGTTAGGTATGAATTTTTCACCTCTTAGTTCCCTTGAAATAGTTGCTCTCATGCATAGTTTTTAATTAAAACAAACAAACACAAAAAGGACTATAATTTGGGCTAAGCTATCAGGCTCTACAGGACTGGGACAAATTGGCTTGGAGTTTGCCTAAGGACTAGACCAAGTGCAAAGGGATCTAAGGAACTGTAAATCCACAGCCTACAGATCTTGTTTTGTGGGGGGAAAAAAGACCTGCTGCATTAAACAAGTTGAAAAACAAGTCCAGGCATAATCCTGCCTGCATTCTGGGAAACCCTGGACCTGTCTTAGGCACCTCTGCAACACCCTCCAAAGGGCTTCAAAGCTGCATCCAAAGAGAAACAATTTCTCTTCACAATTTGCAGAGATTCCTACAAGATTTTAGGGCTAAACAAGAGCTTGAGTTGCAGAACCACAGAGGCTCTGTGCTGTTGTTGCATGAAGGTACTGCTCCTTCTGAGTGTTTAAAATCTTCACTGAATTTGGGGGATGCACATCATTGAACTAGAACCTCATTTCCAGTGCAGTCAACAACTTCTTCATACCTTTTTTACGTATATTAATTGTGGCTAAACGCTCTGGGCTTTCACTGGGGGAAACAGTTTTGTATCTTGGGAGAAAAATTAAAATAAACCCCACTGATTCTTCATACAGACAAAAAACATGGAAGTATTTTATATATTCAACTCTGAGTTATGCTGGTTTAAAGAGATGAGGAGGTGGAAAGGCAAAGAAAGCCCAAATAGATAACACAGAAGTAACTAAATTATAATTATATGGTTAATGTGCTCATCTTTGGAGGACTTGCTGGTTTCTTTCAAAAGCAACTTCAAGAAGCAGAAAGCAGAGTAGTCCTGGCAGGAGCTGAAGGTCTCTCTCAGCAGTCCAGTGCAAAGATTGGTTAATGGCAGCCCAAATGTCCTTCCCTTCCTGCCCAAACAGCAGGAAAAGGGATGTTCCTGAGGATCTGCAAGCAGTGAAAGGTTTTGGACATTTACTGAGAAGAAAAGTGGAGTCCAGCAGTGCTGCTGCCAAGGCTCCTGTTTCCATGTGCCATCACCTCCACCTTCCTTACCAAGGGAAAGACTTCCAAAATTGCAAGTACAGCTTTAGAGCTGTAGCTTTGCAGCTACTACAAACTAAAGCACCTCAAAACAAGCCAAAATAAGAGATTTTAAAAAAATTGATCCAAGACTTTAAATCTTATGACAAGCCACTGAATTAATTTCCAGTCTGTCTATTATATTTTCATTTCCTAAAAAGAAACAACAGGCTCTTTTCAGTCTTCTGTGCAGGAAGAGAACACTGTTGCTGTCACCTGTTTTTTAACTCAGATTCCAGGACTTTCTCCTTTATTTTAGCTTTTCCACTTTTTTCTGGGCAAACGAGTTCTCAGTCCTGACTTTCTCAGTGCCCTCCTAGTGCATCTTGTTTTAATTTACTACTTGTTTGATTTTGGTAAAGAGTACAGGAGAAGTTGTCTAAAATGATGTGAAATAAGTTTTGAAAACAGTTGCAGTATTTAGAATGATAATTGGATTGGCCAGAGATGAGTCATAAGTAATGAAATGCAAGGAATAAAAATTTGATGTTATCTTGTTTGGCTGAAACAGAGTCTGATTCCTTCAGGCCAAATGGACTCAATAATTATGTCTTGTACCCTCTATTTTTAGGGGGGACATGGGGGGCTTGTTATTTGTTTAATATAATGGGATTATGCATCATGCTAAAAGGGAAACATGGTTGTTATGAGCTTGCTCTAAAAACAGCTATTTTTGGAGATGATCTCAGAATTATTTTTTTTCCAGTCAAAGTCAATTCACTGCCTGTTCAACATTATTATATTAATATCACCTGTAAGATTTATGGAAAGTAGCAATGAAGTTATAAACGTGACCCTTCTGATATCAATCACCCTTCACAAGGGATCATACAAAAACAGAACTTCTCTTCACAAAGTCTGGGGCCAAACTGAGAGGTTTCAAACCCAAACTTAAGTGTGTACAAGGAGAAATACAGGAGCAGGCAGGAAACAGAGGGAAGAGCCTCGAGCTGCAGCAAGGGAGGCTTAAATTGGGTATTAGGGAAAAGTTCTTCACTGAATGGATGGTCAGACACTGGAACAGGCTGTGCAGAGAAGTGGTGGAATCAACATCCCTGGAGGGGTTCAAAAGGTGTTTGGATGTGGCACTTGGGAACGTGGTTTAGTGGTGAACGTGGTGGTGCTGAGGTAAAGGCTGGACTCGATGATCTTAGAGAGCCTTTCCAACCCTAATGATTCCAAGAGACTATGAAATGAATGGAGGGAGGAGCCCCCACTCCATGGTACATATATATGTGTGCATATATATAAATTTATGTATGTCTGTGTGTCTGAGGGATTCTGCTGAAGAGCAGGAAAGATGTCTAGAGAAGGCATATAGTAGAGGACAACCATATTTTCAATGATCTATTTTAAGAACTCCTTTCCAATGATCTATTTTAATAACTCCTTTCCAATCCACTCTGATCAACTTCCTACCCAGCAGACAGGAATCAGGAACCTGCCAGGAGCTCAGATTCCCAGAGCAAGACCATTCCTCTTGGCACAGGCTACCTCTAGGCAGCCACCACAGAGAGGCAGGGCAGTTCAAGACTTCCACCATAAGTCAGCAGCCACCACTCTGTGTCTCTGCCCCCTTTGCTCACTCAGAGCCCTTGGTGTGGTCCATCACCCAAAAAGAGAACATCTCTTCTCATGTTAATGACAGTCCTGATGATGAAAATCCAGCATGTGGAATGTGAAGAGTCAGAAGGCTTGGGAAGGCTTAGTTCACATTCTTCAATAATTTGTTCCCATGTCTATAACCTAGTGGTGCCTCACAGTCCTCTTAATGAAGCTGGGTAATTAGCAGAGTGGCATTTATTGGGCACAGCCAGCTGGCCTCTGTGTGCCACTGCTCAGAGGGTGTGATGGAAACACAGCATCCCTTCATGCACAGCCAGTCTGGAGGCTTCCCCATGGCTCATACCATGAAGCCTTCAGCCCTCACAGGTCTAAATTCCCAGGAAAAGAGCCTGTTGGGCTGCACCCAGCACTGACACACAAGGCTGTCAGCCCAAAATTCACTGAACTTCATAATGTGGACTCAACACCAGCTCTACAGAAGAATGTGAGTAGCAGCCCTGGAGGGGAGAAAGTCTTGTGGTTTTTATCTCCTCTCCCCAAATGCAACCACCTTTTGGGGTGTGGTGGGGTAGGTTGGTCAAGCAGGGTCCATCAACAGCAAGTAATTCAGAGGAGAATATGAAAACTGCATATGCCAACTGTCTCATTCATTTTTATTGGGTTTTTTTTCTTTTAATGAGTAAGAAAAGGTGGTTCTACTTAAAGTCTGTTCAAGTTAAAAAACACATCAAATTGGTGCTATCAAAGACTTTTGGCATTTTAAGAACCTTGACAATGAATCTTCAATGTTTATAAGGGCACACCTGCAGCAATATTAAACAATGTGGATCTGCTGTAGATTTAAAGGAGGGATAGAAAATAACATTTCCAGTATGTTCTTGTCTTAATCTTTTGCCCTCTGATACATATTTTCATTATGCAAATTTTATGACCAAACCTGCAAGAATTAAGGTTCTTACCCTTTTCTAAAACAGCTGGAATTCTCCTTTGCTTTGATTTTACCTCAGAGACACTAATTTGGATTTCTGAGTTTGGTGGGGTTTTTTTGGTTTTGTTTTTGGGTTTTTTTTGTTTGTTTGGTTGGTTGGTTGGTTGGTTTTTGTTTTGGGTTTTGTTTTTTTTGGTTGCTGTTGGGGTTTTTTTGGTTGATTGGTTGGGTATCTTTGTTTGTTTTTTGGGTTTTTTTGCCAGAGTTGCTCAAGATGAAGCTGAACAACAATTTTTATTTTTATTTTTTTAATAGAATCACAGAATTGTTTGAGTAGGAAGGGACCTTCAACTTCATCTCATTCCAACCCCCTGCCATGGGCAGGGACACCTTCCACCAGCCCAGGTTGCTCCAAGCCTCGTCCAACCTGGCCTTGGACACTTCCAGGGATCCAGGGGCAGCCACAGCTACTCTGGGGTACCTTGTCCCGTGCACCACCATCCCCACAGTAAAGAAGGTGGTATTTCCTTCTCTTTATTTTCAGCAGATCTCAGAAAGAAAGCTACAAAAAGCATAAAATTTCCAACTGATTAATGTATAACCACAACTGAAAAAGGTATGTTCAAGGTTGATGCAGTCACTACTATGGAGTTAGAATTTTACTCCATACCAGCACTTTGATGTGTGACAGCAGAGAATCTATACAACAGATGAGTTTCTTCACCTTCAAGCCAATAAAAAGATGAAACCAGATATAAAGGAAGACTTTCTTTACCTCATGATGGAAGTGTGTATTTATTAAATTGAGAAACTTGGATGCAGTTTCAGCCTCACACGTGATGGGCAGAAGCTTCTCATGCATTTTTGTCCATTGCTTGGAGGCCAGACTTTTAGCTGAATCTGTTGCATTTCCACATCCCCTGTGGTGACTCCCTGTGTGAAATGAGCATTCATCATTTATGCTTCAGGGAATTTTCATATTCCTGGAAAGTGAGGTTATTATAGCAAACCACAGTGATAAGGACAGATTTATGGAGAGAGAGTGCTAAACCTCCTTTTTTTTCTAACCTCAATGGCCAAACTTTCTCACTATGCATATCCAGCTCATGAGAACTACCACTGGCATATAGGGTCATTCAAATAATTCAAATAATTATACAGGGGTGGTCTAACTGCATTTCCCACTGGATGAATGTCTAAATTTGCAGAAAACCATGGTATGAATGCACTTGGACTTGCAAGAGCTCAGTGGGGTTTAGTTTGTCTTTCCAAATGAACTGTGGGAGTGTTTGACTGATAAGGGTCTGCCAAGAGGGATTAATGATTTCACTAATGTGCAGTCCACTGCTTTCCTCTTCCAAACACACACACACACACACACACACACACACACACACCCAGAATCCAAGCCTCACTTTACCATGTCTCGAAAACAGTGATAAATAAGACTGATTGTGGCAGGATAGCCCACCCTGGCAAGCTGTAAAATCCCATCAGAGAATGCACACCATGCAAGCCATCCTGCAGCCCACCATGCCAGCTCAGCTGCTGGCCCAGGGTGCTGTCTTGGTGATAAATTATGCTAAAACCATCCTGGCTCCCCAGGCTTGGCATACACATCCTGCTTTGGAAACAGAATTTGACAGATAAGCTGGTCTGCTGGCCTATAGATCTGGGAGTGCCAGCCAGTCCCTTCATGCTCTACAAGCCCAGTCCCCTTCCACACATCAGGTTCTTCTGCCATGACCCTTCCTGGGGGTGTGTGTGGAGATTCCTCCCTTGGCTGGGAACATCCTCGAAGGATGCTCCTCGAGGCTGAGAGAAAGACATCTCCCCACGAGCATCTGGGTGAGTTTCACCAAACCTATACTTACTAATGATTTCCTTTTTGCTAGCTTTAATATAAGTCCTTCAACAATTGATTAAATCTAGTGCACTATCCTATTTTATACCATGTTACTTTATGCTATATTATACTATACTACTAGTAGTTTAGCTTTTGTATTGTGTAGTAAATAATTCTAATTAAGATTTGTCTGATCATTTGTAATAATAAATGATTCATTTAATATATTCTCATTTTGCCAGTCATTGGAACCTGCAGGACAAAGGTGGTTCAATCACTCCTCTGTAATTCCTTAATTTTATATAGTTGACATAATCCAAGGCTAAGATTGGACTAAGCCAAACCCAGACTCCTCTCTGAGAAGGGGTTTAGAAAGCCAGGGAGTCCTTTCTGCACCTCGTGACTCAGTGGCAGGGCTTTTTAATAAATTTTGTCTAAGCCTTCCACTCCCACCCATGACACTGATTTCAACTATTTGCAGCATTTTGTGCAGTCATTGCTTGACAACAGCGAGTTCAACCTGCTCTCCTTGAGTGTAATGCACAGTTTCTCCGACAAGGAAGAGACAAATTTTATGCAAACAGTTCAGGAGCTGATTTGCATTAAGCAATTCTGAGCATGTTCTTGTAGTTTACAACTAACATCAATCCCAGTGGAAAGATCATAGATTGAAATGCTTAGAAAAAAGTTTCCACATTAAAAGTGTTTTGCAGAGTTATTGTACGGACAGACAGCAAGCAATTTATTTGGTTTGTGTCTTCCAGGAGACAGCAATAGGGTTGATTAATCTGAACTGAAAATGTCAGGATTTGAGCTTGGATCTGGACTTTCTAACCACTGGGAAAGATTTAACCTTATACTGGTAAATCCTGCCCTGGGCAGAAATGATTTGTGTCCTGGGAGTGTCCACCGTGTAATGCCCATCCAGGCTCAGACACACACACACATCTTACAGACATGAAGAGTTTGATGAGATCTCACCCCCCAGATCAGAAAGATGAGTTACAGCAACTCTCACCTATCTCTGTCCTGCTAAATCAATACTTATTTACTACTCCAATTTTTATGAATATAATTTCTTTTATCGCCTCTATATTAATATAACTTTGTTAATAAAATTATTGTATTATTATCTTAATTATATTGTTGCTGAAATTTTCAAGGCTAATTATTAATATTTATTAACTTAATAAATATTTACCACTTAAGTAATACAAAATGTTTGTGTGGGAACAGACCCTAGATCTCCTAAATTTCTTACTTTCTAAGGGAGCCACACTCCAGGGAAATTTATTGCCACCTCTTTTACAGTATTCTGAGATTACAGAACAACTCCCCAATATCAGAGCTACCCACAGCAAGAGTCACGACTTTGGTAAGAGGCCCAACATATGGAATTGAGGGATAATGAAGCCAGGATTGCAGTCTGTTCAACAGTGCTGGGATTTATCATTCCAAACAGGACAGCCAGGATGCATAAACTTCACAAAAATAAAGGGAAAAGAATAAACTATTTCATCTGGCTATTACTCTGAGAAATAGCATTTGGAAAATACACACTAGTGACTCTGTTATGTGAATATCAACCACCATAAGGACAATTTAAAATAAATTAATAAAATAGTTTGACTGTCAGCAGAATATGAGGCAAACTAGTTCAGATAAAATGTGATATACTGATTCACACGATGCCATAATAGCTCATACATCCTCACTTCCAGTGTTCAGCATTCACTGAATATATACAAACTGTTCGAGAATCAGAAATATATTGTTGTATTTGATTATAAACATTAACTCTCCTCGCTTTGCTGAAACAAGTTAAAACAGATTAGAGTAATTGAAAAGGCATTTTTTAGAAACTGAATGCTGTCACACTGAATGTTATCAAGATAAATGCTCTGTTCAGACTCAGTTCTCTCTGTTCTGTCCACTGATTGCCTTGAGCAGAAAGAAAACATTACAAGATATCCAAGTGGTAATGGGCAAATTTATCTGGAGTGAAAAATTCACTGGAGTTCAAAGGAGAAATCAACCCCCCAGTCCTTCCACCCTTACTCTTCTCAGTCCTCAAAGAGCAAATGAGCCCAAATTGATGCTGCCTGGGTGGGGGCACTGCAGCAAAGAGCCCAGTCACACTGATTCTCCATGGGGTTAAGGAAAGTTGAGGGCATTCAATATTTCTTGGCATCAACACCTTCAAATGAGAGATAAAGGCCTTTCTTTCCAGCCAACATCGACACCGTACCTATTTTCAGACCTGTTTTCTTGATTTGCTCGAGTTATTGATGCAATTAAGCACACAAATCATGGGACTGACGACAAAGAAAAGCCAGGTTCAAGATCCCCATTGTATTTATATTTACCATTAAGAGTGACTCATCTTAGGGATGGGCACAACTAGACAGACACATATAAAGCAAAATCTGCAGTTCACCTGGTGTTTGCAGGAACTAAGGAGGTTGTGTGGGTAAATTAAACCTTGCCTTGGAAAATAATAGTAGGGCTTGTTCCTTCTTTGTATCTGAAAGGAATCAACAAGGTTGGATTATTTCTTCAGAGATAAAACTAAGTTCAGAGCTTCAAGCAGAAACGAAACCTGGAACTGGGACGGTGGTGGAAACCTGAAGCTGCAGATCATTTTCCAAGGAAGGTTTCAATTAGCAGAGACACCCATTGCCATGAATCAGCAGGTGGTCATTATATCCCTGAAGGAAAACTCCCTCCTTTGGGAAGCTCAACCACTGATCCAGTTACAAAGTCATCTCTAAACGTGAACATGACAAAAGGCAACTCTCAGTGTTCTTTGCAATTCTGCTGGATAAACTTCAGTGCTGTTCTAATAATGCAAGTAAGTAAGTGAGTAAGTAAACAAGTTACTGTGGAAACCTCCAGAGCAATTGATGCTCCCATTAGGGGTCATGGTGGACATAAGGAGAAGGAAGTCTTGGAGTGTTATCTCAGACTCTGGATGTCATGGGGGTTGGGACTGGTTCATCTTTATGGTCCCTTCCAACCCAAACCTTTCTGATCCTATGTAGGATTGTACAGATGCTCCTTAAGGAAATTTTCTTGTTTCAAGGGGGTATCAGGAAGAGGGAAACTTCAAAAAAAGCAAAAGTCCCAAAAGGAAATCTCAGAAATCTGGAAAACCTCATCTAACACTGTGTAAGGACACGCACTGGAGATGTAAGATAACAAATTCATGCCTCAAGCAGTAATTCCATTAGACCTTTACTTGATGCTGTCTGTACTATCAGTCATACTACAAATGACTCCAGAGATTACTGATTTTCTCCACCTGAAAAAAACCCTTGAAGACCTAAAAATAGTGGAGAAAGATTTGTGGGATAGACACAGGAGATCTGGCTGAAGAGATCCTTTTCCTTTGTTTAGGGACTGCTGGAAAGAAACATGATGTCTCTGGTTAATATAAAAACTGCTCATTCTTGCAAGAAGCAAGAGCTCATATTCAGATATCCAATTTTGGGCACACATAAAACTATAAATATGGGGATAATTGTGGATACACAGCATAAACAGCTTTCTGCTCAAAGTGAACCCTACCAGTGTGTTCCTTCCACTGGCCCTGCTTCCATGGCTTCTCTGGGAAGCAGCAAGGAAACTTGAGATGGGCTTGGCAAATGTCATGGAGAGCACCAGTTGTTCAGTTCCAGCATTCTGCCCTGAAGGCACTGAAATAATATCAGAAATAGCTGATTTCTCTGACAAAAATAAAGTAAGTGCCAAAACATACCAGTAGAGCAGGGAAATGCAAATGTTGGGGACAGAACTGAGGACAAAACCAAACATTATTCACTCTAGACTGTGTTAAAAATAGTAATTGTTAACTGTTTTAGTCAGCACCAAAAATAATTTGTTTAGTGGCTCATTATGCTTTTTCTTTTTTAATCATAAAAGCAGAGACACAAATATAACATGGCAGATTTGCTCTTAAAACTCTGTGTTTAGGTAAGAGTTTCCTCACTGACCCTGAAGTTAAGGCTTCTAAAACTAGGAAAAATCTTTTCCCAGTAAACTCTGTTATTAAATGGGGAAACTTGGATGATGGGACAAGGTTTGTACAAATAAATTATCTGTTTGTTTCCTTGGTGGAAAAACATGATCCAGGCTTAGAAGGAGGGTAAAGGAGGAACCTGGGCTCCAGGGTGTCCTTCAAACCTCTGAGCTCTCTTACAGCAAGCTGGTGAGACCACTTGAGAAAGGCACTTTGCTGGTGGATCTTTATCATACCTCTCCTGGAGGCCTTCCAGAATTCCCATCTCACCTCCCAGTGGCTTCGAGATTCCCTTAGGAGCACATCTTATCCTGCAGTGACTTGAGTGTAGCTGTCATGGTAATCATGGAGGTTTCTGCTTTCTTTCACTCACTGAGCTCTCAAGGCATTTATTCATGTTTATGTTGAACTTGTACAGACTTCTTGCCCCTCTGCCTACTGTGCCACTGCATCTCCACTAACAAATCTGAAACCCAGCGTAGGTAGAGGTGTCCATTTCTATATTAATATAGAGGGAAGTTGTACTTTCACTGACAAGGGAGGATTTGCATTCACAGAAGTGAAGCTGAGCTCTCCAGTCAGTCCTTTGCAGTGTTTATGTGTTGATTTACTGTTGAGTTAAGCCTGGAATGAGCCAGCTGGATGTTCAGGTGGACAAAACCACACCAGGGCAGGCGTGACAAGGATAGTTTAGGTACAGACTGGCACTTTCTTTTGATCCAGCTTCACAAAATATTCTTCCAATAGAGGAATCATAGAAGCACAAAATGGTTTGGGCTGAAAGGGACCTTTAAGACCATCTTGTTCCAACCCCCTGCCATGGGCAGGGACACCTTCCACTAGACCAAGTTGCTCAGAGACCCATCCAACCTGGCCTTGAATACAACCCTTCCTTCTTTCTTCCTTCAGCTGCCCATCAACTGGAGCATCTCCAGTGTCACCAAGCCCTGCCTTTCCCCAAATCCCAGCACTGAGTGCCTCTTTCCCATCTCAGTGTTCACTCCTGTCTCTCCTCAGTGCAGCCCACACTGCACATTAAGTCAGCAGCATTTCTGCTCAGCAAGGTGGGATTCAGGAGCAGAGAATAAGATACTGCAGTAGATGTTAGAGACAACCCCATTTTGCTTTGGATGACAATGGGAAAACAATTGTTCTTCACAGCCTCAGTAAGAGCAGATAATTAACAGGCCTGTCTGTCAGAAAAAAACCCACATAAACAACCTGTGCTACCCACACATTTCTGGTTTTAGGCCTCCCTTGTGATTAAGGTGGAGGCATATGTTGTAGGGCAGAAAGCACAGATAGAAATGTGTATTGGTGACAACAAATACTGGCTAACACCAAAATGCTGCTATTACCTTTGGGGAACACATTGCCATGATTGGAATGCTGCATCCAGTCAGGAATTCACATGTTAACATTCAGGAAAGTCATGGAAATGATTCAAGGGGAGGAAAGCAAGTCCTACGCTGAGAAGGTCTTTAGTCCAGTAGCTCAGTTGGTGGAGAGATTAAGAGGAGAAATAATTCTCTTACAGAAGGGAGAAGGTGTCAAACTACTTTGTGATGCGTTGACCCTGGTTGGATGTCAGGTGCCCCCAAAGCTGCTCTGACACTCTGCTCCTCAGCTGAGCAGGGGAGAGAAGACACAATGAAAGGCTCCTGGACTGAGAGAGGGCAGGGGGAGATCCCTCACCAGTTACCATCACAGGCAGAACAGACTTGACTGGGGAAAAGTAGTTTAATTCATTACCAATTAAATCAGAGTAGGGCAGTGAGAAATAAAACCTTCCCCTCACCCTGCTCTTCTTCCCAGACTTAATTTCACTCCCAAATTCTCTCCCTTCTCCCCTCAGCAGCACAAGGGGATGTGGAATGGGGGCTGTGGTCAGTCCATCAGACATCATCTCTGCCACTCCTTCTTCAAAGGGGGGACTCCTCACACTCTTCCCCTGCTCCAGTGTGGGTTCCTCTCATGGGATGCAGTCCTTCAGGATCAGGTTGCTCCAGAATAAGTCTTCCCTGGGGTCACAAGTCCTGCCAGCAAAGCTGCTCCAGCCTGGGCTCCTCTCTCCATGGAGCCACAGCTCCTCCAGGACCCTGCTCCCCTTCCCATGGGCTCACAGCCCCCTTTGGGCATCCCCTGCCCCGCTGTGGGGTCTCCAGGGGCGCAGGGGGGTCTCTGCTCCCCCTGGAGCTCCCTGTGCTGCAGGGGCACAGCTGCCTCCCCATGGGCTGCCCCAGGGGCTGCAGGGACCCTCAGCTCGGGCACCTGGAGCACCTCCTGCCCCTCCTGCTCTGCCCTGGGGCTGCACGGCTGCTCCTCTCACACCTTCTCACTCCCTGCCCAGCAGTTTCCCCCCTTCTTACACACATTGCCACCATCTCTGATGGGCTCAGCCTTGTCCGGGGGCAGGTCCATCCTGGAGCCAGCTGGAATTGGCTCCATGGGCATGGGGGAAGGTTCCAGCAGCTTCTCACAAAAACTACCCTCATTGCCTCTCTGCTACCAAAACCTTGCCACACAAACCCAACACACCACTTAAATCCTTCCCCCCATTCACTTGGGACCTTCAAAGCTGAGATTGAATTAGAAGAAAAGGTTACTCTAATAATTGTTTTACGTTGTGTTTGTGGCACTTCCAGCACAGATCTCAGTTTAAGCTTAGTATTGCCTAATCAATATTGAGTCAAACACTGAATAATTACTTTAATTTGTATTTTTAAATTAAGCTCAGCTATGAGTTAAGTTCTTTGGAGTAGAGATGGAACAAAATATGCCTGCATTGCCCTCAAAATGCTCAGGGTACTTTTTTCCGAGCATTAAGATAATGATAATAATGAATATTCATGTCTGAGAGTTTTGTGTCTCCTGGGTGAGTGGAGCAGGATTTGAATTTCCCCTGGTACCAAATTGGGCAGATACATTTGTGTGTCTGTGATTTGCTTTGGCTGGGTTTCACTGCTGGCAGCTGGAGGCAGGGCAGGACCAGCACAGGTCACTGTGCACCAAAGCAGAGAGAAAACAGGACCTGCTTAGGGACCCCACTCACGTCTGTGTTCACAGCATGCACCATGATGGGATTCAGCAATAAATCACAGGGATTGCTGCCACCCACCCTTGGAATCCTTTTTCTTTGCTCAGATCCCACCAGGCATCCCCCACCTACTCCTTTTGAGCTGTGGCCCTGGGTTGCTCCATACTCACAGCATGTGATGAGAAATGAAATTAAAAGCATCTCATCCTACAGCCACTGGACTGATGGATGTTCACTATCATGCTGTGTGGTAGGCAGGTGCAAACTCTTCTTTCAGGCTAGCTGGATGTGAGCAGACATTAATTCCAAAGGTACATGGTTCCATATTTCAATTAGCATAGCCTAAGTACATTGCTCCACAGAATTACAGATTCTTTTAAATTGGAAAAGACCTTCAAGGTCATCAAGTCCAACCTGTGCCTGATCCCCACCTTGTCAACCTGACCAGAGCACTGAGTGCCACATCCAGTCATTCCTTGGACACCTCCAGGGATGGGGACTCCAAACCTCCCTGGGCAGTCCCTTCTAGTGCTTAACAACCCTTTCTGTGAAGAAATTCTTCCTGATGTCCAGCCTGAACCTCTCCTTGTGCATTTTGAGGCTGTTTCCTCTTGTTCTGTCACTGATTGCTTGGGAGAAGAGGCCAACCCTCATCTTGCTACCCTACACAGTCTGGTGTGGAGCTGGTCTGTGTCATGTCAACTCAAAAACAATTCTGCATCTGTCTGAAATGTATTCTCTATATAGTAGGATGTAATAACTATACCCAGTTTTTTCCTCTCCCTACAAGAAAGCAAGTTAGGGCAACAAAGCTGGGGAAGGGGCTGGAGCAGCAGGAGGGGCTGAGGGAGCTGGGGGGGCTCAGCCTGGAGAAAAGGAGGCTCAGGGGGGACCTTCTGGCTCTGCAAGTCCCTGCCAGGAGGGGGGATGTAGCATGTGAGGACATGATTTAGTGGTGAACCTGATGGTGGTGCTGGGTTGACGACTTGACTTGATGATCTTTGAGAACTTTTACAGCCTTAACAATTCTGTGATTCTCCAAAGTTCAAGGCCAGGTGAGACCATGACATTTATTCTCACCTCCTTTATAGTTAGTAGATACATTTGAACTTCATCTTTCTGTGTTTCAGTTTCTCATCAGAACAAACCCTGTAATTAGGGAGCCTGTGCTCATCCCAAGTAGCTGCTGTGAAAATTAACTATATTCATATGCTGAAGGCAGAGCACTCTGTAATTGAGACTGACAATACAATCCAGAAGAAAGCTGGGGATTTTGAACCACATGATGTACAAAAGGCAGGAGCATCACCCATGGTGGAGGGGGAAAGATGAAGAATGAATAATTTGTCTTTTAAGAAGTGCTGTCCAATAGAGCCCGTGAATGAGGCAGAGTTCCTGTAAATAGGAAAGGAAAATGTGATTCTCTAATTTCAAAACACAGATACATAATGAATTCCAGAATTAGATAACCAGGCAATCCTCCCTTTGCCTTTTTCCAGTGGTAAATTTGCACCTAGAGTGGTGTTCTTTGAAAATAAGAGAGGAAGTGTGTTATTATACAGGCTATTCTTGTTTGACTGGGTTTCTTTCCTTTCCCACAATGCTGGTTTCTCTAGAATACTTTTCACACCCTTTGTGATTTTCAGGTCTCTTTGTGCCTCTTTTCCCTGTGCATGTACAGAACTGTACAGATTCTTGGTCATAATTAGCCAAATTTATTCTTGGTCATAAATAACCCAATCTAGAACACACGTTTTATTCACATGAAATACTTGTAACAAATTAAAAATTGTCAGATCAACATCCCTTTTGGTTACATCACCATCAGTAATGTTGTTATTAGGTTTTGCAGCTATGTAGAGGATTACCCAACAGATCTCATGGTATCTTAAATAGCTATTCCTGATAAATTTCTGTTAGCTTTGGCAGTTCTCAGTACTGGAAGAAAAACAAAGTCGATGCCTTTGAGCATCCCTAAACATTTCAGCCCAGAAGTGGATTAGTGTTTTCACCTCATTGAGTCTCCTTGTCGTTTGGCCTAATCTGAGGCACCACAGAAGGTCTCAGGCACTCAGGTGCTCTTTCCATTCTTCCCTTTGGGAACTCAGCACAAAACAGGCAGTAGAACCAATATCTCCAAGGACTTTGGTTTCCCTCCAAGACTCTGGTCTGGAACATATGTTACTAAACTGTGAGTGGGTTGCTTAAAACATGTGTTATTGCTCCTTTAATTTATGCATATTTGATTTTTACATAAAATATCTCCTTCTAATCTACAGATTTGGTATTTAATGCCTAGGTAGGTGAACTTGTGAGCAAAAACGTTCGGATGTGTTTGCTTATTTAAAACATTTATGACAGCTTAGCTGCAATAGTTACACAGCCAGCATACTTAGTGTATTTATAATTCATTTTCAGATAATATTCTTCTCTGTAAAGAAAAAATGAGGAGTAAGTACAATTAACTCCAAAGGAAATTATGGATTTAATTCTATCTTTAGTCACTAGATAACTTGGTACAGTTTTAAACCCACTAACATTGAGTATTTGAGGGTGCAGCCCTGCACCACCTCGGGTCAATCAATTACCAGCTCCAGCTTGGCTTTTTGACATTTTAAAAACCTTATAACCTATAGACTATGAGAATTTCACTGATATTTATCTGGAAAAAAAAAAAAAGGCGGTGCAGAGTTACCATGTAAGTTAAACACATGTCAAAACAGAGGATGCAGACAGGATGTGAACATGAATATGTATATGCTACTTAAATATACACTGTTGGTAGATGAAGTGCACAGAGACCCAAATTTGAATTTGCAGGTTACAGGAAAGAGCACCCCCATAAAACCCAACCAAAATGTGCCACCTGTTCTTTAATGAACACGAGAAGAATGATACTTTGATTTCCTGTCATACATAACAGATAGCACTGTGTCCCAAAGCAGTGGCCTTTAAGCTCTAATCGTCCTCAGCACACACAGACACACTGGAGGGCAGAGACATCTCCCTCCAATACACAGAGGAAAATGTTCTTGCCAGTAGGATGTTAACCCAGGACATGGGAATCCTCATTTAATTCACTTCTCAATCACCATCATCCTGTAAAGCACCTGGCAGGTTACTGAGCACCAGCCTTGTTATTCTCTTGAAACCAATAGAGAAAAAAACACTCTTCTGTCTTCAAGAGCTGTTGCCATGAAAAATGTTTTTAAAGTTGCAGGCACTTTTGTAAGAGCTACTCCTTACAGTGACTTCAGACAAATCTGCTAAAGATGAGGGTAGATGAGCAACTGCAGGAGAATTATTTGTGATAAATACACTTGTTCAGCCACAGTTCACTCTAAAACTTCTGCCACAAAGCCAAAAGTCATCCTAAAGCTCAGCCCTGAAATTTGTCTTTATAAAGAGGAGAGAAGACATTCATATAGTTCTGCAGACAGACAAAATGCTAGTCCAAAAAGTGTTTTACTTCTTACATATAGAACTAAGTGGTCAAAGGTATTAATTTAATCTCTCTTTATTTTCAATTGTTTTCTGATTCAGAGTCAGAACACTGAAAATTAAGAGATATAGGACTTTTTTCTTGAGTGTGCTTCAACACCAGGTTATCCATTTTCTTATAAAATGAACATATTCTCTCCTGTGGTCTTCAAATCCTTTTGCTGATGGGAAAGATTTTCTGACTGTGTTGATTTCCAAGGCAAAGCCTTTTGGGATTTCTCCAATAACCCCCAAAAATAAGCATCTCTGTGATGCGTGAATTGACTTAAAGCCAGACCTGCTCTTCTGAAAGGGAAGAGTAGCAAGAGGTGGTTTGCATTTAAATCTTTGTGTCATGGTATGTTTTACCTATTTTTTTTCAATTGCAGAATATCCTTAAGTGTCTAATTCATATTCTAATCAAAGGGGTTGGTGCCTTCATTGCTTTGCAATGTTATTGATGTTTGTAGGTGCTGCCCAAAGTGAAGGGAAATGTGCAAGAAAATCCCATTTCCCACTCAGAGGACTTAAATGCTGAGAGTGAGCATTGGGTGAGGAGGTTTTGGCATCACCATGGCAGTGATGGAACACCACAACATGTACCAGGAGAACCTCTGATCTTGAAGATGCTCAACACTGAAGTTCACCCTGCTTCGGATGGATTAGAGAACTCCTTTGGTTGGCTTAGAGGGCTCCTGGCTTCCCTCTCACCCAAAATGCTGCAGTAATTCAGTAGGGAGTTGGGCACATCTGCCCTTCAGGACAACCCTTGTGCCAACTACTCTTTGAAAAGGACCTTAAACCTCCTGAGGTGCTGGTGAATGGCTGTCTGTAGTGGCAGCAGAGCAGAAAGCAGGGGGTGGTGGACATGCACAACCCAGATGTCACAAACCCTTTCCCCGAATGCTGAGGGGCTGGATGGTTGTCATCACGTCTGCAGTTCCCCTTCAGGCACAGGAGTGTGTGAGGAGGAGTTTCTGCTGCAGGAGGGCACACAGAGCCAAAGCACATTAATCAAACCTCCAGAAAGCACATTTTATCCAAGCACCCTGTCATCTTTGTGCTTGGTTGCCCTAAGCCTGTTGTTAATGTCACCTCTAGAATCCCATTAAAAATAGACCTCTCCAGGGCCTGGGCTTGGTCTCTTCAGAGCTATGTGTAGCACCAAGCCCCCTTTTGAATGCTGTACAAATATCCCTATCAGAGCCTGAATGAAAAGTTAATAAATGGAATACATTGTCCTCTGTGGAACAGAAGGGGAGCAAACGCAGCATCCATTTAAAGCAAATCATAATTTGTGATCTGAAAATATGAAGCACAGTCATGTTTTAAATAGCAAGAATCACTTTAGAGGGCTGGAGAGGTTATAGACCGTTTCTGTTTGTATTCCAGGAGCACTTGCAAAGCTTTGTTTTGAAAGCTTTATATTAGCTTGTAAAATCAGCTCGGGAAAAGACATTGTTTTGTCATTGTCTCTACAATGGTGGCACTTACTTGTCTGTCTCTGTGCTTTGTTCTCTTTATAGTGAGAAACAAAGATCCCACGTAATTTCTCATTCCTGTTCCTACAGGCAGTGATTGGGTGCAGACCTGCCAAACGGCAATGGCAATAGCTCTACAAAAATTAAAAGTTCTTGAGAAATACCCCAGGAATTTCCCTCTGACAAAGCAAATCTTTTCTGTGCCCTCAATTCCCTCTCACTCCTGATGCTTTGCCTTGAATCCTACAAGGGAAGGCTTCTCAGGCACCCTTGGATGCCAGCAAATTCCAGATACCTGCAGGAGGAGTATTCAGTGACCCTGAGCTTGCACATCTTTGGTTGCTTTTTTTTAAAAAAAATCAAAATGTGCTGAAAAGAGTAGCTGTAATTCTGGCTCTTTGTGATTACTGGCAAGCTTGTTTGGTCCTGGGTTCTTCAAACTTTATCCAACTGCAGCCTTTGCATCTTATCCATGGATGAGCTGTAATTGATTCATGTGCTTCTCTGTCACCTTAGCAAACTTTTAATCCAAGGTCAAAGCTGTTTTATTATGATTATATTCAACCTCCAACACCTTCCAGGTGCTCAGAGCTCTCATGGGACAGAAGAGCTAAAACATCATTTTAAAAAGTTCATAAAATTGCTTAACAAAACAAGCAGCAACACTTTTTTCTTCTATCACAAAGTATTTCTTTTAATCCACTGGTGTCCTGGAGGACAGGAAGAGGTTCCTGGAGGAATCCTTGCCTTCACTGGGCACAGCTCACATGAACTTTTTTAACTTTGCTATGTTGAAAATATCCAACCCCCTTCTGGCCAAGGTCAAAGCTCAGAAATCCACTTATTTTTCACTTTCTCCTCTGTAGCAAACAGCATAAAAATTTTCATTAGTTCTGTCTCCTGGAAATAGTATTAAAGAGCACTGACCCCCTTCAGCTTTTCATTGTATCAGTTGTATTAGTCAATGAGTTCATAACCCAGAGCCTTGCTCTTGTTGGCATTAAGGTTTCATGCCCATGTCTCCATAAGGCTGAAATCAAGCCCAAGGGAGGGATTAATGATAACCCAGCCTGGGGCAAATGAGGGACATGTGGATGTTTTCTGCACTTGAATGAGGTCCTTAAGCTGGCAACCCTGGGACAAGGATTTTCCAAGTGCCACGCCTTGGAGCTGGAAGATCAAATTAATCCAACAGATTTGCAAAGTTCCGTATCAACAGGGAAATCATCTGCAATATCACTGGCAAAAATATCTCCCACTCAGCACTGAGCTTGGCATTGGTCAATAGGAACTGTTCTTGTGGGCCAGAGGCAATCTGGCAAATTTTATGATTTTTATATATATGGAAGGAACTCAAATTTGTTGATTCTGGAATATCAAACATGAAACCTCTTACTTTCAAACAAGCAGCTTTACAGACACAGGTTTTACTTTTCTTTGTTGTTGTTTCTGTTTGTTTGTTTGGGGTTTTTTGGTCTTTGGGTTTTTGTTTTTCAGGAACTTTATATTTGAATGAATTTGGAATGAGGCTTTAGGCCTGGAAACTGGGTATTTGCAATATGTAAACCTCCAGGTCCTACATGCCAGATTGACTGTCACAAAAGCGGGAACCTTTCCTTTCCCAAACCTGTTCAGCTGGCGAGATGGGACACTGAGAAAAGGCACACCTGAAGCAAAGAAACCTCTTCCTAGTGAGGGTAAAAGCCTCTGCTCAGCACTGGGGGCAATTTAATAGGGTCTTACACTGGCATCAGGATTTCAGATGGAGGTGGGGTGAGGATGGAAAGGAGGCGGGACAACAGGTTGAAGTGAACCAGCCTCAGAACAGGGACTTCATTATTCCAAGAAAATTCCCTGGAGAGTTTAAAGGATTCCTAAGCTCTTTCCTATAGAAATTTTTAAAAGCAAAAATTGCACACAAACTGGAATCTCTGCCTTCAGCTCCTGATTCAGACCCACAGCCCGTGAAAGGCTGCACTGTTTTAGAATCACAGAACTGTGGAATGGTTTGGGTTGGAAGGGAACTTAAAGCTTATCCAGTTCCAACCCCTTGCCATGGACAGGGACAACTTCCACCAGCCCAGGTTGCTCCAAAACTCATCCAACCTGGCCTTGGACACTTCCAAGGATCCAGGGGCAGCCACAGCTTCTCTGCCCAACCTGTGCCAGGGCCTGCCCACCCTTACAGGGAGGCATTTCTTCCTGACATCCAATCTAAACCTACTCTCTTTTGATGTGAAGCCATTCCCCCTTGTCCTCTCACTCCAGGTCCTTGTCCAAAGTTCCTTTCTAGCTCTCTTGTAGCTCCTGTAGGTGCTGGAAGGTGCTGTAAGATCTCCCTGGAGCCTTCTCTTCTCCAGGCTGAACAAACCCAATTCTCTCAGCCGTTTCTCACAGGACAGGTCTTCCATCCCTCTAATAATTTTCCTGGTCATCCTCTGGACCTGCTCCAGCTAAAAGCAGAACATGGACATCCTGCTCAAATCCATGGGGACATCAGCTCCATGTTCCCAAGCCATTCCCCTTGACTACATGCATTTCTTGCAGTACCACCCACCTGGATGTTGTAGTTCCGAGTTTGCTGCTCTCGTAGCAGCAAACCTGTCTCTAGAGATGTGCAGCCTCAAGTGCAATGTGTAATCATTCATGGCTCACTGGTTGGCCTACTCCACATCAGGAAAAGGACCTGCTTCACAGCCCCAGGGACTCCTCTCTTCAACCTGCAACTGCTGCAGCATGGTAAGAGCTGTGGGTCATGAGTCTGCTTTGTGGATGAGCAGATGTGCAGCCAGGACACATCTGTATGAGCTACTGGATGCTCTGGGGGCTTTGTCAGAGGATCAGAAAGGAAGCAACACTAAAACCACAGTAAAGGAAAACCTGTGGTTACTGAAATGTCAGCAGTGCATAAAGTTCCCCCAGGTTACCCAGAGATACCTCTCACTGAGGGACACGTGGTACTGATGCACTCAGGGAGGACTGCAGTGCCATTTCTTAAGCTGTGTCTATTCTAATGGTGATGGAAAATATATTTGATAGACAGAGTGGAGCTTTTATTGTGGTTTTTTTTTCCTAAAAACAAACAAAACAAGCAAAAAAAAAAAAAATTGTTTCATGTCCTTGAGCTGGATCCACCTAATCCATTCAGTCTCTAAACAGGACCGTATCCTGAGAAAATTGCAAAGCTTCTTCCTGGCCTTTTCCAGCCTTCCTCTTCCCCATCTTTTAAACTCAGACTCCAAACATCTTCCCACCCACCCCTTTCCCCCTTAGGTACACACTTCCTTCTGTATTTGACTATTATAGACATTCATTTTCAGTATTTTCTTGCTTGAAATAAAATGTTTCGCTTCTTTCAGGCTTTCCTCATTGGGCATGTTTTTTTTAGGGAACTACTCTGTATCTTACAACAGTAATTTTCTGCAAGATAAGGGTTTCTGAATGTGTTGTTTTCCCTGTAGGCACCTAAATAGCAACACAGAGCACAACCTGTTAATTCTTAACTTCCTTCCAGAAACTGTTGTATGTGGTGGTTCACCAGAGACCTTCCTAAGCCATCTGAGGAAAAATTGCATATGATTACTACGGCCTGAAATCCCAGAAAGCCACAAAAAGAAAGGAAATTTTATGGCTAAAAATGTTTCCTCACGAGGCCAAGCTCATCTCTGCTCTCTGAAACCACTGAAAAGGCACTAAAGTAAGCCTGAACACTGAAGGGAGTGTATTTGGAAGGGCTTGGAGTAGGAAGGGAAGAGGTAGTGCCATTGGCTGGTCACCAGAGGTTTTTGTGAAGAGTTTCCACCTCTTGAAGCACAGTAAATGACCTACCTATTTAACCTCCACAGTTCTAGAGGTGCACTGGAATTTGGTATCTTTACACTTCGCTTGCTGCACACTGAGTGTTAATTTGGTACTCGTGTTGTGTCTTCACTGGACTTGATTTCCAAAGGCATTTCATGACTCACAAGCTCTGAAATACAGAAATGGCAAGAGCAGTTCTTCCTGCTGTCTAGCTTTGCTTGACTGATTTTCTTTTTCCAACTGCAATAAGACTAATTAGTCTGTCTTTTGTATGTGCATTCTTTGCACTCATTTAAGGAAGGAAATATCATCAGCTACGACTTAATCAGCTCTTTCTCAGCCGTCTGCGTCTCAGTCTGGTTCTTATTTCTTACCTAATTAACCTTTAACCTGAAGATAAAAGGGCTTATTGATTAATTTGTTTATTTGATTGCAGGGGCTAAATGATTTCTGGGCCTGGATCTGTAAGATCTGTGGTGAAAATTAAAAAAAAAAAGAAATTAGTATGGGCATCCTATAAAACCCCAGGTGATCTTCACAATCAAGAGGCCTCAGATAGGCAGAGTTTCTCTACAGTGGGAAAAGTGCCAGGCTGCTGACACTTCTAGAGCCCTGACCATGAGTCAGAGTGTCTCCATGGGCATCAATCACAGCAAGTGGTATTGATTGACTTCAGTCATGCTGCATAATTCATCAGGACGGGCAGCATTAACATGCATTGCTCCTGGACAGCACATCAGTTATTGCAGCCAGCGCTCCTGTAACCTTAGATGTTGTTTCAGAGCCTCAGGGCACTCTGAGCCAATGTGTGTTCCTTCTCATCTGCAACGGGGTGAAGCACACGGGCACGGGCATTTGCTGCGGCCCAGATGAGTGAACCATTAAATGGGAGTAATTGGAATGTTTATGGCCATAAATCCATGAAGTTGGGTTGGAAGAAAAGCAACAATTTTTTGGGTTTTGTATGGAGCACAAACTTTGCCTTGACAAACTAGAATTAGATGATTGCTGGGTTGCCCTTTTTTTTTTGTTTTATGCTCCCATGTTACACCATTTTGTCAAAACATAGTTCCTTTCCTGAAGAAGTCTTTAATAAAAGGAGTCAGTATACCACTGCAGCCCAGATTTATGGATTGAACTGAGACCTACATGGATTTATTTACATTAGTCTTCCCTATACCATCACTGGGGGAAGTCAGGCATCTCCAGAGACTTTGGTCTTAGAAGTGCCAAATCCATCCCCTGCCAGAGGTTCAGATTAAAAAACAAAAAGAGCGACCAGCTTCCAGATTTAGGCATCTGATTGTGGACCTGGAAATAGGAAGGTGGAAAACACATCACTTTCCTTGTTGGCTTTCCAGGCTAGCCCATCACTCTGTAATGAGTTTCATAGACCCCTGCAGAGCATTCAGGTAGTTAAAGCTGAGGGCAGCTGTAAGAAGAAGAAAGGTCTGGATGCTGGAAAGAAAAGAGAACAAAATACTCAAAGCAGAGTATGAATGAAGATATTCAGGTCTTACCTGCCTTTAAACTCACAAGTACAACTTGAGAAAGTAATAAGAATGTCCTTAACTCACCCCAACCTTTTGATTTCCTCTGATTTTCCCCCAAACTTGAGCAGAAGGAGTCAAACAGAGTTCTTCAAGACAGTATTGATGTGGTACCTGACCTCCTGTTCCACCAGCTGTTTTCCAGCAGGCAATGTCAGAGTTAAAATGCCACTAGTTATGTAAGTCCTAATAGCAGGACTGAAATTAAAGCCCAGGATAACTGGGGAAGTAATAAAATAGGGACGGTGGCTTTAAGTCAGTAAGCAGAATTGGATTGAACAGTATTTATTAAAAGTCTTTTTTATTCATCTTTGAGTTACATTCCTCTCTGACTCCAGGGCTAAAATCCAAGTCTCACAGATTGGTGAATATGTATGTAAAGCATATTTATTTCAATATTGTTGGAGAGACTTCAAGAGAACCAATGTTGCTTACAGAGGCAAACTCAGCCCTGTGCATCAGAATCTTCAGATTTCTCATCACAAGCACTTCATTTTCTTCTTTCCAATCCGTACCCAACATTCTTGCAATGAAGGTGTTAATGATTCCCATTCCTGCTCAGAAAACTAGACTGAAAAAGGGGAGTTTTCAGACTAACAAGAAGCCTTTTCAACCTGTGTATAATCCATAACACATGAAAAGGAGGAAATAGTCTTGTGTCACTTTTTAGCAGTTTGGAGTTTATGCACTGGAAGAATTCCTTGAGCTTTCAAGCAATGTCAATACCCTGCAGCCTATTTCAAATGCCCGTTCCTGAAGGCTGTGTTTTAAATAGGAAACAAAATTAATGATGTGGTGATTCGAAATAAATGCTGTGCCAATACTAAATGTTATGTTGTGCCATGCAAAGGAGACCCTTAACTTCACCCAGTATTGCTGACTCAGCCTGCAGCAGAAGCAAGAGCAATTTAAAACAAGTTTAAACTTCTTTTTAAACTTGGGATTTCTTTCGGGAGTAGGAATGCAGCCCTGTGGCACTTTTATGATCTGGTTCACTCATTTTCTTAAACGGCAATTTGTAAACTCAGTTTATTTAACAAGTTTTAAACTGTGAATTTTTCTAACCGTATGAAAGACTCACACAGAAAAGACTGCACAAAATATAAAAGAAAAGAACAGATTTTGCATAACAGTGAAACTCATTATTCCAGGGGGGAAAAAAAAGCATTAAATCACATTTGCAAGAAGCATATGGAATAGATGAGGTAGATTTTTAAATTCCTTGTGTACAAACAGTATGACTGGTCTCCTGTCTCCACAGTTTTGAACATAAACTTTCAAGCAGATACTCTCAAATGAAGATTGCACGAGGGTGAGAGATCCTGAACACAAAATGCCAAAGAGGAGCCGTGTTTATTGCTGCTCTCTCCCTTAAGGAGCAGTTTTCCCCAGCTAACATGTGCCTTCATAATCATCCAAAAGCTTCCCTGAGTGAAGAGACAATTAAGACAACTGATGAGCGATGCAGTGTGTGATGTTCTTATTCTAAGGAGGAGATCTGGGGTTAAGTGGAGATCTGGAGAGAGTTTAGGCACAGGGGAAGATGAAGTCAAGAGCTAATTCTGTTTTATAAACCTGTGTCCCATTTGCAGCAATTTTAAGCTGCAGCTGCAGATGGGAAGTGTCCCTCTGTCCTGGTGGTTTTCCCAGTGGATATTCAGGTAATACCCCGTGAGCCAGATGTGGGACAGCTCATTGCCAAGCACAGAAAGGGCCACTCAGTGCCATTGTATCCCTCCAAGGAAGGGACAGGGCCTGTTAAACACTCAGAGATCTGCAGGGTGACACCAACCCAGCAGCCATCCAGCCTCTGGGCATGAATAGATCACCCTCCTCTGTGAAGAGACATCTCACAGAAGGTCACAAGTACAGGTGACAGTCAGGGAGGAGGTCACTGCAGCATGGTTTCAGCAGTCCTGCAGTGTTCCACGTGTTCCATGCACAGGACATCTCCTCCTTTTGTTCTTCAAAAGAGGACAGTCATAGAGAACATACACCTGTCTTTGTCACTACAGACAAGAACTCCAAACTGGAGCCATGAATTCAATACCAGAGCAATTGAACTGCCTTTGTATTTGTTCAAAACATCTTGAATTCCAGTTAACCTTCAGTCCCTTTGGATCTCAATCCTAAACCAGAAACAAGATCTTGTCCAAGTGAATCAGCAATTTGTCTTTGCAATTCTGCCTAAATTCCACAGAATCCCAGGATGGGTCAGGTTGGGGTCACCTGGTGCCACCTCCCCGCTCCAGCAGGGTCATCCCAGAGCACACGGCACAGGGTTGTGTCCAGATGGTTCTGGAATATCCCCAGTGAGGAGACTCCACACCCTCTCTGGACAATCTGTTCAGTGCTCACATTAAAGAAGTTCTTCCTCTTGTCCAGGTTCCTCCTGTGCCATGGCTGGGCTCCCCCAACAGAGCCTGGTCCATGCTCTGCCCCCTCCCTGCAGGCACTGATGGACATGGGGAAATCCCCTCTCAGTGTCCCCTCTGGAGGCTGAACAGCCCCAGCTCCCTCAGCCTTTCCTCAAAAGAGATGCTCCAGTCCCTTCAGCATCTCCGCAGCCTCTGCTGGACCCACTCCAGGAGCTCCACGTCTCTCTCATGGTCTTAAGAGGTTGTGGAATCAACCAAGATCTGTGTTCTCAAGAAGTGACATGTTGGGGGGGGGGTCATTTTCGGGGCTGTGTTGCTCTTGTAGACTTTGCTGTGAGCTTACGTGACAGACAGAGGAGATGTTGGCAGATGACAGCCTGAGAGCTCTAAAATCTGTCAGCGAATTATACATTTTCCCAGTCATTTTCTCCTCTGAAGGATGTTCTGCATGTCTGTCTAATTATAGCAAAACTGTACAGATTGTGTCAAAACTGCCCACTATTATCCAGGCTGCACCAGCCAAGGCTGACAAAACATGCACATCTCCTAATTAAGAACATTTTAAAACTGACTTATTTAAATTAAGAAAACCTCCCAACCTTCACTCTTTGACAAGTTACTCTGAGATTCTTCAGGAGGAGGAGGAGAAGGAAACCAAGACTATTTCGGATTCCTTCCCTCATTTCTTAACTCTATAGAGCACTAAAATAAATTGCAATGAGCAAACAATATGTCAAAAAGAAAGGCTCTGGCTTGACAGATTGCAGGACACAGCATAAAATAAAACTGTTGTTCTGAAGATCTGAATTACAGAGTGTAAAACACTTTAAATCCTTCATTTTTCTCAAGATCTCCAAAGGTTTGGACATCCCAGGTGATAGCTTAGTTCATTCATCCCTTGAAGTTGCTGGCATGTTTCTCTTGCTGAGGCCTTACAGAGGAGAGCAGAATGCACCTTTGCTAATGGTACAGGAGGTTTTCTAGCTTCATTTTCCCAAATTTCAACCTGCACTGGGGAAAATGTGAATTTAGGAAGAGATTCCACCCTGCTTCCTTTTCTACACAGTGCAGTTCACTGTCATGTTATCCCTTCAAGTGCACTTTGTGAGGTGAGCACTTCTTCAAGCACGTGCAATTTGGTTTCCCAACCCTAATGTGGTTGTCCTTACTTCCAATCATCTCCAATTTGATGACGAAGAAGGACCAAATTCTGCACCTAAGAGGATTCAATTCAATGGGTTGTGTGTTCTAATTCACCAGGCCATGTTGGCTAAACACTAAACTGAGTGAAAAATGGAGCTCTGTGAAGCACTTAAGGGCAGATTTCATGTCCAAGGACTGATGAGGAGGTGAGAAAGGGAAGAGATTTTTATTCAACTCACAAAACCAAAATAGAGCGGCACTCGGGATCTGGTTGGGCATCAGTTGGTGGATGGTGAGCAATTGAATTGTGCATCACTTGTTTTGTATATTCTAATTATTTTATCATTATTATTATCATCATTATTATTTTCTTCCTTTTCTGTCCATTACACTGTCTTAATCTCAACCCATGAGGTCTCTTACTTTTACCCTTCCAACTCCCCTCCATCCCACTAGGGAGAAGTGAACAAGTGGCTGCAGGGTCTGAGTTTTAAGCTGGGGTTAAACCATGACAAACATAACCTGGGGGGCTCATCCAAAGATTTTTCTTCAAGAAAACTGTATTAATTTCAAAATCTCCACGCAAAAAGGCCTGAGACTGGATTTCTGGTTAAGATTTTCAGTGCTGAAGGAGATTAATATGGGCTTCAAACAAGCACTGGGCAGAAAGAGATTTAGAGTGAAAATCTCAGGATTTTAGTCCGTTGTCTTCCAGAGCTCATTTTAACTAGAGAGAAAACATCAGCTTGAAAGGTTTTGCTGAAAGACAATTGTCCAACCTCAGGCCTGTTAGTATCTCAGTGGCTTCTGCAGGTAAATTTCCCAGCCCTTAAATACATGGAAGTTCCCAGAGCAGAGCACACGGAACAGAGAAGTGCTACAGCAAACTGTTATTGGGAAGAAAAGCAAAGCTCCAAGAAACAGTGAAATTTTAGAAATTACAAAAATCCAAGTGTCCTACAAGCAGAGTTTGGTGTATTACTCAGTGATGAGAAAAGCTATTTTTTAAAGAAAAAAATTATATATATATATTTATATATATACACGTCTATAATATTAATTGAAGTAAATTTGTTAAATCCTGAATTGAGTACTCTCTGAAAGTTTGTAACTAATAATACTTTATCATTATATTTTCCAGGCTCTTGAACTGTAAAAATTGGATATGTCTAACAAGGAAATCATTTAGGAAGAACAAGGTTAGAGGAATTTGATTTGCAAGGAGGTAAATGTGTGTGGGGAAAAAACCCTATAAAAATTCAATATCCTTTTGATAACATTTCAACATGGAAATTATTATTAAAACATTTGATAAACCTTGATGAAAATCTCTTTGAAATCGAGGTGAAAAATTTTCTGTTTCTGAGGGGTAGCAGAGTCCATCTCAATTAAAATGAGTGAAAACACGACTTCATGGAAAAATCACCCTGTCTTATTCAAAGACTGGCACATCATTTTCAGCATTTTCATTTTCTGTCTGTTTAGTGAATCTTGTGTTTGGAAAGAGGGAGAATAGTTGTGAGACACCAAAACTCTTCTTGTAAAACATGATGATTTCTAGTCACAGACCAAGTGCCAAGAGAACACCAAAACATGCTGTTTTACCATAAGCTCAATAAAAGTTATCTATTCCCTGAAGATGACAACTGTTGTTGCCTGACCTGGCAAATTACAAAACTGCTTTCTTCATTATCATTCTTTCTTCTTACCTTAAATAATCAAGAAGCTGCAAAATTAATTGTATGTCATGGCAAACACTCCGAGAGAAATCAAAGGAATTTGATTTCACTTCATATATTTAAGACATTCCTTTACTTGAAGAGCCTTATCTCCTCTCCTCCTTTGCCCTGCTGTTTTCAGATGAAGATGCAATGCCAAGCTTTCCTCCAGATTTCTTTTATTTATTTATTATTCTAAGAATTAACTAGCCAATCCATTTTGGAGCTCATAGTATGCTGCCCATTAATTTCATGAGTGTACTGATTTTCAGCAGTTCTTAGTCTTGCACAGGGTAATGATTTTAAGATCCATATTGCGAGCACTGAAAGATGATAAAGTCTTTTATCTATTACTCTAGGCAGTTTACTTTTGTCTGGAGAGAAAGAGCACGACCTTAAGCACTGAAATGAAATGTTCCATGGATTTTATCTCACCCGTGTAATACCAAGCCATAAGTAGTTATGAAAATGACTCCTTGAAATATGGAATCCTGATACCTGGAGCTGGAAAGATTTCAAATGTCCAAAATGTCAAACGTGTTTTTTCTCCTCGTTTGCCCCTTGAAGCACAGCTCATGGAGACAAATATTTCCTTTTGGGTTTGTGTGTCTTTTCCAGGCTCTGATCCACGCTGGTGCTGCTAATTAAACTTTTCACAAGTGCTGCTAACGAGCCTGTGGAGGAGGAGCTGTTTGCATGACAATTCGCCTTGTGAACTGCAAAAAAAAATATGAAATAAAAAATTACACCTTCTTTATTTCAGTTGTTCCTGATTAGTTAAGCAAATGGCCCTGTCAGCTGAGCCTCTCACTTTTGAGGTTCATAGGAGAAGGAACAGCTGCTCCTTGGGTGGTGAGGATGAACAGTGTGGATTCTTCCTCCACTGGAGCCTCCCTGTTGGGAGCTACGTGCAGGATTTTTAGGAAGGTGAGTGCTGCCTCACCCGATGTTGTCCTGTCCCTAGCAGCTTTCATGGATAGAGCTGATGTTCCCAGCCATTATAAACATCTCTGCTGCACACAGAAGGAAAACATGGGTTGTGTCACTTCAAAATGACATCACTTGGGAACTGTTGTTCAAAATCCAGCTGTTTCTTCTTATAATCATTGTATTGCAGAGTGGTTTGAGCTGGAAGGGAACTTAAAGCCCATCCAGTGCCACCCCCTGCCATGGGCAGGGACACCTTCCACCAGCCCAGGGTGCTCCAAGCCCTGTCCAACCTGGCCTTGGACACTTCCAGGAATGGGAATTTCCCACAGCTTCTCTGCCCAACCTGTGCCAGGGCCTCACCACCCCAGGTTTTATTTCTTGATACATTCCAAAGAAAATATTCAGAGCTCCTGAGAGAAAAAAAAAAAATTAATTAGTCCTTCCCTACAGTAAATAAGATTAATTCTTTTTTTCCCCCCATACCTTCATAGTTCCTTCCACAATCATGGGGAGGAACCCATCTCAGCAGGGTAATGGGTTAAGGATTTCTGAGGGCCAGGGGCACACTAACCATGGTAGTTCCTAAGGACTGAATAGATTTAAAGTTACACTGTGGTAGGCACAATCCTTATTGCAAAGAGATGGCATCTAAGTGAAGATGACACACAGAGAAAAGAAAGTATAGACATTGCAAAGAGAATAAATAATTCCCTGACAGCATTAGTTGAATGAGTCCACTTAAGAAGTGAGAGGACACTGTAGATGAGGATGGGCTAAGACAGAGCTGGAGCCACAGACCGGCTCTGTAAACACGACATTGCCTGTACCAATTTTCAAATGGAGTGTTTAGTTTTCAGTGCTGAAGGATATCTGAGGCTGAGACAATCAGGAGCTTGACAGAAACCAGGGATGTCTCTGACTTGAGCTGTCCAAAGCTGTGCTCACATGGTCTGAGCTGCAAGCTCGGAACTGCTTTGTCAGCCGTCACACCAATTTACACTTACAAGGGAAGTTTGGAGCTTAGGGACTTCATATCCAATTGGTTTAATGTCAGTTCAGATCATCCTTTCCCATTATGTTCCCTTTCACGGTGCCAATACCACCTGTGGTGCCAGTCATGGATAATTGATGTCTCCTGTTTAAACTCTCACTAGGTTGCTCCAGATTGCAGGGGTGAAATCTTGCAAGGCACGTGTGATCTCAGGGGGCAGGGAAGCAGGATTTAGGGGAGGCAGAACCACATCTTGATAAAAGGCATCAGCTGCTGTGAAAATGTCTGCAGGTTTCTGCAGAATATTGCACCTTTCTTTGTATCCTCCAAGACTGACCTCAAAGTCTCAATTCAGAACCAAGTCCCTTCTTGAGAGTCCTTTCGGGATCACTCACTCACAAATACAGGTAGAGACACAAATTACAAGTTTAGGGCTTCTAAATCCTGCATAAAACCCCTCAACATGAAAAAAGACTCTGCTCCTGATATTTCTGACAAACCCTCATTGTTCAGCATGCTAAACAGGCTGTCTCTGGGAAAAAAGGGGTTGCAATCCTGTTATTGAAATTTGCAATATATATCAGTAAATGCTGTATAAAAGAGTAGCTTTCAGCCTGGCAAATATTTCAGAAGAGCATTCACAGGCTCTTCTGTGGTCACAGGCAATTGCCAGTTTATATCCCTTGTTACCAGAGATCCCTGTGGTCATAATTGCTGCTTTTCAAGATCTGAGAATCCCAAACACGTCCCTAATTTGCCCAGTGCCTTCATCCTATAATTATACTAATAGAAAAGACTGGTTTTTCAATGCCATAATGAGAAGCTGCAGACTACAGCAGTGGGTTTCTTCTGAAATGTAAGACACGTGTCTTCAAATAAAAAAAAATTAAACAATAGGCTTTGGAGAAGTCTAGAATAAGTGCAGTGGAGGCAACTGACCCCTCTTCCTGCCCAGCAGCATAGATGGAGAATTCTTTCATGTAATTAATGATTATAGTCTACTGAAAATGTTATGAATTATGATATTTTTTAGTTTATAAACCTATTTATTTTTCCTTCCCAAAATTTATTTTTACCTCAGTTAACTGTACTTCAAGCATGTAAGGAAACAATGAGTTTGTGTAACCCATTCTCATCAGACACTGATGGTCTAGAAGTTACCAAAGAAATAGCTCAGCACTACAAATCTCTGCTTAAATAATGAGGAAAAAAAAAAAGAAAAAGTAATGTCTGCAGATGGAATTAATTTAGTCTAACCTTTAATTTTTTCTTTTCTTTCCAGACAGTCATATGTGAGCCAGACACCCAAGGCTCTCTTAAGTATTAAAGAAGAGAAGTAGGCAATTTTAAATCATGAATCATCAGACCTACTTTACACACCTGCACCAGGAGCTGACTCATCTTCCAGCCTCATTGGAGTATGTTCACTCGATTCCCAGCAGATGGTAAGGATTCCTGTAGTGAGGAGCTCTGATGGAGATGTTTGCATTGCACATGGTTCACATGTAGTCTGTGTCCTTCCTTCAGCTGGAGACTGATTGCAAAGCTGAGACTCCCACCATCCAAATGTTTGTGTTTTGTGGAAAGGGCTGAGCAGAAGACGCTTGTGAGACCACTAAGGAGAGAAAACATGTTTCTTATGTTGGATTCTTCTGCTCACTTGTAAAGAAAACCTCATCCTTCCAGAAATTAAGTGAAAGTTCCTCCATAGAAACAATCCTCTCCCTGTTGTGGAGTCAGTTCTGTTCATAGAAAATACTTTCAGTGGTTCATGATTGAAGTGATGTCCTTGGGGATCAACCTGGGTAGACAAAACCTCCCCAGCTCTGAAAGGAAGAAGTAGGTTGTCACCAGAATCATCAGTCTGTGTCATATGACTTTTAAACAGTACAAAAGACCTCACTAGCCAATGGCAATTACTCTCCACCAATTTAGGTTTGTTCCAAGATTATCAGCTAGCTCTGCTGACAATCTATACTAAACTTCTCCCAACATTAGGCATTGAAATCTGGTTAGAGGAACCCGCAGCAGAGTGAAAAAAGTCTGTTTTGCAGACTAAGTAGCATGGAGAGAAAGGATGAAGAATATTTTATTTCTTGGACCAACCTTGAAGCAGAAGGTCCAGGAGACTGTGCAAATCAAATTGGATCCTGACATTTCCAAAAGACCAATGGACCTTTGGTTCTTGAGGCTCAGGTGTTATTTTTAGAAGGCTTGGAACTGAAATTTTGAGTGATTAAGTGCACTCACACATTTCCTCAGCTTCATTGTTGGATTGAACTCCAGCTTCACAGAGAAAAAACTGAACACACCAGGAAAACAGGGAGAGGGTTCTTGTGTTATGTGGACAGTTCCCATCATAAGGGAAGGGAAAAATATCAGCAAGACTGATTTAACAGAGCTATTCTGATTATAACTCAGTTAATGGTATCATGAACAAAGTTCTAACCAAACCTTTTAAGCAGTGTTATGTTCTTCAATGATCTGTTCTGACTTTGTAGTCTTTCTCCACTGCAGCCACGTAAGATGCTGGCATTTCTCGTTTTCTAGAAGTTTCTTTAGTGAATGACAGGAAGATAGACAGTTCTACCAAAACACTGATTAGACACATTGATGGCCCAGATGCCAGAACAAATCTGAGAGTTGTGTCAAGTCCTTGGCGTCTGTGACCAGAAATTTGGTGTGATAGCAGAATGTTCACACATTTACTGCTGGTCTTCTCAATTCCTACTTCTCCAGACTTAAAAAAAACATCATATAACCATAAAATCTTTCTTCTTCAGTTCTAGGAACACCTGTGTTTTCCAAAATCATATGATATCCCATCACAGAATCATAGAATCGCTGAATGGTTTGGCTTGGAAGGGACCTTAAAGATCATCTTGTTCCAAACCCCTGCCATGGGCAGGGTCACCTTCCACTAGCCCAGGTTGCTCAGAGCTCCATCCAACCTGGCCTTGAAGACCATCCCATTAAACTCCAGGCAGAAATTGGTGGTCATAACTGATTTGGCAAAAGAAAAGGCAACCCAAACCATTCTGTGGTTCTGTGGCTAAAAATTAGCTCAAAATGCTGAAGCTTTTGTGAGGGACAAGAGAAAGATGCACCTACCCAGGAAAAGGTGCTGGAGATGGCAGGCAATAGGAAGCTATAAAAGTTGGTGAGTTGGCACATCCTCCAAAAAGCACAGGCTGCCTCTCAGAGTGCTTTTTGCATTTGGAACATTTAATTTTCCAGTGCTGGACTGAGCTGTTGAAGGAATTGGTCAATTTATCTGGGGGAGATGTGTGTGTACAGGGATGGGGAGAAGCTGTTATTGTCTGAAGAAACTGAATCTGGAATTACACGAGATAGCCTAAAGCTTTGGGAATCAAAGTAAAAAAAATATAATTAACGGATGGACTTTCAAAAGTGATTTTTTAGAAAGCAGTCAGAATAAATGCAGCCACTGCTCAGATCTGTGTGATTCCTTTAGTCCTGATTTTTGGACCTGGTTTAGGAATAGCGATGCCAACAAAGAGCGTTGTGCAGTCTTCGGGTCACCAGAAAAGAGTGTCCCCAGGTGAGAAAGGATGTTTGGTGCTGGGATAGCAGGGCTTTTTGCAGCTGCTCTGATGCCATTACACCTGGGGTTGTGCAGCTCTTGAAGTTATTCATCCTCCTCTGCTCTTTCTGTGTACAAGCACTTAGGAGAATTAGCAGTGTTATTTCCTGTAATAAGCTGTAAGTCTGAGGATTGCTCTGACTTAATCGTGCTTGTGTGTTGCCCATATGTTTTTGGAGGGTGTAGAGACTTTGAAAAGCCTTAATAAAAGAAGCCAAGGCCTGTGATGAGTCACAGCTGATTAGTCATAGGTGGGATTGACTTCTAAGGGTTGGTTGCCCTCTCCAAGACCTGCCCTTCAAAACTCCCAGCAGTTGTCATCCCTTCTCCCACGCTGCCTTCAAGAGTAGGAAGAACTCTGTAAATATCCACACAATCACCTAGTTCTCCTCTAAATGCAGCTCTCAAAATGTGTAGAGAAGGAAACAAACTCAACGGGTCGAGTCCATTGCGTCATTGCAATTTTATCCCTGCAAAAGTATAAATTTTCTTATACTGTTCCCTTTGATTATTTTTCAAAATGTTTGCTTTGTTTTAAATAAGACTTCTGGGACAAAGGCAGTCATATAGGGTGAAATTTTGTATACTGCCCACCAAAACTGTGCCTAAGGTTCATCTCAAACATAAACAGCAGCAGGCAAAGCAGTGCATCAGCATGCCAACATTAATTGTGTGCATATGTGAAGAGTATAGACTTTAATTATATCTAGGTCATGTATAGGAGCTGTAGCAAACCTTGCACTGGATGAGGAATAACCCTTCTTCTCCTGATAATGGAGCTGCTTGGAAAGGAGCAAAGGATTCTGAACTCAAGTAGTGGTTCAAAAGGATATAATTGACTCAAAAACCATCTGCACATCCTCTAAGAAATAAGGCATTGCCAGTGTTGCCAGCAGTTGGACCAGAGGCAGCTGGGCCACTGAGTCAAATAAACCTTTCCACAGTGTCTTCAAATAAGGGCCTTCCTCCTTAAATTTCATGCTAAATTTAAAATTGAGACAGTTTGCCAGTAGCTTCTTAAAAAGGGACCTGAACTTGGTTAGGGATGGAGATCCTTTCAGCCGAAGGATCAGGTAAACTACCTGGACATAACCCCACACCTAGTTTGATTAACTAAGATGAAAAAATACTTGCACAAAGACAAACATGGCCATATATCCTTCCTTGCACCACTGGTACATTCCCACCAAGGAGACCAAAGATTCCCTTCTGGTTCCAGACTGATGCAAAGGGCTCTCCCAAAGGAAGGCACATGTAGTGACCCAGACCTGAGGGTGGCCATGGACTCCCCAATACCACAAATCAAAGGGGATCTTGAAGATAAATGGTTTTAAAGAATTCAGCTATGATTTTGTAATAAAATCCCACAGACACTCAACTGTTGTTGGCATAACAAGTGCTCAGATGTCCAGCAACCAAAGCTTTATTGACTAAGACATCTACTGACATCTGATTTGATTTCCTCCAAGAGTTTATTCTGAAGAGAGTTAGAAAAAAAATGTCAAAATTATATTTTAATGTGCTGAGATTGAAACAAAAATCAACTGAGACAGTACACAATAAATACCATTGCCTCTGAAAGGGGTTTCTTTGTTATCAGATGAAGAAATTTATGAAATAGAATCAAAATTCAGAGAAAGCAATAAAATGTCAAGGCCTAAAATTATTTTCGAGTGGAAATGTTGTTGAGAAGTCAGGAAGCAAATCTATAATTACAGCAAATGGGTAAAAATTCAGGACAGAGGCATCTTAAAAAATTGTGTTAAGAGGACCCTTAAAGCAGTGTTAGCACATTTATTCAACATATTCTGATCACAGTCATGATTCCTGACAGCATTAAAGGATATTAATCCCCTAGACAAAAGGTGATGCAAAAATAAAATAACTAGAGGCCAATCACCACTAAAGAAATAATGCTGCAAATAGTTGTCTGGATCCTTTCCATTAGGTTGGCAAAGACATGGCCCATTAGCTTTTGACAAGGAAGGTTTATACTGCTCTCCAGCTGCTCAGAAAATAAAGATCTTGCAGCTCACCATGCAACAAAAGCTTTGGGTGGTGTGGGTTTTGACTTATTAACGAATGAATGTCTCTCCTGGCTGTCAGAAGGGAAAGTTTTTGACCAACACATAATCAATGCCATTGGAAAGGTCTATCAAAATGGCATCATTGATTTAGAGTGGTGAAAAGAGATGAAATGGTGTATTAGAAGTGACCCCATCACAAAATGGGGGTCAAATAGTGAGATTCAGTATCAATATATTTTTAATTTGGCATTTGGTCTGCAATTTTCCACAAGGGAATGATGGCAGTGGCTGTCAGTAAGGAAGATCACTGCTATGGGAATCTCAGATTAACAGGTTTTATTGAGCTTCTTGTTTGAAGGCTTGAAATACATCATGAAAACTGTTCTGTCCTGTTTCTATTTGACCAGCCTTAAAACCCATGTTAAAAGAGATGCAGATTTTACATTAAACCCACTCACCACTTATTTGCAGCCAGTGACTATGGGGTGTAGAGGTAGGCACTGGAAGCTTGGATGTCAGAGCTCCAAAAGTCTGGAAAACATCTGAAGCTCTGGTTGATCCTGGATTGAAACAATAAGACTTGGGAAAAAAAAAAAGAGACCTGCTTGTCAAAAATCACTTGAGAGAGAAGCACTCTTGAAATGGCTGGGGAAGCTCCTGCTGGTTCGTGGGGTCACAAGCCCAGGACTCATCCAGCTGCTCATTCAGGACACTTCACTCTCATGACCAATAATTTCAAAGCACTCAAGACACCTTCTCCTTGCTTGAACACAACAGAATTTCCATGTGCCAGCACTAGAGATGGAGACCTGTGAGTGATGAGGTCTAAGTTTCCTCGGCTCACATGTGCCAGCCTGCTCTGGTGACACTGTGGTCCACCAGACTCCTTAGGGGAGAGATGGGATTCCACAAAAAATGTGGAGAAGCTATTTATGACTGCTGGAGGCATAGAGCAGGAGATGTGTTGTTTTAAAGCACTGCTAGAAACTTCTAAACCACCAGTCTGTCCAAGGAGATCTTTTGATTCACACCAGTTTTCCCAAGACCTGTGGATAAAGAAACATTTCAAACAACAAACTAAATTATGAAGGCAAGGCTGCAAAATGGGACATTTTGAAAACTGTCCAGTTACCATCGACTGGATTATGAATTGTGCCACTTGAGAGGCAATTTCTGATAGTCCTTTAGCTTTAGGTGGCACATATCCCACCTGGGATTTTTGGAGCTGGAGCAAGGACAGAGCTAGAGTGACTCACAGGCAGCAGCTTTCACACCTGGCTTATTTTAGGCATCTGCCAAGTTGTGAAGGAGGCCTGTATTTAAAACTCCAACAAGGAATACATGTGGGCAGACTATCAAAACCTTCATCTCAAGGATGAACACAAAGAACTCCAAACTTGACTTGATATTTACAAAGAAAACTGATCCAGGGCTGCACTTTGGTGTCTGCTCTGAGAGCCAACCTGCTGCAGTCAAGGATGCTCATTATATATAGGAAATGCAATGTCATGGAGAGGAAGCATATGCACTAAAATAAGCTAAGTTTTATTTCCCTTTAAACCACCAATTTTGTTACCTTTAGCTACATAATTCTTACCAGATTCTGCTGTCAGTCACATTTAAGACTGTTTTTAACTTTTTTTTTTAAAATCTTAATATGTTGCATTTCTAAGTGCACTTAATTTCCCTTTCCTGTTTCCATTTTGTTTAATTTTGGGATTTAACACATCCTGATTATCTTTTTACTCCTTTTCTGATTGCTGCTTATACTTTCAGCCCTATTGCCATCACAACTTTCTTTTCATCTTTTAAATTAATGACATTTAGTGAGTTAATCTGGTTGTTTTAGGTTTCAATCAAAAAAAGATGAGATCATTAGACAGTGTTATTGATGCCCAACACAGCTACAACACAACTAGGCAGAAACAGTCCCAGCAATCTTGTCACAGCTGAAGGCAAGGTCAAGGTGGGTCAGGATGTTTATGACTCATTTTTAGAAGAAATGAGTTCCTTTAGTTGTTGAAAACAACAGTAAGGGGCCAAGCAAAGCAGCAGATTGACTGTGAGTTGCCTTTGCAGCTGATGTTTTCCTCTTACTCAAGAGAACTTTGCATCAATCCATTTTACCTTTCCAACTTTTGTATAGATCTCTCAAATGTGCAGTGGTTCTTTTCTCCCTCAACACTTTTCCCAGAAAGGAAGGGCCCAGAACTTTTAGGACTTTTTCCACGATTTTCGTTAACATCAATATAAAACAGGCACATTCTGAGCCTGGATTTTACAGCTCTTCTTCCACTAAACTGCTTTTGTTTCCTCTGAGGACAGCTACAGCAAGAAAGAAAAGACAACCCAGAATATGCTCAAGAATAGTGAAGGGAATTCTTCAAATTATTTCTAATACTTCCTATTACACAGGAGAAGTTACCAGAGATTGAAATACAAGCCATGTATGTCCACAGGAGATCCATCAACCAGCTTCTTTCTCTTTCTGTCTCTTGTTTAATCTGAAAGCCCACCTGATGGACCATCAGGGAAAGGTCAATAAATAACAGCACTGAGACGGGGTGGCTGCTCAAAGAACCCCTGAAATTGTTAGTATTTATTCCCTGTTACTTTGAGCGCAGAAAATGCAGAGGAAACTTGTGTAGATCAATATCCATGAAAGCAAAATCAGTCTGGAGCTGTTGGAGTCTTGTCCTGGGATTGCCTCTTCTTTCACTTACTGAAGTTTTAAATCTCACACACAGAAGGATCGAACAGTCTGAGAGGTCTGAGTGGAGAAAAACAGAAATATTTACAAAATAAACCCCTCTGGGGTTTGGTTTGGACCATGGGAAGTGGATTATAGAATCATAGAATCACAGGATGGTTTGGTTTGGAAGGGACCTTAAAGCCCATCCAGTGCCACCCCCTGCCATGGGCAGAGACACCTTCCACCAGCCCCGTCCAACCTGGCCTTGGACACTCCCAGGGATCCAGGGATCCATGTGTTTGTCAATACCAGCAGAACAGGTATTGAAGATCCACAAGTTTCCATTCTGGTCTGTGTTCTGTGTGAAAACCACCTTTCCTGACCCAACAGAACACTCTGTGGACTTTCAAGCATCATATGCACTGATCTACTTAATCTGCAATGTGAACTTCGAGAAAACTCAGCTGCCATGGTCAGCTCCATGAGATACAGAACAAGTGGTTTGAGTATATTAAAAACAGACACAGATATTCTGGGATGGACGTGTCTGTGTGCAATGCTACACTTAAGTGATGATTGGGACTGAAAATACAGGAACAAGCTGCTGGATTTTAGCAGCTGATCACTCCAGAGCAAGGTAAAAGAAGTCAGACTAGAGGAGGCTTTTAGAAGGGCTGGGAGGAGGGAGGCAGAACAGAAATCCCACCATGGGAAGAAACAAAGACAATTTTGTTTATTAAGTCTGTGAAAGTGATGAGCTGAATGGAAGATCTGATTGCCATCCATAAATGCTTTGGGGTAGAACTGAAATCACTGGTGAGATTAAGACAGGGTAGGAACAAGAACAAACATGACCAGTAATATATTTAAGTTGGAAATGAGAGGGATTTTTGTAATTTCAGAGCAATGCAGTTCTGGAACAGCATCCCATTAGGACTTGCAAAAGCAATTAGTTTGCAAAAGATAATAAACTAGTAGGTGCCCCAGAACCCACGAGGATTGTGGAAGACAAGGCATAACATTCAAAATGATGTGAGGAAATTAACGATATGGCCTGAAATAAATAGGATGCTGCTCAATGCAGGGAAATAAAAGATGCTGCTTGGAACTGGGAATAATCAACTGCACAGAAAGAAGATGAAAAATTCCTTGCTACAAAGTTCTGTAGGAAAACATACATGGGAAAAACAAAGGGAGAGTCAGAGAACACACATGAATGTTTGGGGGGAAAAAAGAAAAAGGATTAATTTTTTTCTCTTATTATTAAGTTAGGCCTTCTGCCTAATTTAATTTATTTGGACCTTGTGCCAAGCAATATTTTAGAGACTATCAAAACAAAGTTGCAACGTTTCTTAACCAAATTACAAACCTGATGGGCATATTTCATAGACTGCATTCATGAAGTATCAAACTTTATACACATCAACAAATAGCAGACAAGTGACAACTGATGGATCCCCAGAAACTGAGCAGTCATTGCTAATGAAAATATGTGTTGGGATTGGCTATGCAACAACACAAAAATAAAATATTGCCCTGTTTCTCAGGCTGGTCTGCAAATAGAAGCAGCCCTGGAGCTCTTACAGATATTTTGACACAGTAACAAGCAGTTATCTAGATTTTTCTGTCATTTCTAATTAATAATATCATGTCATGTACTGAAGATTTTCAGTGGCATTCTGACTAATTACCACAAGGCGAAACATATGCAGTTGATCTTCTGAGTTCCTCCGCTAATTGCAAACCTGCCACTTGAGGGTGTTCTAAATACTGATTTCTAGTGGAATGTCTCCTTCAGCTTTTCCATATGGACGTTTCAACGTTGCTCATTATCGAGGCATTGAAGTCTGTGAGGACATGATCTTATTTGTAAAAATATCAGACACTTAGGAAGGGAATTGGGCACTGAAAAAAAATAAATATGCTGTTTTAATGTCTCACTTTCTGAGAATGGGGAAGCCTGGAGGTTAATTAATCCCTGATAATAGGAGCAAATTTGAAGGTGGAAACAGGGGAGGAGAAGTGGTGGACTCCAGGGTCACTCTGCCCCTATGGAAAGCACAGGGAATTGTGTCCCACTTGGCATCAGGGAGGGCAGAACTGACTTTACTTCATTGCTCTGCCCAGCAGGAAAGCAGCAGAGGTGATTTGAGGAGAGGAAACCTTCAGTCCCAGCTCTGTAAATGTATCTGCATTCAGAAGAACAGGAGGATTGAGAGATAATAGGATTAGAAAGACTCAGAATGGTAGAGCTTATGAAAAGTTTATATTCCACCCACAACAAGGGGCAAACCAGCTCTTTCACTGAGCCCAGAACTCTTGTACTATTAGAGATCAAATATCGGGTTTGTGTGTTTTCTGCAAAACTTTTGGGATTTAGGACAAGGTGCTCAAAAGGAAAAAGTGAACTTTTCAGGATTATCTCCTTGTTTCCTTCTTTTTTTTTCCCCCCTATGTTTTTTTCCTCTTCTTCAAAAACATCTTTACCAGCCCATACAGGTTTGCTCAAAGGTTTGAGAAGGTGGATGAGGAGAATCCACCCAGTTGGCATTTTGAGTCTGGGCAGGGCACAGTTCTGGGCAGAGCAGAGGTTTGGCTGTAAGGAACATACACCAGTGAGGAGGGACATATTAAAGCCAGGAGGTACCTTTAGGTGGCTTTATAAAAGCTAAAAAATACAACCAGGAACATTCACTTTTCCACAATAAGGACAGGTTTTATATTTGAATATATTCAGCAAGAGAATTTAGTCCTGAAATCCTCTTTACAGGTGCAATCTGTCATAATCCATAGGTTTTTTTCCAATCATTGTTCAGCACTTGGTGTTCAAACTGGAGTTGTGTTTGAAGCAGACAGAAAACTGGAATCTTTCTCACTGTGGGAGCAAACACATTTTAAAACACTTGGGGTTTCCAAAATTAGAATTAAAACTGGAAAAGGGTGGGCATTACAGATTTTACAGTCTGAAAAAAAAATATAGAGGTTAAACTGATTTATTTTTTTCTGCAGTAATGAGATCATTGCTGAAATTTGAAAGTTCTTTTTCAAGTCTTCAGCATTTTATAACAGATTTCTCCACACAATGTACAGAACCCACCAGGAGAGAAGTGCATTTCCCCATAGGTAGGTAAGGAAGGGGAAGACAAGAGGACTAGGAAGGAGAAATAAAACAGGTCCTGAGAGGCAGCAATCCCCAAAAGGTTACTGATGAATCCTCAGCTACCTTGCCACAAAAAATCAGCTCATCATTTCCAACTGGAATATTTCAGTGTCAGTCACAAGGACCTGAAATGCACCGTTTTAATATTCATTTTAGAACTGGGAAAGTTTGGTTTGAAAAGTGAACGCTTTCAGCCAAAGTACATCTTTCCTTATCTGACATTGAGGGGGGGAAAAATCCCAAAACTCAAGGAAAATCCCTGGTCAAATCTCCACCTTCTAATTTAAAAAATGGACTGGGATGAATCTTCCAGTGTTGATTCTTGTCAAACCTTCCTCTTGTCATAAGAGGAGAAAATAGAGCTGCAAGCATTCACCCCAAGGCTTCTCAGGAATCCCTGCCTGGTTTTCTCTCAGGACGTGGAAAAGGAAGAGAAATGACAACTCACTTCAGGAGATATTTTTTTTTTATGTACTTTGCCTCTCACTTGTGAAAAAAGAGTGATTGGGATCTAAACAGCAAGATTTTTTTCTTTCCTTTTCTTTCTGGTTCGTGTACTTTCGGGTTGTTGGGGGTTTTTTTTATCATTTGTTTGTTTTGTGGGGTTTTTTTTTAGGAAGGAATAGGTCATAAAACATAATAAAAAATATTCCAAGTGTGTTACTCTCAGAATATTCAGTTCTTGAGTCTGTGATCTTTTCCTTGCTGGGGGCTATTGAGGCCTTTCAAACATATCTGAAACACACACTTTAGTGTTATTTATAATAAAGAGGGAAAATGCACGTTGCTGCAGGCTGTAAGAAATGAAGGCTTAGATTTATCTGGGCTCCTCGACATGTTGATTCCTAACTGGAGCCTCCTAAAAAGGGCACTGTGCTAACGGCATTTGTGCACTTAATGCTTTAATGGGGGTTTTATGGCACTATTAAATTTAATAAGACGCTTCTCTATAAAATAAATGTATAAGCTGGAAAACAAGCAATCCCTCAGTTTTGGAATGGGCTTTGATTTCAGCTCAAGTGCTGAAGATTTTGGGTTGAAGGGTGAATTGATACCAAGAAATTCACCGCCTTTCAAATCTAGCAGGTGTTTTTAAATAACATTGGGAGTTAATAGAAAGAGTTACAAAATTTAATTGTTATATATTATTATTTGACCTTTTTATTTATGGTAGGAACATTTATGATCTATTAATGCTGAAAAACTTTGCCAGTCCATCCCTGCACCCTTCCAACGCTGCTGTGGATGGATAGACACGAGTGACATGTGGACTGAATTTCTGGAATAAACCTCATTTATCCAGTCTTTATTCCTTCATGGATTTAATGGTGTATTGTAGAGCTTAGCCAGGAAAAAGGAAATCATACAGGAAATATTAACTTAAGTGAAACATGACTCCAAAGCAGAGCAGCAGCCACTGCCCACAGGTTAGCACTGACCTTGAACAAGCAACTAGGTGAAGAAATAAGGTAAAGACGAAGTTTTGTGGCTTCAGTGAATTGAAACTTCATTTATATTCCAACCTAAAGGATGAATTATAAAAAGGAGAAGGAACTTGAGTATGTAACATGCTCCAGAGAGTGTTTATGAGGAGTGCATAGTACTTGTCTATTTATAACAGCATATGTTAAACCAGCTGTGATATTAATAATGTCAAAGAAACCCACCTGATATTCAGTGTAGAAAAATGTCTCGTTTCCCAGGGCACCAAACTTACTTTCCAAAGGTCATGTGAGGTGATTAATCATTTTTAGGACTTTCTTCCTCTACGAAAGGAATAACATTTCTCACCAGCTGCCTCTCAATTCTTGCCCAAAGTGCTCTGAGATAACTGAGATGGCAATCTCACCGCTTTATTATTATTTATACCTTTCTTACGCCCTTTAATTTCAGCTCCAACATCTCACACACTGTATCTTCAGGAGCCTGAGTCATTTCTGCAGCTGCCTCCAAGATTTATACCTTTCCTGACACTAACAACCTAATTTTGCCTCCATGAGAAATAAGACTTACATAGGAACCAGCCTCCAAAACCTTATCTCATCTCTGGTTTTAGACACATTGGGCTTTCAGAATCTTTTCTCATCCTGCCTTCAAGACACCCTTTTGTACAGATCCTTAAGAAATATGATACATTTTGTACAGGTCCTTAAGAAACCAGTGAAAACTATTCTTAAAGCCCCCCATGGTTCATGGGAGGGGAATGGATTCAAGAGAATGGCAAGGATACGCTTTAAAAAGAGGATTCAGAAATACTTCTCTCAGAGTCCCTGAGCTTCCGTTTCTGGAAATAGTGGAATTAAATTATTAAACTTTTCATAAGCACGTCATAGTAAGGTGGTAAAAATATGGTCACTGTGGAACTGTCAAGAAGAAATTACATTAAAGCAACCCATTTTCCCTCCCTGACTGACCATTTATCCTACATAAATGGAGAGGAAGAAGGGGAAACAGGAAGGTCCTAAAAGTTTCATGCTGCTCTGGTATGATGTTCTGAATAAAAAATAATAAGTAGGGAATATGGCCTATGTTTTATACATAAATCAAAGAATCACTCCCTAAAAACTTGGGGCAGAAGAAAAGGACGTACTTTTGGCTATCTGTGAATGGGAGGATGTTTCAGGTGGAAATCCCACAGAATCTGTAATGAACCTGACTTAATTTAATATTTTCATTTGTGACTTGACTATGGAGGTACAACGAGATCTGACACTGTTTCCAGGTAATGGGATAGAAAAACACCCTGAAAACACTGGAAAGCAGAACTGGCATTTTAAGTCTCCTGGGTAACTTTGACAGAAGTCCTGAAATCCCCATGGAATCGTGCAATTGAAGACAATGCAAAGAATGAAGCAAGGGGAATCCTGCATAAAAAAGGGCCTTTAGAGGTGTCCCTTCCCCAGCACGTCAGGGCTGAACAGGGACAAAGCAGGATCAGCATGGATCCTCATGGAAAAAGCTGAATTCCAGTGTGGACTACGTTCCTACATGGTCACAACTACTCTGTGTTTGCAGAGCAGTGGCCTCAGCTGGAACACTGCCTTCAGATTTGGGCACTGCAATTACCAGCCTAGTCATACTTGAGAGAGTCCAGAGAGCTGTGCTAAAAATGAGGTTTAGGAGCATGACTTATGGAGAAAGGTTTGGAAAAACTGACTTTGTTTAGTCTGGAAAAGAGGGGATTAAGAGGAGATTTCCAGGTTCTTGATATATGAGGTGCTGTTATATGGGTGAGAGCTCTCAACATTCCCAAGGGGACATGGGGTGAGAGCAAATCAGTGTAATCAGCAAAGGCTGGGGTGGTGAGAAGAGCACAAAACAAAAGGACGGTGGTAGCAACAGAGTGAGGAGGGTCAGAGCATCTCCTAAACTGGAGAGTTTTAAAGACTTGGCAGCACACTGGAAATAAATGAATCTCTTGTTTCTGCCCCAGAGGTGACAGCAGGCCTAGAAAACAACCTGATGTTCCTTCAAACCTCATGTGTGTTTGGAAAACAAAAGGCATGGGAACAGCAAACAGCAGATACTGGCCATCCTTGTCCTGCTGGTCATGGGGATGATGTTATCGGAGAGCTGAGCTGGGACCTCAGAGCACAGCACCAAGCACTAATCCTTGGAGCTGAACACGCTCAGAGGTTTGTTATTCTGCAGTCAGCTTTTCCAGGAAGGCACTTGTGGGTTTTTAGCACTCACCCAAGCTCTCCATTTAGCATTGCCTTTGAAAGAGGGTGCTGTGGAAGGCAAAACATCACCCAGAGCCACTCTGATCAGCACAGACCTGGCTGGATTTTGAAAACCCATATGTGCACAAGTGGGTATTTTCCCTTTAGTACCTGTGGGAAGAGCTCAAGTGTCTAAGATGAAAAGGGGCCACATCTATTTCTGTTATTATAGTGTCAGGCACATTAACACCTCCAGAAATGATGCTGTTCTTCTCTTTTTCTGAGACTGATCTGCTTGAAATGGAGTGAAATATTTAATGTGACTCAAAGCATTCCCTCAGCAGTTGTAGTTCCTGAAACATTGTCCTTTCTTGCTTCATGCTCAGCAGCAGCCCATGCTTATTTTTTTCCTCAAGAAGATTTTTAGGACACCCAATGTATGATCATTTAAAGTGAGTAATCAACACCCAACTCACTGGTGCTTCAATAATCATAAAAGATATCTGCAAATGCTTGATCTGCTTCTGTTTTAGTGTAGATTTTTATTTACATAAGAAATGCTAAATTTGAGAAAGGAGAAGGGACTGGGATACAAGCCAAGCATTCAGTGCAGCTTTTATTAGGATAATTCTTCTGTAATGAAACTTTTGCTCACATACCCATGTTCTGTATGGACAGATCTCACTGCTTGACTGAAACAGCAGGAACTAAGGCATGTCAAAATCCTGAAATCACTGTGCTTAGGGGAGAGCCAACATGTTTTTAGTTCATAGCTCTGCAGACCCCCGCTGGCAAACTCTGAAGATGATGCCTAGTAGAGAAACAACAAATGATCCAGACATGAGCTACATCATGGTTGGGATGACAAAGGAAAAACCCCACGACAATCTGCTTTGTCCTTGTGATTCAAAACTACATATAGATATTGATAATTTCCCATATGGAATTTGCTGCTGTAGAGCTCTGCTGGGACTCTTCCTGACCCCTTCACTTTTCTGGCCATGGGAGCAATTGCAGCATTTTGTGGTTCAGGAGAAGCTGCTGCCCCTGAAGGCTCTGGAGAGAACTTCCCACGTTCACTCTCCCCATCTCAGCCCCTGCACTAAGCAGAAAATCACCAGCATTTTAGCAGTGCCTTTGTAAATTATTTTCCTTTATTATGTTGGCTTTTTCTTTTTGGAAGTGACCTGTGCTGCTGGTTGACAAATAAGACCTCGTGGCTTTGAAAATGGCTCGTGTAGACTGTTCCCCTTCTGTTCCCTGGTGGAGGGGTCAGACAAGCACAACAAGCCCCACTGGAGGTGGGTGAAGCAGAGTGGGAGCTGAGACATCCGATTAAGATTCAGCTGGAGCAAAAAGGAGATGCTGCACCAAAATCCCGATGTCAAAGATGGGCTGACGAGAAGCGAGAGGCGTCTAAACTTTGAAATGCAATATCCCCCCACCCTGCTGGATTCCCACCAACAAATTTCTAATTTAGAAAGAAAACTCTCGTTGGATGCATGTTTGAAAGGCTGTCAAATCCTTTCGTGTCAGTGACTCTCCAGCAGCCTGTCAATCATACTGACCTTGAGTTCTCAACTGCTTGGAGTTTCTTTTCCAATAACAAGAACGGTTTCTCTGATTTTAAAATTCAAGATACACAGAGGAGTCTGTTACGAAGAAATATGAGTTCCTTTCTCCAGAGAAGAGCTCTGTTGTCACATTTTGCCAGGGACTCAGGGGAAGGACATGAAAAGCCACCGCAAATTTATTTATACAGATCAAACTGAATAAATGCAATAATTAGGATGCATTTTGCCATTATTCTTCTGTCCCACAGAAAGACCTAATGGCATAGCCAGATTTCTTCAAAAATTTTTGAGAGATCTGGAGGTTCAACCCATTTTATTTTCCATTTTGGGCTCTGCAGTTGCACACAGTCTTTTTCTTGGTTGTATTTAAAAGGAAAAATATCCCTATTATACACCAGGAGCCATTCTCCTGGATCTTGAAGATCCAGGTGGGCAAGAATTGGAATCTAAATCCTCTAAGTGTGACCTTATGGCCATAAATGCCCAGATACATCCTTGGCAGGATTAGCAAGGGGCCATCCAGCAGATCCAGGGGTTTTTTTCCCCTCTTGTCCTGAAATTTTGACATGTTCTTTTCCCCCCTTTTGTTTGTGTACTTCATCAGTGTTGTTCTGAAGAACACTCATATTTCTATTGCTCTGGTGTCACCATATTTCTTCCTGTACACACCTTAATACCTTTTTTTTTTTTGCTTCTCAGGGAATGGCACATTTCCTGGATTGGCTACTTCTGCATTTGCAAGTTCTTCATGTTTTACAAGCCACTCAAGTTGTTTTCAAGAATTCTCTATTTGTGTTTAAATGAAACCTCAATTTTTACTGTTAAATACCTTTCATGGCACAACATCTTCAATTATTCTACTACATCCCACTAGCTCTTGCTTTTTTTTCCCTATATATTCTTGAGATTTCCAGAGATGTTCCATTTTTCTTTAAATAATTTCTACTATGACAGGGTATAAATTACATCCCAGGATCGCTGCCTTCCCAACACCCCAGCAACGTATCTGCATTTCAAATGCACTCAGCAGAGTAGCTAAATGCCAGCAAGGCATTTAACCTTGTCATTTTACCTCAAATTAGGCATTCAAATATTTTCTCGTTGGGTTTTATTATTTTGATTTATTAGTGAAACCTTCTGCTTGCAAGTTTCCCTTTCAGGATTGGCTCTGAAGGTGTTCTAAAACCACTGGAGATGGAAAGGTGTTTTCTGCCCTAGTAAGAGTTTGCTGCAGATTATCCATATGCCAAATTAGTTTGTGTTTGGGCCAGACCTGATTTAAAAGGTTCACTTCATTACTTTAGAAGGGCATTTAAGAAGCTCTGTATTCACTTAATTCATTTGATTGCTTTAGGAGAAAGACACATTCCAGGTTCTCTGACCCTTTGGCCGGATCCTTAATGGGATGTTAGGATCTCTTGACAGGCACAGGACTGACAGGCCCTCAGAGAAACTCTGGCAAGTGCCTGGCAACCAAAGCAGTCACAAGCTCTTGAAGGGCATGAGGAGCAAGGAGAGGTCTCTTTGCTTTTATTTGTCCTTCTTTTTTTGGCTTTCATGACCTCACATACAAAGGGGTCTATTGCACACAGCGGTGTTTCTCCTTGCCATGCTGGATCTGTGGGGATGTTCTGTAGGATGCTCTTAATAACCACCAGGTCATTTATTTGAAATGGTTGTGTCAGCTCCTCTTCCTCAGGGTTTACCACTCTTCTCTGCATTTGTTTGTTCACTGGTATGCTGCAAGTCTTTGTACAGTTCTTATCTTATACCAAAAAAAGTCTTTTACAGGAGCAAGTCGTTCCATAAAGAGAGGCCATTTCTTCTTTGCCATTGAAGAACTCTCTCAGGAGATAATTCTCTCCTACAGTGTTATGGAGCTCTTCAAAGCCTAACAAGAGGACTCATATGATTGTCCTTACACAGCCTTTAGATTCCTTCCAATTCAAGAAGGATGTTGAGTCTGTCTAAAGCTTAAGCATCATTTTATGAATTTTTCTGATGAAGAGCAAGTTGCAAGTTTGGCCCATTTTTAGAGAGTTCAGGTGCCTCTGGTGAGGAACTTTGAAGTCTCTATTACTAACAGAAAGCCTGAATGCACACTGAGATGGTCACTGCAATGTGCAAGTGCTCTTAACCCCAACCTTGAAAGCTTCACTTGACCATTTCTGTCGACTCAAGAGAATCAAATTTTAATCTCACTGAAAACATGAGAAGCCTGACATGATCAAAGACCAAGGTTTCTCACCTGAACTTGGGAGAATGGACAAGTTAGGTATTGTTTCTTTACTTTTATATCCCTAAGCTGCACTCTATGTCCATCAAGGGGCTCTCAGGAGAGACATCACTTGCAGGGATGTGAATATTACTGGAAATGCCATTTAAAAGAGGCTTGACATTGCCTTCCTGTGAAGGTGTTAAGGTGGAGCAAAAAGTACAGCCACAATCTAAATGTATGCAATTTTCTTGCCATGAAAAATGGCCCATGGAGTTCTTTTGGCAAAGGGGCATCATTTTCTTAAGTGGTTGCTACTGCACAATGGAGCTTTTCTTTATTTCTAGCACTCAGACCTTGCCACATGAATACAGAAGTGAAAGCACAGGGGATGTCCCTTCCTGGGTTCATTTTACCAAGTGCACCCCTGGTTTTTTTTACCAGTGTAACAAAGCCATTGTCTAAAATCACAGTCACAGAATCATTGGGGTTGGAAAAACCCTCTAAGATCACTGAGTCCAACTGTTCCTTCAGCACTGCCAAGGCCACCACTAACCCATGTCCCCAAGTGCCACATCCACATGGCTTTTAAATCCCTCCAGGGATGGGGACTCCACCCCAGCCCTGGGCAGTCTGTTCCAATGCTCCCAGTTTCACTTGACAGGAATATCCATGGTGTATCTTATAAAATGCTGCCACTTTCAGTAATTTTGATATCTACAGGTGAGTCAATGCCAAATCTCTGCTTGGGCATTTAACCCCAAGCAGACAAACTATGGATTTTTACTGCATTGTTTTCCAGAAACTCAAGTGTGCATCTTCTTATTCATTTTCAGGTCTGCTACACCAAACACCTTTCAAAAGGATGTTTTGGACTTAAGCTTTGGACATTTCCTGTCTGCCTTTTTAGCAGACCTTCACAAAGCCTAGGAAGGAAATCTTTGTCTCCTCTTTAACCACTGCACCCAGAATTCCCACTATTGGCACCTGCTCCTCCACCTGATTTATCTCACCCAGAGTTTTCCCTAGGCTGGGCAGAACAGGCTGATCTGTGTCTTTCTATCCATCTGCACTTGTGCCAAAGCAAATTAAGACTTTTTGTTGATAGCCCTCAATAATCTCTTCCTGCTAATTCCCTGTGTGTGCAAACAAACCTGTACACTGCCTGACACTGCAATCTCTAGTCAATGTGCCCATCCCCAGCATGTCAAATCTCCTGTCAGGGTGAGAATGAAAAGCTTCATGAGCTTCCATCGTTTGTTTTTGTGCTGCAGCAGCGGCACCAGGACTTCATCCAAAGAGCTGTCACTTTAATAAATGGGGAACTATCAAGAGCAAGCTTCTGGTGGAGGGTGGAACCTGGGCTAGGTCAGCTTTGGGGCTCTGAGAAGCTTTAGGCTGTGGGAACTGTCACCCGTGTTCACACTCCCAGCTCTTCCCTGCTCTCTACTCTTCCCCCATGTGCTGTTGCTGTTCTAAATCCCTGTAATTAAAATATTGAGTAAACACTCTTCATCACATTATTAGGAAAAGGCTTTTCCCCCAGAGGGTGGTGGGCACTGACCAGGCTCCCCAGGGCAGTGGGCACGGCCCCAAGGCTGCCAGAGCTCCAGGAGAGGTTGGATGATGCTTTGGGGCACAGGGTGGGATTGGTGGGGTGTCTGTGGAGGGCCAGGGGTTGGACTGGGTGGTCCTTGTGGGTCCCTTCCAGCTCAGGAGAGTCTGTGATTGTGTGATGACTCTGTAATTTCTTGTGCTAAGTGATACCACAGAGCTTCATTCTTCTTTTCCTTCTGTTCCAATGGGCTTGGTTTTACTCAGGGTTGGTTTTGGGGTTTGGGATTTTTTTTCTGAAACAGAGAACAGAAATGGATGCCCTGGTTTTGATATGGACAGTTTTGCATCCATCTAATGTTTTTGGTAATCCCCAGTCAGGCTCTTCCTCAAAAGCATATGCACATATGTTGTACATATCATTTACTTGGGGTATTTATTTCTGCCACTATTTACAAAAGTCAAAGACTCTCAGTTGAAAAATAACTGTAGGGCAAAGGCCCTGACAAGAAAAGACAAGAATAACAAAGATTAGATTAAAGGAGGATGAAGTTACTGAGATTAAAAGGCTTTTTTAAAGCAAGGATAGAGTGTTTGTGTGAACAAAAGAACAATACATACAGGTAACAGCGTGCTCAGGGTGTTAGTTCTTAGTCACTTATGTCTACAGCAGTATTTGTCAAAAAAAAATCATATCTCTCCCAACTTCTTCCCCTTCTTTAAATCCCAGTCACACACACTTCTGCTGTGCACCAAGATTGATTATTCACTCCATTGTCATTGCCTGTTGTTCACTGAATTCTGACCTTTTCTTTTAATTCAAGGAATTTCCCGCTATAGACTCAAAAAAAAAAAAAAATAATTCCCTGTTCTAAGAGATGACTCATTTCTTTGCTGCCACATCAGCTTCCATATTTAACTTTGAAATATTATTGGAACAGGGGAAAAGAAAAGAAAGATGTGGATCAAAAGGTCATTAGTAACTAATGTTTTAGGAAGGAGCAGGCAAATGCAAGGAGAGTTAAGTTAAAGAAGGGATGTAGAAAGGTTTTCTGAGGAAAATTGAAAGGGTCAGCAGTAAGAAATGACTGGGTGCCTTTAGGGGAGATCACAAAGTAGAAAACCCAACATGAATATATTAAATGAAGAGAATTAGTGAAATAATAAATATTCTCCCAAATCCAAAGAGATCTCTGTGTAGCTCAAAGCCTTTGGTCAGCACCACAGAGCTAAGGGAGAGAAGGAAGATTATGAAACTCAGCCACGAGTCAAATATGAAACATCGTTCTGTAACAAAAACAATGGAACAAAAATGAGATCAACACTGAAACCCCTTATTTTCAAAATGTGAAGAACAGCTCCCTCCTCCCCTGTTCAGCTGTTGACTGTTCCAAGCACTACCTGGAAATTCATGACAGATGAGCTTCTAGAAGCAGGGAAATGATAATGAGTGTTCATCAGAACTAAACTTCTCTGAAATGGAAAGAGAAAGAAGGAGGAATTTTTGTTCCTAGGACTGCATTTCTTTGTTATTTTCAAGGCTCTCTATGGAGGGAAAAGAAGAACTTTGTTTGTTGGATGTGGGCTCTATCCTACCAAACTCACAAAACCCTAAAAGGCTGAAGTGTGACTGTGGCCCTAGTGAGAAGTTTAGGACTATGGTCATTTTGGGAAGCATGAACATGAAATAGCCATATCACTATTTGGAGCATTCAGATAATAATTTAGATATATATACACACTTTTGAGGAATTTTGCCCACTTGATGACAGAGGGACAGTATTTATCTGGGAAAGGGGGAATACAGTGGTGACTTTAAAAATGCCCACTGTACAAACCACAAAGGGGAAAAAAGGTGTGAAGGCATCACTGAGAAGAGGTCATGCAGTTTTAGAAGAGCTAAAATATGATCTATAAATTTGACTGAACCAGAGATCAAGGTCACACCCCTTCTAAATACCTACCCAGTGATCTTAACATGACTTACTCTTGCAACAAGGTAAGGGCTATCTCCAGACATCACATGCTACAGAGTGATCTCAAACTCTTCTTTCCTTCCCTTGGTATGTTTTAGGCATTTAATCTGCAGAAAAGGAGTTTAGTAAAGCTGACTTTCCCTCAAAACTCCAATTCAAGCTTCCTCCGAGCACAATGTCAGCTCTTCCAACTAAGCACGAACAGAGATTCAAAATAAAATCACAGACTGGTTTGGGTTGGAAGGGATCTGAAAGACCATCCAGTCCCACCCCCTGCCATGGGCAGGGACACCTTCCACCAGCCCAGGTTGCTCCAAGCCCTGTCCAACCTGGCCCTGGACACTTCCAGGGATCCAGGGGCAGCCACAGCTTCTCTGGGCAATGTTTCTTTCAAACCCAAAAAGTTTCCTCTGATAGTGGTTGTTCAGTGATCATATTTTATTCACTGAAACCATAAAACCAGCTTACATCAGTGCTCCTAAGGCTGGAATTGGAGAGCCATTGCAACTTAATCTCCAACAGGAACCAGCCTTACCTAGGGAATAAAAGAAGTTTTCATGTCAAAAATTCTACTTTACACTATTTAAAGTGTTTGCCTACCAAGATTTATAGATGTCATTTAAGCTTTTTTATAGGAACAGATGTAATGTAGGCATTACTATCAAAATTCACTGGATAATATACCAAAATATTAAATTAAAGCTCATAAGCAACTCCACAGGCAAATGAGGTGGGTCCCAACAACTCTGACTTGACAAAATCTGCAGTCTGTCATTATAGATCCTTACTTTATCAGGAAATGATTTATGTAATATAAAGTCAAGCTAACAGTGTTATTCTTGAAGAGTTCAGTTCTGGACAATCCATATCACACCCTCTCCACAACCCAAAGAGCAAGGTGATCCCCACAAAGCCTTACAAAACACTTCACACTGAGGACACAAGGCAGAGGGTGGGCACATCTGGGCTGATATTTGGACAGATCAGGGACACAACACCAGGGAGTCATCCAGAGTTGGGCTCTTACTCGTTTCTTCTGTTTCTGTCCATCTTTTCCCCTTCCACCTCTACCTGGTAGACTTTCTGTTGGTTCCAAAGAGTTTCGATTAATCAGTGTTTGCGAAGGAGGGCACGTGATAAAAAAAACGCTGTTGTAACTCTTGGGCAAAACTGCCTGATTAAGAAGCAGAGCACAGGCAGAACAGCTGTCAGAACAACCTCTTGTGCTGTGGATGTCCTGACAATGCAGACGACAGCACCGGATGCAAATTCATCAGCAATTAGTTCTTGCTTGAGTCACAAAACAAATTCTAAAAATGGCCTCAATAGAATGGTTTTCTGCGTCCATCTTTTGTTCCCCCACCCACTCAGGAAAGGCTGTGCTCTGCTTCCCTGGGAGGTTTCATCTCTTCTGATGCCGAAGCCAGTGCAATCAGACAGATAATTAACTTAACAGCTACTTGCTGCTGTAAACACTTTCCTGTTAGAAGAGTCATTCTGGGACAGGCTTTTTCACTGGCATACAAAGAATCAGCTGGGCCAAACCCCCAAGTGATAGAAAATCACTCTCTCCCACCAAGTTCAGACTGACTCCAGCAGAACTGGTCCATTTTGTTTTCCAGTACCAATTAAGAAACAGAAAAACTCACATAATTTGCTGGATGATAAAAATTTCCACTTCTTTGTTTCCTCCCCCCAGCCCCCCTATATTATTTAAACATTGATTGATTCAGAACACCATTCTAAACTGCTTTATTTCCTACAAAGCTTTGTTTCAGCTCCATGCTGAAATGCCAAGGTAACCTGCTTGGAAGTTTGGACTGACACACTTTTGTCTTGGATTTTTTTTGCTTTAAATGGCAGTGAGCAGGAGAACACAGCTTGTAGAACCTGAACAGATACATGAGCAATGAGGTAAGAGCCATTATTCCAACCCTAAAAGGCCTTTTCAGAAGAAAAGTGAATCTCTATAGGATGCAACCATTCCTTATGACCCTGAATCACATTAGCCCTGTTTCAATGGGAAGCTTATTCTTTAGGCTCAGCCATTGCTGGCTGCCTTTACATTTATTTACAGTAGCACCCGGAGCCTTCAATCAAGTTCTCATTAGGTTTAAGTGCTGTAGCACCACGTTGTAACAAATAAAAGGACTTTAGAGGATGCAGAATAATTTCAGGATAATGTGTTTAAGAATGATCAGTGAATGCCTATTTTAAAGGCAAATGGCTTTTACAAAGGCTATGTGTAGACACACATTTAAATGCTTTAATAACATTAGTGAAGGGGTTCCCCTTTCTCTTCAAATTTATTTCCTGACATTGTAATTGTGTTTTTCTTACTCCCTTCCTTGCACACATGGACTGACTTGTTTGTTCTTGCATTTGATTTCACTGAGCAGAAGTAGATTTAACCTTTCTGATCATTCAGGAACAACCTTCCCCAAGACAGAAACAGAGTTGGAGCATTTTTTTCCTTCAGGAGGATCTGAAAGAATTTGGGTCCTGTGGTTTTTACAGTTGCTTTCTATATTGCCATAGCTGAATGACCAGATTTCCAGTTAATTCCCTCTGGGACATCAATATCTTCAGTGCTATATAAAATCCTGTAGAGAATCCTCTCTGGTCTTGTCCCATGTCTGCCAGAGTAATTAATAAATTCATCTCTAAAGGTAAAGAGAACTAAATAATTGTTTTACAGAAAGTATTATAACAAATATTTGCCCAGAAACAATTAGTTGTTTTTTTAAAAAAGCCCTCAAACCTGAACTTTTTATATTGAAACCCTGTGAAGACAAGGACATCTTCCATATTAGGTGAAGGAAGGGTTTGGGGATGCTCCAGCCTGGTAAAAGAGTAGTAATGTATTTTTCCCACAATAAGACAAAAACATCTTCTCAATGGAATCTCTCCTGAGTTAAGAAAGCATTGGGGTTTTCGAAAGTGGCATTGGAAATAGCTGCACTCTCCCCAAATTTGGGTCTAACCTTCCAAAGCTTGAGGAAAACAGCAATAATAGTTAAATCTTGAGGTGAATTCTGAGATATATATATATATTCTATTATCATTGTACATACAGGGTAATTCTCATGAAGCCATGAGCACAAATATTGAGATTAACAAAACACTGGAGGCAGAGGGTTCTGTTTGAGTGAGTTTTCACCCTCACCGTGGTTGGTGCACATCATAATGAAGCAAAGCAACCTCTTGAACAGCCCAGAGATCTGGTGTTTGCCAACCTCTTTTGATTCCAGCCACGTGGGATTTGCAAAACCACAGGAATAATTTTCAGGTGCCTACTAGAGAAGGCAAAAAAACCCCACGACTCATCGTTTAACTAATGCACTCCTCAAAGAAAAGGGACAAAACCTGAGAGTACAAAGATTAGTTGAGTCCTACAAGGCAGTAAAAAAAAGGTGGTTGCAGTAATAAAATCTAATTGTTTGTATGAGAGACAAATGATACTGGGTGAGTTACCTTCCTCTTGGCCAGTTTTCTCACCATCAAAATAACAGCAATTATCCCTCCCACTCTGTGTTTGACCACCGAGCTCTGCAGAGGAAAAACATGATGTCACCAAGCGTTGGTGTTACAGCAAAGCTGACAGCAGTGAGCAAAGACACCTCCACCCCCAGAATTTCATTATTTATCTTCCACTTATACAAATTCACTCTGCACTGTGCAATTCACACCGAACTAGTAATGTTGTCAGGATGGATGTCCTGTGCTGTTTTACCACTGCTCCTTTATTATCTAAACTTGAAATGTACAGGAACACTTTCCTTGCCGTGGTCGTAAATTTGGGATTGCACTTTCAAGATCTGCTGCAATAAAAGGACCATGCACAGAAGCACAGAATGATTTAGGTTGGAAGGGGCCTTAAAGTCCATCCAGTGCCACCCCCTGCCATGGGCAGGGACACCTCCCACCAGCCCAGGGTGCTCCAAGCCCCGTCCAACCTGGCCTTGGACACTTCCAGGGATCCAGGGGCAGCCACAGCTTCTCTGCCCAACCTGGGCCAGGACCTGGCCACCCTCCCAGGGAAGATTTTTTTCTAATATCCAATCTAAATCTAGTCTCCATCAGTTTGAAACCATTCCCCTTGTTCTGTCAGGAGATGCTCTTGCAAATAGTCTCCATCTTTCCTGCAGGGTCCCTTCAGGTATTTAAAAACAAGGAAAAGAAAGAAATAGAATCAGAGAGTGAGCTTTTTTGACTTCCATTCCCAGTAACGTGCTAGAAACAACCTCACAAAACGGTTTCTAAATGTCTAGAAGACAAACAAACTACTGGAGAGTATTTAATGAATAGAATGTCAAGGCTCATTTCTTTCTGTAACGTGTTAATGTGGTGGGGACAAGAAGCAGTACAAGATTTATCTTTAAATTTTGAAAGCTTGCTGCCAAGGCAGAATCTGTTTGTAGCTATTGAAGACACTGCAAGAGGGAATGCCCAAAAATAGGAGAATGGAAGATTTGGTGAGACAACAGGTAAAAACTTCCAAGGGAACATATTTAAGCAGCTAAAAGGGACAAGTGGTGTGCTTATCATTGGAAGATTTTAATGAAATACATCTTCAAAGCCAAACAGAGGTGATCATGTCTTGGAGCAGGAAAGAGGAGAGATGATCCCTTATGGGACAGCTCTGGGGGTCAACACTGGTAACTAAATACAAGAAACTCTCAGAATGTGATCATTAAATCAGGCTTTATTGAATATATCCAGTGGTTTTCTCCTGCCTGTCACTAGCTACACACCAACAGCTCCTATTCTCCATTCCCCTTTCCTGATAATACAGGCACTAGATATTTTTCATGTTAAGGTAAAAGCCTCAGACAATTCCAGAAGACAAATCTATACAACCTGCTCTGACTATACGAGCAGCTTAGATGGAGATGTCAAAGCCGAGATATCAGCAAGGGCTGACGCAAATCCTATCTCCCAGCCCGAAATACAGGAGAGGATGTGCAGGACAAAACAGGAATCAAACGTCAGGAGTAGCTAGTGAAGACTGAAAATAGTTTGAGGCTGGAAGGCAGATTAGAACAGCTAAAGAAGCTGTTATTCTACTTCTCATAAAAAATACAAAAGAACTTCCTGGAGTATATTACAGAATCACAAGGGGGTTCAGAAATTGGTTATGAAAATGATCAGAGTCCTGAAGTGAAAATTTCATAAAAAGAGATCGAGAGATTGTATGATTGTTTACAGAAGAGATGAATACAAGGAGTTATGATGAAAATACATTAAGTTTTGAGAAGTTAAAGGAAGAGCTGCTTATTCTTCATTTTGCTATATCTAAAATCTCACAAAGGAATTTCCATACAACTCTCCAGATAAGTGTCATTAATGGAAATGTTGTTTCTTGAAATATGCAGACCAGCTATGGGTTTCAGTGCTAAAGTGTGGCATTGAGGATATATGAAAACAAATATTTAATACTGGCAAGTTATACTCATGACTGTTACCGCAATCATTGCTCTGGTTTACATTTGAATAGCATCATTTTTTCAGAGAATTGAGCCTAATTTTGCATCTCTGTGTGGTACTTGAAATACAGCACCACTTACCCCCACTACAGTGGATTCCACAGGTGTCCTTGCACACAATTTAGGATCCCTGTCTGGGAGCAGAGGAGCATAATGGGCAAATTAAAATGGAGCTTGGTTTTTGCTTTTCCCTTCTGACATTAGCACTGTGAGAAACAACCCTGATCAAGTTCAGCACCAGTTTTGTCTGCCATACCAACCTGTCTGCCTCTTGAAGCAACATCTTATTTTGTAATACATTTTATTCCTACAGGACTCTCATAGGGGAAGAAAAGGATATTAATTTCATCTATTCATATTGTTCCCCTGACCACACTCCAGGAATAAATCACCAGACAGAATTTTTTCAGGTATTCAAAACGAAAATGAGTTAAAATATGCAGGTCCACAGGGCTCCTTTTTATTTCAGAAAATCACCTTTCTTGGGATGAAGATCTTTCCCAAGCCTGTTTCTCTCACTAGCCATCAAAAGGTCCCTGTGCTTTGTCTTCTCTACTTGTCTCATATTTATGTTGCTGAGTTTAGGTAATTAAAAACTTCAACCCCAAATCACTGATTCAAATGCACACCAGTGACAGCAGACATTTATTTTTAAGTGTGTCCCTTCCTAATAGAAAATATAATGGTGATAAACTGATTTGCTTCCTGGCACCTTGGCATTCAAGCTGTGGGCATTCTGATCACTGTGGACTTCTTTCTGGCCTCAGATAAACTTATTTTATTTTGCAAATTTCATTCAGCCAACCAGGCTGCCACCTAAAAGGGATCCTGGGTGCCAAGTCAAGCCTTGGCATCCTTGTTTGAACAAGGCATGCATTAGGCAAGAGCAAAAAGTGATGTAATTATACATTGGTGTGTGGAATCAAGCCCTACAGCTCTCTCAAGTGATTTGTATTAAACTGATGGAATTACATTCATCTACAAGATTATGGAATAATTAATAACATTACTCAATAAATGAAGGCATTTAATAGTCTGGAAGGCCTGTAGATGAATATCCAGAAATTTCAATTTGGGTAATTAATAACAAACAAGATGATCATTACACAGAAACTATTTAAAAATTACAGCACTTGAGTGTCTAGAATAATTTTAGTAGTAAAAGGTCTGGCTGCAAAATGATTGGAGCTGGACTAAAGCTCAAACCGAACTTCTCAGGGAACGAACTTAATTTGGGAATGAAGAGCCACATTGCTGAGGTTGGCATGGTTTTTACTTTGATTCAGGATTTTTAACCTTTATGACTGCAGGGTTTGGGTAAACCTCTAGGAAAGAATAAGAACTCCTTCCGAACAAGAAATACTTCAGAAGTTCACTTGCCATTTCACCTTGAGAAACAGCAAATGTGCAGTTCCTCAAATGCATAGGAGATGAAGCATTAGGGAAATTTATCCTTAATGAACTTATAGAAGACATTTATGGAATTAGAAGAGCAGGACAGTGTGCAAATACCACCTCCTGCCCTGGCAGAAGAGATATGGGCACTGAAGATTTATGGCTGTGCTAAAACAACTCTCATGAAGGACAATTTTCGTTAAATTACCTCAAATCATCATTGTCACCGCGCACAGTTTTACTGCGAGGCTCGTGATTTGATACTTTGCTTTGAACTTCAGCCCCTGCAGTAAAACATACATAAAAGTGTTTCTGGCTGAGAAGACAAAAAAATGTAAGGTGACAGAATTCTGATGAATTTTTAGTTAAAACACTGTAGACATTTAAAACCCAGAGCTGGACATTCTGCATTGGGCTAAATTTATCCCAGGGCTTCAATAACAGTAAACCTGGAAAAAATTCTGTCTGAAACCCAAAAAGACAAGACCTTTACTCTGATCTCCAGGATTGCAGAGACTTTAATGATTCACTTGTATCAATACCATTCCTTGACTAATTCCTTATCCTCATTCCATCTCTCATTATGAGTTTGTAGCCAAACACCTGGTGGCAGATACAGCATTGAGGGGTGGGATCTGAGCTGCTCCAGCTGCAAAGCTTTGCTGTCTCCTACTCCATGCACTGGCTTTGGTCAATCCTCCACCTCTATATTTTACTTTCTGAGATCACCCTTTCACAACACACTCATTAGAGGTGATCATTGGAAACAAAGGAGGATTGAAAATTTCATAAGAACTTCCACACCAGCACCTTTAAAACAGAAGTCATTTAATAGTTTAAAAAGACCCAAAAACATAAAGCAAAAGGAAACAGCTGGAGTATGAGAGAAAAAGAAAAAAGAAAACAGCTTCGCAATGTACAGTATGCCTAACTATATTAATTATATTATGCAAATATAAATTAGGAAAACACAAGTGAAAATAGCAAAACTTTTCCCTAACAATGCAACTATTACTTGCACTCATTTGCCTGTAGTTTCAAGGGACTGATTTCTAGGAATGAGCAAACCTACTGGGGGGGGTTTGTGGGTTTTTTTTGACAATGTAGATTTGTTCAACGTTCTCCAGTCCCAATGTGATGAAATCCCACTTAGCAGATGTGGAATCATGGTTTGAACTTCACAGAATGTTCACATATTGATATTGAATGCCTGAAACATAATATTTAAAGTCTGAAAAGTTGGAGAGGACCTTTGTCCCTCCTCTCTGTTCTTCTGTAGCTGGGCAGTAGAACCTACAGATCTAGGACTAGAACTAAAACACCAAACAGAAGCCAAAAGGCAATCATCTTCCTCAATTCTATGGTCAGATTAAATAATCCAGCTTTGAAATAGTTTCAGGATGTTGTAGCCAACAGGTTACCCCAGGATCATCTCATCTATTGTCTCACAGCCCCTGAACACCAGCTCGAAAAGCAGCTCACAGCAATGCAGGAGAGTCACTTCTTACAAATTCTTTTTCCTAAGTGACCACAGAAGAAAAAACTATTTGTAATCAAGCCACTTGCTCTATTAACATTTGATTTAGACCTAAACTAGAAAAGGAAAATATATGATTGTGCTGCTACTTAATAATAAAGCACTTAAAGCAGTATTTCTAGCAGGCTAGAAAGTAATGCCACGTAAACAAGACGTGTTTTCTTGTGTGCAATAGTTCTTTGCTGTTAGACAAATAAAACAAGTTACTATTATAAAGGAAATTTTCTCTCAGCGAGTTGGAAATGGCACTGCCAGCCTAAAACTTAGAACATTTCAAAGCTTTGCAACTTTTGCTTCTCCTCACTTTGTTTGCAGCAGGAATGGTGCCCTAAAAGCCATTGAAAGAGCTCCAAATGATGAGTGGACTTCTACCTGCACTAATTATTCAGCCTCATAACACTCGAAAGAAGTTTAGCAGCCTAAAGAAATTGAATTTTGTTGTTTTCTTTAACATAAATTGTTTTCCTTCTCCCTTAAACAGAAGCTTAGAAGTACCAAAAGAGCCCAGCTATACTACTGAAAACTCGACCTAAAATTACAGGCTTTCTTATTAAAAAAACAACCACGGGGGGAAAAAAAAATCTTAAATATAAAATGCTAAGCAACAGCTGACATTAGAAATAATTGAAAATATAATAACAAAGAACAAACCAACCTTCAGCTGCTCCTTTCTTTCTTATTTTCACTTCAATACAGTTTATTCTATGCACATAAAAAACTCTTAAATACATTGCAGATGGATTATTGACACAGAACTCATTTATAAAATAAAATCTCACTGGGAGGAGTTCTACTAATTGACAATTAAGTCAGGTCATTATCTATATAAAGAAAATATCTGTTGCTATTTGCCTTTTTTGGGGGAGAATCTTTCAGCTGCCTGTGGAAGGGAGTGTTTGGGGTAAGCAAAAAAGCAGGAGTTTTGTTTAAGGCTTTTGTAGATCTGAAATAATGCTCCTGCAAAACAAACCTCAAGGATTTGTAATTGGTCAGAAATGATGGCTTTGCAAGTTTTTTTCAGACCTAGGTGTTTATTCTCAAATTTTTATTTTATGGTCCTTAAGGGAAGGAGAAAAGAGGTGATAACTTTGATGTAAATACCTTATTAAGGTGTTTAGTAATCACTGACTCTATTAATATATTGCCTCTAGTTTTATTTGTCAACTGTATCATCTTTTTTCCTAGCCAAACGCCCTCTAGGTTATCTGAATTTATTCTGACCTCTGTTTCATCTTGCAGCAATCTCTGCAGAAATAAATGGCTTGTAATTTATGACTTATTTTCACAAATAACACTTTTAATCTCAGTGCTCCACTACTTGGCTGTTCAGTCTCTCAGTTCTGAGTCTCAGAGCTTGACTGTGTAACCAACATTTCTGGTTACCTGCACTGTAGGAAAGGCAGGACTTTACCAGCTGCTCTTAAAATTCTTCAGGGACTTCTAGATTTTTATAAAAACACCCTGGTTGACAAAGTATGAAGGAAACAGGTCTCCTCACATTAAATCTTTCGCTTTTTCCTGGACTGTAGAGCATCTATTGGTCATAATGTCCTTATCTAGTTACTGTAGTAGAGAAATGATTATCTGTTAATATTGCTGGATCCTAATCTAGAAATTATTCCTTTAAGATGTGAAAGCAACACCTGCTGCACCTTTCTCCATCTCCTCTTAATAAGGTGAAAGACAAGCTGTAAAATATCTTTCCCTTATGGGAATAAGTGAAACTACTGAACCTCAAATTGTTTTAAGTCAAGCTAAATCCGGAGTTTGATTATTCATCCAGTTGACCTGCTGCAGGTCTCTCCATCAACCCCTTTGTTGGGTGTGTCCCTTCCTTGAGCATCTCATCTTGGGTTGAATCAAAGTGAAGTCAGACAGATGTATTTTCCTAATTTGAATTTTAAAAATGCTTTGAAGCTCCACTCTTCCTCCAACATGGATGGTCTCTCCTTCTCCAGGAGACAGGAAAGTTGCTCAGACTAAGAAGTTCTGGTTTACTTTTGGGAAATACAAATGGCACTGAACTTTATAGCCAAAGTTCTATTCAAGCTACCTCCTGATGTACTTTAAGGCTCTTATATGAATTTGCATATACATTGCACTCTTTAAATTCTGGGAAGGTTCTCCCAAGTACCAGAGTGGGGAACAAACTGAGCAGACTTTGGAGAAATGCAGATTTTTTTGGTTTTCCATCAAGGTTCAATTGAATAGCACTAAACACATGGGTTGTAATAATTAATCTAGTCATCATCTTAAAATTTAACTTGGTACTTCACATTCTACCCTAACTGAAAAAGAGAAACATACCAGAAAACGTGTAAAGGACTAAATAAGTAAACTATATGACATAAACATTTGTTTTCTTCAATACAAATGAGAGCTAGTGAAAAGCAAAAATAAGTTTCCTGCTTGCTCTCCTAAGCAGTGAACTTGGCAGTGTCCTGCCTCTTAAATAAGACCAAATATAGATATGTGTTGGAGGAACCTGAGCCTGGAGAGTTAAGGAAAACACAGGATCTGGAATATTCTCTTATCAAATTTGCCTGGAGATTTGAGGAGAAAAACCCTACCTCTTTTCTGATTTGGTGTTTGGCTGTTCAAAGGGTTCTTGGCACATCTGTGAGTCCCCAAACTTAATGGCAAGTGGGTCAGCACCATGGGACTACGAGTTTCAATTCAATTTCACATGCCTGAGTCCCACCTTAGTCATTATTCCCAAGTCCTTCACATGAGTGTGTGTTCTACCCATAGCTGGGAAGAGTTGGCCCATCTTCTGCTTAAGGATTCTCATTCCAGGGTGTATTATTTGCTGATATTCATTTTGTCTATATTTGGTTTAAAACTCTCTTGGGGAGTGAATATGGAGTAAGGTTATTTCTTACTAAGGCTTTAATTGGTCACTGATTCATCTGAACACACACACTGGTGTATTCCCTGTGGATTGTTGGCTTCTGGAACTGCAAGAACTAATTTTTTTCCCCTCAGAGCACCCTGAATCCTTCGAGCAAATCTGCACGTGGAGTTACTGATCAGATTGCAGACACAACTGGCCACCTTTTCTCTGGGGTCTTGCTAATTGCTGCCTCTCCATGGTGGGGAGAACCTTTGCTTGTTTGTCTGTCAACACATCTCCCAAAACAAGATCCAGCTGGCTGCATGGTTTTAGAAAAGGGGGACAGACAGTGGGGAAACAGGCGGTTTGCAGAAAGAACCTGTCACGGTTTGGGATTAGACAGGAGACCTGAAGGACTCATTTGCCAGACAGTATGCCCAGACCTGAGATTTGTTAACAGATCATGTCTAATTTCCCTTCCTTTGCTGCTCTTCTGTAGGAGGAACTGGCTGGATTTATCATAGAATGGTTTGGGGTAGAAGGGATGTTAAAGCCCATCCAGTTCTACCCCCTGCCATGGGCAGGGACACCTTCCACCAGCTCAGGGTGCTCCAAGCCCCATCCAACCTGGCCTTGGACACTTCCAGGGATCCAGGGGCAGCCACAGCTTCTCTGCCCAACCTGTGCCAGGGCCTGCCCACTCTCACAGGGTCTAATTTTTTCTAATCTCTAATGTAAACCTACTCTCTTCCACTTTGAAGCCATTCCCCCTTGTCATGTCTCTCCAGGCTCTGGTAAACAGTCTCTTTCCAACTTTCTTGTAGACTGCCCTTTACCCTCGTGGGAGCTGTGGGGAAAGTGTCCTTGTGGGGGGAATGGTTTCATTTTGCCGGGCCCCAAACAGATCATCAGCATGCCCAAAGGCTCAAAAGTAACTTTTGGGTGCCTAATTGTTGTGTGATGAAGGCAGAGATCCTTGTGATCAGAACCCCACCTGAGCACCAACTCTTCTGAGAGGTGAAGAGTGAGTGGGTTTCCCATGAGACAATTTGTCGACGGAGGCAAAAGCTCCTGCCATGGTATATGACACTTTGTAAGTGTCAGAGATGGTAATGCCTTGAAGAAGAAATATCTTCTGAGGATCAGGGGTCTGCTTTCACACCACCTGCAGGTCTTTCTCTCCTTTCCTCCTTGTAGAAAGCATAGAGAGATGCCAAAAGGAACGCACGCCAGCCCCGCAGCCGTCGTGATATAAACACAAATCAAGCAGCACAGAGAAGGAAAATACAGTCAAGGCTTTGTGCTCTGGGTGTTTAATCCAAGGCCACATGCCAAGTAGCTCAATAACACCGAGGAACCCAAACCATCAGCTGTAGAAACTCAGCACGACCTATTGAATGAAAGCTTGCTTTGCTGAAGGCAGAAACCAGCTGCACTAATTCCAGCAATTTTTTTCCTAAGGGATAAGTTGATTTTTCTGGTTTAAAAGGAACCTAGGAACACCTGAAATCACTGCTTTATTTTTTTAGCTTTATTTTTTTTAATAAGGAAAATTAAATGAGTGGTTAACTCAGGCTGGTAATGAAGTAACAGAATTTTGTGAATTAACTAAATCCTTCCTATACACAGTGAAAAATTAACTGCTTGTCAGACTTCCAGTTGTGTTCCATTTTTTCCAAGTGAACTGCTGTTTCTCTGGTAGAACAAAATCATGTTAGACCAGCTAATTCCTGGGCAGGAAAACCACAAGGGTTTCTCTCTTTTCCCTGCAATGCTTTCAGCAAGTGTCAAATCCACACATGCTATTAATCAATTTTCCCCTCTTGTCTTTTCTGGAGGGCAGATAATTCTAGAAATGTGATTCTGTTTGTGTTCTTGGAAGTTTCATGATATTTTGGGTGTGAGTTTTGACTGCTGGGAGTTCTAATGCTGGGTTGTTCCAAAATTCCATAGTCTACAATTAAATTCTTGAGAAATAAGTCAAGAGAAAATGAGGGTCTTAGGGTCAGAATGTAAATTAAAAGAATTCCACATTTTTATCCTTTAATAGCCTGCCACGAAAATTGAGACACTTTTTAAAACATTGCTTGCTTTAGTAAGAAGGTTTGGCAATAGCTTATCCTTCTCCTTGTCCCAAATCTTGATTCAAATGTATTCTGAGATATTCTCCTCTAAATATGAAGATCTGACTGATTTTTTCCTGGCACCCTCTGGTGGCTGCACATTTACCTCTGTTCGGTGGAGATCAGCAGCTTGACAGGATGTTCCTCTGACAGAGCTGGTCTCACTGGATCATTGCCATCCTTCCTGTGGCCAAAAACACTCCAGGGAGATTTTGGACCAGAGCTGGGGACAAGGAGGAAGAAAGGCAAGACTTCATCCACAGGATTAAGTTCCATCTGACTCCATCTCCATTAGAAACAGCTTTGGGAGGTCTGTGATTCACAAACAAGGAGCTAAAATATAAGGAAGCTGTACCTTCCTCTCCCCAGGTACAAACCAATTTTAGGAACACTGGGAATGGAGGCTGTGTCAACTTCAGGGTTTGGTTGTGCAGCCTTCACTTAGGACATTTTTCCTGACTCCAGTGGGATGTAATTTTTGTTTTGCTTATGGAAAGGAATGCAATCGATTTGCAGTTCTAAACAAACACCGCACATACATGCCAAGTGGAATTTGCTGGATGTGAATCTGAGCTGTCAGTTGCTCTGCCAATACCTTAACAATGAATAAACATGTAGACCTTTTATCTAACATTTTGGTGAAATAATTGTGCTTTGTGGAAGTGACTCTGTCACCCAGGATGTGCAGGGTCTGTAGTGACTGTGCACATCATGCAGCAATTAAACCTTCTCTGTGATGGTAGAAAACACAGTGCTAGAGCTGAGTAAAGCCTGGGAGGGTTAATAGTCAGCTTTGCCTTTGCAAGGCAGGGTTCAGCAGGGCTTCACTTCATCTGTTCTTCAGAGGGATTTTCTAAGCCAGCTGGGCAGCCAAGCAGTTCTGGGTGCCTTCACTGCTTGTCCTGTGCTCCACAATCGCTGCCAGTGTTGCTGGTGGCTCTCAGGGACTTTGTGCAGATTTCTGTCCATGCCCACACCAGACCAGCATCCCTCTGGCCTCAGGCTCTCTTCACCAGTTAGGAATTATGCCCATTCAAAGCTGGGAGGAGTGGCTGGTACCTCAGGAGGTTGTGTGACCCTTCAGGGGGACCTTGATAGTTTGGGAAGATGGGAGAGCAAGAACCTTCTGAAATTCAACAAGGGCAAATGCAGGGTCCTGCACCTGGGGAGGGACAACCCCAGGGCACCAGCACAGGTTGGAGATGACCTGCTGGAGAGCAGCTCTGTGGAGAAGGACCTGGGGGACAACAAGCTGTCCCTGAGCCAGCAGTGTGTCCTGGGGGCCAAGAAGGGTTCTTGGGTGCATTGGGAAGAGCATTTCCAGCAGGTCAGGGAGCGGATCCTTCTGCTCTGCTCAGCCCTCGTGGGGCACAAGAGGGACACTGAGCTCTTGGAGCAGGTCCAGCAGGGAGCTCCAAGCATGGTCAAGGGTGTGGAGAATCTCCCTTAGAACAAAAGGCTGAGGGAGCTAGGCTGTTCAGCATCGAAGAGGGGACCTCCCTCATGTCTACAAATATCTGAAGGATGGGTGTCAAAGGATGGATCAGGCTCTGCTTGGTGGAGCTGAGCAACAGGGCAGGAGGGAATGAGCAGAACTGGTGTGCAAGAAGCTCCACCTGAACATCAGGAAGAACTTCTCTGCTGTGTGGGTGACTGAGCACAGGGACAGATTGCCCAGAGAGGTTGTGGAGTGGCAGCTTTGCATTCCTTTATAGAGGCATAGAATTGTTCATGTTAGACAAGCCCTCTAGGATCATTAAATCCAACCAAGGCCACCACTGACCCATGTCCCCAAGTGCCACATCCACTTGGCATTGAAAACCCTCCAGGGATGGGGACTCCACCCCTGCCCTGGGCAGCTGTGCCAGGGATGGACAGCCCTTTCCAGGGAGAAATTCCCCCAATATCCAACCTAAACTTCACCTGGAGCAACTTGAGGCCATTCCCTCTGCTCCTGTCCCTGTTCCCTGGGAGCAGAGTCCGACCCTCCCCAGCTCCCCCGTCCTGGCAGGGACTTGCAGAGCCAGAAGGTCCCCCCTGAGCCTCCTTTTCTCCAGGCTGAGCCCCCCCAGCTC
>JAWWTY010000123.1:71442046-71484186 GCA_035222235.1 Margarornis squamiger
AGCCTGGAGAAAAGGAGGCTCAGGGGGGACCTTCTGGCTCTGCAAGTCCCTGCCAGGAGGGGGGAGCCGGGGGGGGTTGGGCTCTGCTCCCAGGGAACAGGGACAGGAGCAGAGGGAACAGCCTCAGGCTGGGACAGGGCAGGTTTAAGTTGGATATTGGGGAAATTCCTTCATGGAAAGGGTTGTCCATCCCTGGCAGAGCTGCCCAGGGCAGGGGTGGAGTCCCCATCCCTGGAGGGGTTTAAAAGCCGTGTGGATGTGGCACTTGGGGACATGGGTCAGTGGTGGCTTTGGAAGTGCTGGGGGCTGGTTGGACTCAGTGACTTGAAGGTCCTTTCCAACGGGAATGATTCTATGAATTAACCTTATTCAAAGCAAGCTGTTATCACCTTCTCTTCCATCTTAGGGAAATCAGCAACTTGTTTATAATTCCTGTATGTTTCTCAGCTTAACGTTGACTCTGAATTCAAGTCACAATTTCCCTTAATTAAACTTCTAGCAATGTTCTGCCTTCAGAAAAGCATTAATAATAAACAAAGTGTCAAAGCTGTTGTATTTATTACTGGAGGTGTATTATAGTGCTCAAAAAAAATTATAAACATTATAACATAAATTCATTGGGCAAAAAGCTAGTCTTTTGTTGCTGCCACATCCAAACTCTTCACAGACAAATAAAAGTGCATGTGAGCAATATGAGAAACTCTCTTTGGAAATCTGAAGTCCTTCAAGAAAAGGGCAAAACGTAAGGGCTGATTTGAGGTACATCATCAAGAGAGAAGAGGAAGCCTTAGATGGACCTAATATACCCATATATATTGATTCTGTAAGTATGAAATTATACATAAAAAACCAGTTCATGTCCATGGGTGAATCCCCTCAACCCAAAATTGCTCAGTCAATGATCTCAGTGGGGAATGAGCTTATTTGCTGTCTGTCAGCTTCATTCATTTTCCAGGCACGGTGCTGACTGTTATTTTACTTTTCTTGACAAGAATTTAGGACAACATCAGCAGTTTCAGGATATCTTGGCTAGACAGGAGATAAGGAGATGCTACACTGGATGGCCCTGGATTTCCCCTCTGTCCTCAAGGATCAAACCATTAAGGGCTCATGGTTTTTAGTTCATATTTCTTGCCAATGCAGACATAAAAATGCTATTATTAGAGGCTTGAGGCTTCTTCATAATTCCACAGGAGAAAAATGTTGATGAATTCTAAGTGTGTCTGATTATAAATTGATCAATATACTGCTGGAAAACTCAGTAAAGAAAAAAAGAGGGCAAAAATCAGCCTTAGACATGTGGTATGGAATGTAAGCCTGCTAAAAATATTCTGTCCTGTTCTTGTATTGTTCTGACTCGATGGGAACCTGTCATGGATTTGTTTTCTTATTAATACAGAGTGCCAAACCCTCAAAATATCTGTCAGCATCTTTTAAAGGCTTGTGTAATGGCAAAGCTGTATTGTGTCTGACGTGTTCCTCAGTTGGGAACAGTCAGAAATAGGATGAAAAATGCCTCTTCCTTGCTGTGGGTTTTGATTTCCATTAATAAAAGTTCTTTTGCACATGACACCCAGAAATAATAACAACCCAGAATAAAATATCTTGTATTACAGTAAGAAAAAACACCATGTTTTTCCTGCTCTTTGGTGTTGCTTTATAAAAGCTGTGGTTTATTTTTTTCCAAGAGTGTTAGTTTCTTTCCCGACAGCTTTCATGTTTTATTCTGTTCATTGTGGCACATGATGCCAAATTCCATACAGAATATCAAGGATTAGAAAACCTGAGGGGTGGGGTTTGAAAAACTTGTCCACAGATATTTTTTTAAGGCTGAGAGCTGCACTGTAAGTCACTCTGTCAGTATTCATAAGACCTAAATAAAGGTCATGCATTCTGCTCAACTGAAAAAAATGATACAAATAAATATGTCTTATTCAGTTCTTTTGGTTTGTTTGCATTGGTATTTACTCCTACTCTGATCATGTTCCCTTTGGATTAGAGAGAAGGAAGGAAAAAAAAAGAGAAAAAGAGTTTTAAAGCAATATTTTGGGGTTCTCTTAACACCCTTACTGTACTTCTTGTGTGTGTAATTGACTCCCAAAATTAATTCAGTCACCAGTGGATAGGTGCATGGATAGGTGGAAATCACTCAGTTGTTGGAATTGTGAGAATAGCTTTCAACTTGTGATGCTGTAGCACTGGCAACAAAAAAAGCAATTTTTTGTCAGTAGGAAAAAGTTGGATTTCCTGAGCTTGCAGGTAAATTTGTGTTCACAGAAGCAACCTGACCGTTCTCCTCCTACCAGGTTATATTCTATCATCATCATAAAGTTGCCACTGCTGTGGTGGTGGAGTCTGTCTGCAGGGAATTTATAACTCTCCCTGACTTCAGTGGGAAAACAAATGTTTTTCCAAGCACCTACTGCCTCATTATTCCTTTCTGCTGCACGAAATCACAGAAATGAAGTGCTGGAAGAGATGCCAAGAGCATGTTTGGTGTGAGCAAACCTAAGTCAAATGCAGGGAATGATTTTTTTTTGAAAATTCACTGTAGCCCATGGGCTTACAGTCCCTTCAGCAAGACACAGAATCATAGAATCACAGGTTGGAAAAGAGCCTTAAGATCATCAAATCCAATCATTCCCCAGCACTGCCAGTCATCATGTACAAGCAGGCTCCCTGATTTTGGGACAGAGCAGCCCTGAGGATGCTCTTGGATCAAATTAAACTTGGACCAGAAGCAAAGGGTCAAACAGCTCTTAACATCACCTGGTTTCAGAGGGAAACTGGCCTCTCCCTGCTTTTTGTAACAACTTCAAAGCATGTAACCTGTCATGCCCATGACCCAGTGCCCTGCCTCATGTGGCCAGCATCACCATGAGGTGGGATTCAGTAGAAGCTCCCTAATCCTGGGGCATTTCTGCAAGGATCCTGGCACTGCAGAGTGGCTGCTTTGGGGACAGCCCAGGCTCATGAGGCTGGGTGCAGAAAACATCCCAGAGGCTGAGAAAATCCAGACCTCAGGAGCCTCCCCAGGCTGTGCTGGTGAATCCATGACCTGTGTGTGAGTGCTGCTGAGTCAGGACTTGGACAGGTTACCCTGGAAGGAAGCAGCAACACTCACATCTCCACTTAGAGGTTTAAGAGGTGTTGTGATCAGCATGTTTCTTCACTTGTCTGAACTAACAAAAACATCCTGGAGTAAACCCAAATATCTGCTGTTCAGGAATCCAAACCGCTCATTTTGCAAATTAATCTTCTATTTATTTTTATTTTTTCCTCCCAGTTGCTCCCAGAGAAAAGGCACCACGAGCTTGCAAACTGTTCCCACACACAACAACAACAAACCAACAAGCCTGCTAATGATTTCCTTTGCAAGGGGTGTAACCGAGCCTTCCTGGGACAAGTTAATTGCTGTGGAAAAGGGCTCTGGGGAATGATTAAAAATGTTCAGCTGAGAGCTGGTTCAAGAGGCCAGTGGCTGCCTCGACAGCTGGAATGTGCAGGAATTCTGGTTTACCAAAAGGCATCCGAGCTCTTCTTGACCCTCTGGGATTAAATGCTCACTGGTAGCTGCTCCAAGGATTGTTTCAATATGTAGAGTTCCCTTCCCCTTGCTCAACCAACTCTCAAAATTTGGACCACCACAACAGGAAGATGTGTTAATGGTGAATAGCACCAGAGGGGACTATAAAAAGAGTCTTTTAACAAACTAAGCAGTTTTTTGATGAGAAAGGGTATGGCAGAATTTTGAGTCTTGAGTCAGCCTGATTTTAATAGCCCGACAGGAGAGGATGTGTCCATCCTCTGGGATGGGACAAACAGATTTTACAGCAGGAGCAAACAGTGAGTAGGAACTCACCACAAAGGGAAACCTCCCCACAGCCACCATTTTAACAGAAGGCATCCTAATTCAGCCTTGTCTTCAATACCACTGGTCATCACTAATGAGAAGAAACCACTTTTCCACAGGAATTCAAGTGCCTTCAGGCTGCTACGTGCTCAGCCAACAGCATATGAACTGCCAGGAGGAGTGCAAGGTGTGGAGTAGGTGGACAAATACCTGTGTAAATATGTATTTTCCTTCTGTACAATAGGGAGGGAAGCTCAGTGGAGACACCTTCCATAGCTGAAGGCACAGATAACACCAGAGCCTTCAAGATCTCTCTTAAAGAGACCTCAGAAGAAATTCTGGCAAACTGTGGGCTGAATCATGACTTCTCTGGGTTTGCAAGGAAGAAAGTTAAGTAGCAAGAGGAGGAGGTGGAAAGAAAGCTCATAACAAAGCACTGGTTGAGAGACTTGGCTGCTGGTGACAAGATTGCAGCCAGGCTGTGGCTCATAAACAGCTATAAAAACACCCCCCAGTGCTGTGTAACTGGCTGGGAAGTCCTAAGGAAAGACCAAAAGCCACAAATGAAATATGGCACAGGATAAAAAAACAGAGGACAAGCTCACACTTGTGGATTTTCTACATGAGTTAGAGTTCCTAAGTGGTCCCTTTGCAATGAAAGCCCAGGAGCTGGGCAAGAGCCAGGGCTCAAAGGCAGTGTAGAAATGCAAGATGAGGATGTGGAGTGGATGCTGCCTGATGCATCACATCACTCCCTTTGACTTCTCTGTAAGTCTACCTGTCTCAATGTCAGTCTCCTATAAACATTCAGGTATGAGGAAGTTCCTTCTTATTTCTTGACCAACAACCAGGTTTTCACACCCACCAAAGCAACCTGCCCCTTTCTGATCCCTGCTGTTTCAGCGCTGAAGATAACCCTGTGCCACCTACATGTGCAGCTGTAAACTCATCACCAGATCCTCAAACTCATGCTCAGCCCTGTTCTTCTCATCCTTCACACTTCTCCTCCTTGTTTCTTCTGGTTCCTTGGCCCTGGAAAGCAGTTGAACTGTTTGGGACTGGAGAAAACTTATACAACAAATTTCACATGGTCCAAACCCCCCAGGTGTGAGGTTCTTTTGTTAGCTAGGCATTTAGGAAGGGATGGAGTTAAACCACAGGAACTGCTGGAAAAGGGACTTGTGTGGAATTGGAGCACTATTTGGATGGCATAGAGTACCCATTCCCTGACATTCCCTGTCCCCTGCCATCGATCCCTTCCACACCGCTGTGCTCTGGGATGCTCGGGGGTGATTTCTCACATGGCTTCTTTCAACAGCTTTTTCAAGGTGATTTTTCACAGCTGAGGCTCCTTCCTGGCCACAATCCCTTAAGCGACAGAACTGCCCAGCAAGCAACTGGCTTGGAAATTGATTTCCTTGAAAACACACTGCCTTGCTTCTCCTCTAAGGATTCTTGTAGCCATTTGATAGAGCCAGATGACCCACCTACCCCACTACCACTTGGGTTGGTGGACATTCTTTATCACTGACAGGTTAACATGACTTCAGTACCTCATAGATCTTGAGAAGAAGAAATACTCTCAATATCCAGTTTCACTCACATCACTGTACATGTCACCCATGGAGGCTGTGGTTGCTCCATCCCTGCAAGTGTCCAAGGTCAGGTTGGACAGGGTTTAGACCAGCCTGGTCTAGTGGAAGATGTCTCTGTCCATGGCAGGGGATGGAACTGGATGGTTTTTAAGATCCCTCCCAATCCAAACCATTCTGTGATTCTACAATTCTATGACTTTAGTTTTTCTCCCTAGTTCCACCGCTTAAATGAGTTCAACCACTTAGAAGCAGTGTGGAATCTTTCCAATTTATCTGCCACAGTTACTATATTTGAGTGTCATGAGATAAAAATAAGCACAATGTTTATTTTAGGCCTGTGTTTAAACAGAGAGCTAAGGCTGACATCAATTTTTTAAGTGGCCTGAAAAAAATAATCCATGTTTACTGCTACTCCAACCTGCTCCTCAGTGCTTCTTCAAGCCTCGTAAACACGAGTGGAGAGGTTGTCACCCAATAATGTGAATCACTCCAAGAGCAGGTGCATAAACCAGTAAGTATTTAGCATGGTGGGGGTCTTACTGCTGCCTATGGCACTGAAAAATGTGTTTCTTCTTAGTCATTGGAAAATTGCTGCTGCTTGTTTTGCTGTGGTTTTATGATTCAAGTGTAAAAGGGTATTCCAAGAAATTGTGCAGTTTGATGAGGTCATCCCTTCACTTCTGCTTTGTTTCCTTCTATTAAGTTAATTTACAGGGGAAAATTCTCTTTCTGGGGAGTTCTTTAAGATCCTTCCCAACCCAAACCATTCCATGGTTCTATGACTCTGTAATAATTCCCCTGTGTTAAATAATTCTCTTCTACTTATTTTTCTAAATGTATAACTTCACCACTACTAATCAAAACTCCCTACTTGATTATATTTCCATCCAGTCTTGGTTTCTGTGAGAAAAGGATTTTTACTGTGGTTGTTCCTGGAAATGAGAACTTTACTGTTCAAAATATCATGAGTGATCTTCAGGATTAGTCAAACAGAAGAATAAGAGCTGCTGTGTCGATGTCCAAGCAGCTTTTATTTTCATCAGCAATTAATTTGTGCCCAGAGAGAATGGAGATGAGCTTGCAGAAAACTTCTCAGAAGGGCTCTGAGGGAGCAGAAAGAAATTTGAGGAGGCAATATATGAGAACACTGGGCCAGGTTACAACCCCAAGGGCATGAGTGGACATTTGAAGTGAACACCTTAACACTGATAGAGGGAACTTGGAGTAATTCTATATAACTTCAGGGAGAATATGATGCTGTTAACTATTAAAGATTTTCTACATGAAAAGTGAGTTTTTTCTGTTAATTCAGAGCATCATATGCAGTGTAGTTTAATTTCTATTTTCAAGGGTAGTTTAATTTCTATTTTCAAGGGTGTGTCACCAAAATTCAAAAGGATCAGAGGTGAGCCACACTTGTATGTCCCTCTCACTGCTGAATTAGCTGTAGATAGTGTGAGAGGATCTCATCTTTATTTGCAAGGCACTTTCTTACTTTAGGAGAACACCAAAAGGCCTGTGAATGTGCAGTGAGATCTGACTGGTAAGAAAAACGAAGTAAGGATATAAACATTTCACAGGGATACTTGTGTTATTAACGCTTGAAGATGCCACGATAATAGATCATGTAGCACTGTAAGAGAGATGAAATGCATTATCTCTTTTGTGTTTAGAGGATTTAAAATAAAATAGAACTTGTGGAACTCAGTACAATTCTTTTATGGGCAAGACCAGGCAAGACAAGAAAACGAAACTGGGTTTTGGTATGTTGGAGTTTATATACTAAGATCTGTTTTCTTGGAGGTGCTGTATGCTTTGCACTCTCAATTATCATGTTGAAAACCAGGAACTGCAACACTCCAGGCCCCCTTCTGACTTTGTAAAAACTTTGCAGCCTTTTTAGTATCACTTTGGAGCCTGAAATTGGCAGCTGGTTTGGAGAGTTTTTTAGTTTAATGCGGGAGAATTGCAGAATCAAAGAGGAGCCTCAGAGTTATTCATTTGCCATCTAACAGCTGGATCACATCCAGCTTTGAGGTACAATCCTTTACACCTTTCCCAGACAGGTCCCTAATTAAATTACAACCCAGAAAAATCAGGGCAGTTTTGGCAAGGCATTTTAAGATACAGCAGACTGGTGGCTGAGAAGAATGAAATTAGGCAGCTCTGGTTTTGGACTACAGACTGCTGAAAGAGCAGAGGATCATTTAAGCCAATATTAGTTCTGAAAGTCACACTTCTTTACTGCTCTCAAGCTCATTCCAACCATCAAAAAATGCAGAGATCCTCAGAAACTTATTGATCTTTTTGGGCCATTGTGATCTGCCTACATGGAAGTGTGGGATTACATCGGTGCCTGGAAGGAATTCAGATCTCCATTGTCATAGAATCATGGAATGGTTTGGGTTGGAAGGAATATAAAGAACATCCAGTCCCACCCCCTGCCATGGGCAGGGACACCTTCCACCAGTCCAGGGTGCTCCAAGCCCCGTCCAGCCTGGCTTTGGAGACTCCCAGGGATCCAGGGGCAGCTACAGCTTCTCTGCCCAACCTGTGCCAGGGCCTGCCCACCCTCCCAGGGCAGAATTTCCTCCTAATATTCCATCTAAACCTACTTTCTTTGAGTTTTAATCAATTCCTCCTTGTCCTATTACCACATGCCCAAGGTATTTGTTTTGGGTGACTTGAGGGGATCTGAAATAAGCACATTCCATACTAGTGCACAGAACATTCTTTATGGTGTCCATGCCCTTCCTGCCCTTCCTGCCCTTCCGTGTGATGGGCCATGAACACCCTGCAGAGCTCCTGATCCTTTGGTTTCTCACTTATAAAATGCTTCAGCCCTGGAAAACGCTCCTGCCTTCCCACACCTGCAGGGCTTGGAGGCCACGCTCTGCATGGAATAGATGTCCTGGCACAGTGCCTGTAGTGAGACCAAAACAGTCAGTGAGCTGGCACATGAATCCCCAAGATTACTGCAAAGCAGGCAGGAACTCACTCCAGAAGCTTCTTCCAACTAATACTTGCATAATTTCATGCCTTAAAAGAATATAAAAAAACTTTGATCTGTTCATTGCTTGGAGATTTAACTTTCATAGCAACATTTTTTTTCCAATCTCTATTCCCATTTACCTCTTGTAATAGTGTGATGAAGAAGCAAAATGCTTTTGCACTCTGTGCAATGACTGCAGCTACTGGGTAGTGGCATGACTGATGCCCAAAATTATGTTTACTGTGCCATGGGAGGGAGTGAGGCAACGATTTGGGGAGGAGAGGGAATACAACACCAAAGGGAGCCAATATTGTCTCTGTAGGTAAACTATCACACTATAGAAGCTGGCAATATAAAATGCTTTCGCTGAGAGGGAACAGTCTGAGATCTCAGAACAACTCAATATTCCCACTCAGTTTCTTCTGCCATTGTCTAGCAAGAGTGGGATCTGCAATTAATCAAAATTAAATCATAACTAAAATTAATTGAGCTACTGACAAATGACCAAGGCAGAAACAAGCTGATCTGAGGCCAGCAACCAGCCAGGGAGTGCTCGTGACTCTGGGCCATCACACGAGCTTTTTCTAAGCTGACCACACATTCACAGGCAGGATGCTTTAAATAAAATCATAAGAAACTGCAAGTAGATTTCTCTGAGGGCACTTGGGATCTCTCCAGGAGGGTTGGTTTGTGAACTGTGACCAAAAATGTTTGTGCAATGTGACATCCTGGCTGGTGGCCTCTGATCCAAGCCCAGAGGGGAATGGGATAGTTCAATACACTGACAGCAACAAACAGGAAATGTGATTCTTGCACATGCTTTTCAATCTTTCTAAAAGAAAATAAGGGGGTTTCAGAACCTTTCTAGTATGTTTTTAATGAAATAGACCATCTTGTGGTGGAACTGTGTTTAAGTGTGGACAGGAAATGCACGTCATTAACATTTGTCCATTGCCATTTGGCTGTTGTGTATTCTCCCACATTCTTCACCGGGTCGTTGTTCTCTAAGGCACTCCCTGAGTGTACCAGAGGTTTCTCAGAGGGTAAAACACGGACTGTAGCTCCAAAATGATTCTTCTCATTGGAAAACAGTGACTTAGAGAAGTCCTGAATGCTTCTGGAAGCAACTGACACTACATGCCCCACAGGATTGTTGAGGAGAGGGCTGACGTGGGGATGTCAAAACTGTGGGGTGGAGGGGAGGATTTGGCTGTACAGAAATGACAGGGTTTGGTACAAACTGGGGGAAAACTCACCCTTAGGATCCTCTCTGTGCTGCTCCAGTGAAATGGCTCTGCATTAACTGGGTTAAATATAAGTCCTCATATGGCAACTTCAGATTATGTGGTGGACTTCTTATAATTTCTTATTTTATATATTTCTTTTTCTCATTCTTATAATGAGAATAGCCATATGTCAGGATGTATATTCAGCAATACTTCATTATCCTCTGAATGGGGTTGTTCAATCATTCTTACCTGTATATTCTTCAACAATTGGTGTTTTAAGGCCCTGTTTGATCCAAAGATCCTCTACCATGGGTAAGGACAGGCATACAGTGAACAATACATTAGTCATTAAAAATAAGTACTGTCTTCTAAAAAGCTCTCAGTGATATGGAATTAGAAAACATAAGAGTTGTTCTTTTGCTTCTAGAGTGCTCATGATAAATGAAATCTCAGTTTCTATGCTAAAGTAACTTTCTGCTAGATAAAGTAGCTGTAAACACAGATTTCTGAGGACATTCATTTTTGCTTTGTTTTTCTGTAAGCCTAAATTGTATGCATTAGCCAGAGTCCACAGGCTAAACCACAGAAATCTGATGGGAAATGGCACACACTGACTAGCTCATCTGTATTCAAAGTCATGTTTTGAGACCCGATTTTAAATCAATCCTTCCATAAACTTTGGCAATGGATTTGTCTATCACCGCTGGCAATGGGCACAAACTGAAATGCAAAGAGGTTCCATTTGATCAGTAAACAATTTGTTTTGCTGCGAGGGTGCCTAAGCACTGGCACAGGTTTTCCAAGGATGTTTTGGATTTTCCTTCCTTAGTGATACCGAAAAACTGAGGCATGATCTTGGGCAACTGGCTTTGGGTGACCCTGTGTGGGCAGAGGGTTGGACCAGATGATGTCCAGAGATCCCTTCCAAACTCAGCTGCTCTGGGATTCCCTGATTCCTCTTGAACGTGGGAAAATGATCAATCCTGCTCCATGGTTTTCCTTCTGAAATAGACTTTAGCAAAACTACACAGAAATACCTGCATGACCTGCAGGGTAAAAAAGCATTTTGTTGGAAAGGTTGATGTAGGTATTTTGTTCACTACCTCCAAATGCACATAACCATGAACTTCAGTCTGTCTTACAAGGACAACACAACATCATCTGCCAAGACTGAGCAGTCAGGTGTATAATTACCTCAATCTGCAGCTCCTACAAGCTGTCCCACTCCTTTCCTCTAGCTGAGTGGTTCTTTGAGAGTTACAAAGGGTTTGATACCCTTGTCGATGTCAGGGGTGACCCCAGAAGGAAACTTCAAGTTGAAAAAATCTGTGTCTATCTTCTTGTTAGCAGGAATGAAATTTGCAGTCAGGACAAGCCCATTTTTCTATTAAGATATGTTGGAATTACATTGACATGTCCTCTCTTTGTTTAAAGTGCCACAAAACACTTTTGAAGTGGCAATTCCATGATTCATCCCACTCTCATCTCAGGTCTAATAAACTGTGTCACTCTGCTCAAATCATAGGAGTAGCTTCGAGTGAGATCTGGGAGGATGAAACTGATGAGACCAATTAGAAACATCATTAAGTACTATAATGTAAAGGCAGGGGAAAGAGTGAAGTGCTGGAGTTTTGCAGCAAGTGTTGAAAAATGGCAGCTTCATTCTTGGTTTGCTTTTTTCTTTTTAACATTACAGTAAAGGGTAAGTCCAGACTTTAAATGAGCAACACATAGCTCCCAGAAATACATTAAACACTCATCTCACAGTTGTTTTTCAGCCCGTTTCTTCTTACAGAGGTAAAAAAAAAAGGACTCGGTGTTGGAACACTGGGATAGTCTAAGTTAGAGATAACAGTACTGAAGGCAGAGATGTAAAGAAATCAGGAACATAGAACAGAACAGTTGCCTGATGGAGGAAAAAAGGACCCTTGATCAAGGGGGCTTGAAGATAGAGCTGTATAATAAATGGATGATTCTCACAGCCAGCTGGAGAAATGTTATCACCCTTCAAATCACACCACAGCTGAATGTGAAGCTGTGAATGTGCTTTCTTATCTCCAAGTCTCCAGGGACAATGTATTCCAGGTGCCTGATAAAGAGAGTTTCCTCTGCTGGAGAACTGTTGAAAGGCTACACCACAAGACTGAATGAATTTTATCATTAAATAATAGCCTTGGCTTTTTTCATCATTATTTTTGGAACAAGAGCATAGCTTTTCCCAGTAAAGGGTGCAGATCCTTTTTTTTTTTTTTTTTCATAAACACTAATGGCCACCCCATTTAATGGTGTAATAACAAAAGGGTTAGGGAGACTTATTTGGACACCTGCAGCTATTTGACCTTCTCCTCTATTCTTTATTAACAGGACTCTTGAGGGGAGAATGGAGAGAAATTGGCTACAGGGGGTGGGTTGGCAGCACTGCTTTTGCCACAGAGCTAAAAGCTCTACAGGATAAGTGCAATGAATGGAAACAACAGCTCATTAATTGCTAAACAGGATTCCAGGGACCTTTGAAGTTTCGTTGTGCTGTTTGCATTTTGACTGGTCCCCATCAAATGCGATGCATTATTAGTGTTTCACATACTGGCCCATGTTCCTAAAATTAAGCAGCTCTTCAAGAGAACTGCCCCTGGATGCTGAAGATGACAGTGCAGGCAGGGGGATGTGGGCTGGTTCTGGAGGGCTTCCTCAGATTCCTGCCCTTTTCCCACATAATTCACTCTGGGCAAAGAAGGTGGGACTAACTGGATTGCTGGAAACCTCTGTACTCCACTGATGTGACCAGGCCTTACTGGTCATAATGGTTCCCACCATCTTCAACAAGATCTTTCCCCTTTTTCAGAGAAAGTTTCAAGTTAACATCCCTGAACTGAAACAACCTGCTCTTCTGTTGTGGATGTCCCATCCCTGGAAGTGTTCAAGGCCACATTGGATGGGGCTTGTGTTACACCCCTCTCCAGCTTTACCAGGTGTATGTTTTAATTTTAACCTTCAGGAGATTTTGCCTATATGAATTCTTGCAAAGCCAATGGTTCTTTGATACCTTGAATTCATGTCCAGAGAAAAAAACTACATGTTTTTCTCTGAGAGATTTCTTTTAATTTGGTGAGAAAATAGGTGTTTGGGCATAAAGGGTTTTAGAGGCATAACATGCAACTTCACAAAATCATTACAGCAAATTACTGAGATTAGGAAGCATTGCTATAGGAGGGAACTTATGCTGCACCCAGCAAACACAAACTCCATGCCCTTTGAGTGAAATACTTGCAACTTAAGTTAAATACAGAAAATAAGCTAATCAGGGGCTCCAAGGGGTGTGGTGTGGGCAGGTTCCTCATGCAGCCTTCATGCCATGTGGCCACAGACTCAAGTGGCCACCTTGGCAGACCATGTGGACACTGTGCTGGAGGTTGGTCCCCTCCCCCTGACACACACAGACAGAACCACCCCATAAGGTGGTTCTGACCCAGTAATCTCTGATCTGGTGCCTAACAGCTTGGAGCAACCTGGTCTAGTGCAAGGTGTCCCTGCCCATGGCAGGGGAGTGGAACTGGATGATCTTGAAGGTCCCTTCCAACCCAAACCATTCTGTGGTACTAAAAAGTGTTTGTCTTCGCAGTAGTGTTGCTGCTGTGATTTAAGTTGTGCCCAGGTAGTGAAGAAATTCACTGGCTACACACCAAAACCACAAATGAGGTGGATTCACTGCAGAAGGAGGGATGGATGGATGGATGGATGGATGGATGGATGGATGGATGGATGATGGGCTTCAAAAATTCTAGTGCATTTCAAGTCAAATGTACAGTTGTGCTTGAAGACACAGTGACCTAAAGAAGGACCATCTAATGGCTGCCCTAGATTCTGGGTCATGCTGGAATAAATTCTCCTACAAAGCACTAATGGTGTTGGAAAGAATAGGAAAATAAGTATGAACCTTCTGTGCTGAAGGCAGTTCTTGGAAAGGTCAGAGCTTGTATGAATTTTGCACCAATTTGATAGAATCCACATGGCACCCTCTTAAGATGTTCCAAAAATCATACAATTATATAATGGTTTGGGTTGGAAAGGACCTTTAAAGGTCATCTGGTCCAACCACCCTGCAATGAGAAGGGACAGCTTCAACTAGATGAGGTTGCTCAGAGCCTCATCCAGCCTGGCCTTGTAGATGGAAGGAGCTTCTGAAAGCTGCACTGCTGCAAGAACCTGTGACCTCCTGCAGACTTAGGGACTTGCTTGTGCCAGCTGGACAGCCTGGACACGGGTAAAGTCATGAGTGCTGCCAGGCAGGGCTCCTGGAGTGTTGTGCAGAAACTCTGAAGCCACAGGACAGCCCAGAAAGTTCCATGGAATGTCCTTTACTCATGAAACTCAGCATATTGAAACCTTCTATTTGGGTTTTTTTTGGAATGTAGGTACAAACAAGATTACTTCTTGATTTGAGTCCCAGTTTTTATCAATGCTATTTTATTCTTTCCAAAGCTTTCAGATATAAGATGAAAAAAATACCAGCATCTCTCCTCCTTCCCTATTTTCAACTCCAGCAGACAATCCAGTGCTGCAAAGAGATCTCCTTCTCCCTTGTTAGTAAATCCCCTAAAGGGAGTTTGCCAGTCATCCCAGCCCACACGAACTTCCCTCGTGTTTTAAAACCTTCACCTGAGGCCCATCCACAGCTCATTTACTGCCCATGAAATCTGAATTTAGAGCAAACTCTGTGACTACAGTGTGTTGGAATTTTCTGTGCTAAGACATGTAGAGGAAAAGAGGGATGGCATGTCCCTCTTTGTAGAAACATTCATTTGGGTGATACCAAAGAGCAACAATCCTAAGAACATGAAAGCTTGTAATGTATAAAAAATCCATATTTACAGCGGGACTAATAATGGGGCTTTCCACATGAGTGACTGCAGTATCTATAAGGCAATTTGTGATGCAAAATGGCTCAAGAAACTCTATTAAACTGAAGAAAATTTGCTAGAAGGGACAATAAAATTAAGGACGGCAATAAATTGGGGAGTGAGTGAGCAAAGGATGTGGAAAAGACCTTTTACTCAAATCAGCAGCTGGAGAGAAAAGACGTCAAAGACAAACGGGGCAATAAAAGTAGCAGCTCTGAGGATTTCTTCTATATTAAGCTTTTTGGGGAAAGGCCATTACTGCAGAGACAACAGCACTCTTGATTTTTTGCAAGGAAGTGGGAAATACAGATGATTATTAGATTAGTGGACCAAAATGTTACTCTAAGTGCAAGTGGTGGTAAGTGCTGAGAGCAAGTGGAAACATCTTAACCTCCACAAGGAGGACAGTGACCTCATAATCATTATATGCAATGATTTTATTGTCCTCTTAAATTAACACCTCTAGGTTTTGGTAAAGTGCCCAAGAATTTCTGTAACTAATGATATTACTGTTTTTCTCCCCTGATATCCAGTCTCCTGGCTGCATTGCTTATTGCAATTTTTTTATTGCTATTTTTTCATTTTTCTTTTAATTATTATTATTCAGAGCTTTGATATTTAGCTAAGGAAAAGGCATTGCAGAAGATCATTGCTGTCTAATATGCACTTGGGGGTTGGTGGTGATATATATGTATTTATTTCATTGCTCTTCAGTTCACACTGCCACATTACAGACCTTTGGGGGTTTTAGAATTACACAGAAAAGAAAAACAACAAGAAAATGTTGTGGAAGATGTTTTCTTTGCTTGCTTCCTCCGAAGATTTTACTCTCTCAGTTTTCTAGCCCTGTCCTTTGTGTCTCTTCTGACAGAGATCAAAGAAATGAGAGATTTAGATTCCAAATAACACACAGTGAATGGTAGGACTGTCTTCTCTGAACACATTTCTCTCTAATTTTTTGGTCTTAATGTACGAGTCCATAACAATATGGTCCTGTGCTATTGCTGTTTTTTCCCTTCAGCTTCATCCTCGATCCTGTGTCTGTAACACCTGCAGAAAGTTAATCCAGAACTGGGACTTTCTCATGTTTCAACAGCCTGGGCATCAAAACTGTTCTCCTGTGGCTGCTTTTGTTTCCTGAAAGGGCTGGATCTTGTCTCAAGTTCCTGCAAATATAAGAGGTGCTACAAGACATCCCTCTAGGTTCTGTAGGGGAAAGAGAGACCCTGCCTTAAAATGGTTATTATGGGAGGATGCTTTGATAGTTCCCCACCTTTCTATTGCCATTCACAGCTCAGGAACATTGATAAGGCACTAAAAGATGGTCCCTACAATGTCTATGGCCATGTGCTGTGTCTGCTCAGTGGATGGGAGCCTTGGGCCAGCAGATATCCATAGGAACAGCTCCACTGACTTTGGTTGAGTGCCAGCAAGAGGGAGCTCAACTCTTTTGATTCCCAGGGCTCTCAGTTGTTCATGTTGAAGCTCAATTAATACCTTGATTTTCATGGGAGTGGGCTAATTTTTCTGGCTGCCTTTAATGACCCCATAAGTTCCTGAATGCACACAGCAAATCCTGAGAGAGGACCTTGCACTGTCACTTTCTGAGGAGGTCTGTACCTCCTCTAATGGCTATGCCCTAATTAGCTCCTGCAATTATAACGAAAGATTTGACACTCCTGTGATGTAAAACCAGTTTTAGGTTGAGCCAAAAGTACGTGGTGTTCTTTCCTTGAAGCTGGGAGTGTGTGGAGATACATTATTGATGAGGATTTTTATAATAGTGCAGGTTGATTCTCCTTTGAGCACTCTTTTATTTCTATGAAAAATGAAAGCTGATCTTGTGAATAGTAACTTGCTTTGTCTGTGTAACTAGGAAATGGGTATGCAGTTCATTGGCAGGGCTCTGGAATGTCTGCATTATGAGTGGCTCTGCTGTTCAAGAGTAATCCAAGACCTTCAGAGTTTCCTTTCAATTAACTTTTCTACAACTGTTATTAAATAATGTCAATGGGAAGGTGTGGAATGACTGTGTGTTTAGGAGAGCCCACAGCCACATTTGATCATTTGAATCATGGCACCAGAATTTGTGAGGGCTAACACTGTCTTTTAAGTGTTATTTGGTAATTAATGTAGTGTCAAGTCTTAGTCAAATAGCACAAGAATATTGTGCATTCTGTAAATATCCTCCTTAATACTTTAGTCAATATTATTTATAGATTTCTCAACTAAAACATGAAATAGTATTTATTATATAACATTGTCCTGAGCACTGGCTGTTTCACAAAGGTGGCTAAAATATCTTTATTGCCAGGCTCTGCTTTGTTGCATGTAGATGCAATACCTGTGATATATTCACTGCTCATCCTTAGGCCCATCATTTTATCCTGTCCCATCTGTTCACCTCCTTTTATGGAATGCTTTTAATCTCAGAAAAATATGTTGCTTATGGCAATCCATTCCTTCTTTGGTAATTGCTGCCCTTCAGGTGCTGCATGAGCTTCTAGTGTCTCTTACAGCTAATTACTGTGTCAGGGAGTTACTCCACTGGTGGGAAGCATTTTTGGGATGAGAGTGTTCCCCTCACCCAGTGCTCCCTGTGTTACTCCAGCTGCCCATGGTGACAGGGAGCTGAACCAGGCACAGAACCACTCGGTGGAGACACTGCCAACCCTCCAGGAGCTTATTGTGGTATTCATTTTACAGACTCCTGCCAGGGAATAACCAGCAGGAGGAGATTATGGATCAGAAGTGCTATTTATCTACTTGTTAAAGGCCAGGCTGCATGAAGGTTTGGCAGTTTGCTTGTGAAGGGTTCGGTCTGCTTGGTACAGTCAGAAATATCCACACAGAGAAAAAGCAGAGCTGACTGCAAACACATGGCTTGGATGAGCAATAACAAGGACGTTCCATGCCACTTTTAATGGAGGGAGGGGATTTTCACTGGATGTCCTCTGAGGTGAATAGCTCAGCACCCTTGTGCAGTTATGGCAGTTCATGCTCAAGTGGAGATTCAGGATGGAATTTCCCCTGGCAAAAGAAAGAAAACAGGACCTAAGAAAGTCCTTTGCTTTATGCAAGGGTCTGGACCTGGACAGCATCTAATACTGCCTCCTGTGGTCCCAATGGAGCAGTCAGGGGATATTTGAGGGATAAAAACCTCCTGGCTACACTGCTCAGCCCAGCTTCCCTCTCTCAGCTGTCCTGAGTGTGCACCTGGGGTTTGTTGGTTGATTCTTCTGGGCCTTTATTTGGACCACCTCCTTTTGTAAGGAGCTACATCTTTTGTGCATTTAAAATGGTTAATAAATCTAGAATGTTGTGAATGCCCCATCCCTGGCAGTGTCCAAGGCCAGGTTGGATGGGGCTTGGAGCAGCCTGGGACAGTGGAAGGTGCCCCTGCCCGTGGCAGGGGATGGAATGAGATGATCTTCAAGATCCCTTCCAATCCAAACCATTCTATGATTCTATACTACTTTGTCAACCTTCCTGCCCCTGCATGAAGCTTGAGCTACTTTATTTTTGGAAGACTTTGTATGTCTTGGAAGAGGTTCTGTCAGTCCATCACGGAGCAGTCCTGCATTGTGGAGCTTCACCATTCATCCACTGCCACTGGGTGCAGGGGCTGTTCCCACCTCCACAGCAAAAAGACAACTGTAGTTTACCAGAACAGCAGCAATTTGGCATCTGCTTGAACAGGATTCCTAGAAAGGAGGGTTTATTCCAGTATGATCAAGGCTTTGAGACCCAACTGATGCAACATGAGCTCCTGAGACCTGGATACTCCTGCCAGAACCATCACCTCATCATGCAGGATTTCCTTTAGGATTAAGTATGACTACAAACAGTTTAAATCCTGCATATCTCTAACTTTTCATGGAAACTTGCAGAGAGCAATCACACTTTCATAGGAAGCAAACTAGGGCAAGGGTTTAAAAGAACAGGAAAAAATTTACTGATAGATTTATGCAGATTTCCAGAACTAATTCCTCATTTATTTTGTAAATACAGGTGCTTCAAAGACTCCTTGTGACAAGTGCCCTAGAATGAGCTCCTATTGACTTTCACATTGGCAGTCTGAGGGGAGAGATGCTGAATCTCTCCAACCAAGCTTCGTTTTCCACCAGAAGTGTTGCATGAAATTTCTGCAATAGCTGTTTTTCTGCTGGCTCAGTTACAGAACCTCGATTCTTTGCCTGTGGGAAGCCTTTTCTCCTGAACCACTGAACACCCTGCAATGTTCTTGCAGCAAATCTCACTGGGTTTTTCATTCTTAAAGGTTGCTGTAAATATTCTTGTAGTTTATTTGTGCCTCCTGCCAGCACAGCTCAGTGTGTTCAAGACAAGACACAACACACCTCTTGACTGGAGAAGTTCTGACAGCACAAAACACTTTGTGAAATGCAAAACTGCTTCAGGAAAACTGTACTGCTGTCAGAAACTTCACTAAAGCCCTACATAGCATTAGTTTTGCTGGATTAATCACAGCCAATTTATGGAAGACTAATTTTTTCAACCGTCAAGATTATTCCTGAAATCAATAAAGAAATAACTTTTAAGCTACCTCAGAATGGGTGGACCAGAAAAGAACCTCCTTTTTCTGTGGACCACGGGCAGATCTTAGAAATATTAAAGTTAAAACTCTAGATTAATTTGATCCAAGATGAATCTGGGCCTGAACATGCTTTGACAGAGCATCTGGATGGTCACTGCTATCTTGGTGAAAATTCTCTGGATACATACACTGTTAGAGTAAGAAACCTTCCAGGCACAGAGTGAGGGAGAAGAAAGTTTCGAAACCCACCTCTAAACCACACACTCCTCCCAAAAACCTTAAGAGTATTGGTTAGTTAAAGATTTCCTCATGATTTTAGCAAGTTTAGCAAGGAGAAAACCCCTTTTTTCTACCTACCACAACCTTATGAGCTAATCTAAAGGGCCATGGGAGCCACTTCAGATGTTTTTCAGGATAGTTCTGCTATTACACCTGAAAAGAGGGACTTTGCAAGAGTCCCAGGAGGGGTAGTCCTGATGTGGTTAAAAAACTGGAACTGAACAGTAGGAGTAAGTGAGTGGCTTTCTTAATGGAGAGAAATAACAAAACAGGTTCTGTAGGAAACTGTGCTGCTGGATATATCCATTAGTGACCCAGGAAAAGTATTAACAGGGAGGCTGACAACATTTACTGCAGATATGAATCTATTCCAGAGCAATAAGGACAAAAATCACTGGTGAAGAATTGGGAAAACACTTTACAAGATTGAGTGAGAAATAAAAGTGCAGAATAAATTCACTGTGGATAAATGTGAAGGGGACGATGAACGTAGAGGTGAATGCCTGTAAAGAAATCTGATGGGCCTTCATCAAACCATTATGACTCAAGTGAAAGCTTGATAGTATGGCAACAGCTCCATGAAGACATTACTTCAGAGCTCAACAGTAATCAAAAAATGCTAAATCAAGTGCCAAGAGTCATTAGGAAAGAAATAGAAAGCAGAATAGATCATTATGACGTCCTATAAATTCATGGTTCTCCCAGACTCTGAATACCATGAAGCATTTGGTCACTCAATATGCAAAAGTGATGTGCTACAAATAGAAAAACCACTGAGATGGGTATCCTCCCCCTGCCCAGGCTGGGCTGGGCCAGCTTTCCCCAGGGTTCACAGAGCAGGCAGGAGCCCCCCAAGCCCCTGACTGATGTGAAAGTGGCTGACATGACCCTTGGATGCTTTGACATCCCCTGCTGTGGGATGGGGTGGGTTCCCTTGGTGCTGACCTCTGGGCTTGTGGGGCTGCTCCTGGAGCCTTGGGGACTCCTGCCACAGAGGTAGATTTAAAGAATTAAGTTGACATTTTAATGTTAACAGGGTGAATTTACTCCTCCTGGGGTGGCTGAGGAAAACCCGCGTTCCTCGCCCCATTCAAGGAGTACCCTTGTTAAATGTAGGTACTGTCAGGGTGTGCACCCAAGGCAAGGGAGATTATCTAAATTGCAATTGAGACAACAATATCACAGTGTCTTATAAATAACTTTTATAAATAGCAAGTTTTCAGCATGTCCTGTATGGGAAAATGAAGTCCTGAGAAACTGAGTCTTTCTGTAGGCAGATTATACCAATTATAAGATATAATCATAAAACTCTGAGGCTGGAAAAGACCTCTAAGACCATCAAATCCAACCAACTGTTAAATTTTAAGGGCTGCTATAAAAGTCACTTCCTCAGTGGTGGTTTGCTCCACCATCCAGCAATATTGCTCCTGTCAGCCTTGTCCTATATAATCTCATATAAAACTTGCAATGAGTCATAGGAATTAATGAGAAATACACAAAGGTCTTGCACAGAGGGGGAGAGTTTTCCTATGTGAATGGTTTCCTGTAGTCACACAATTTTCATACCATCTCTAGTGCCTCCAGTACAGGTTTGAGTGTGGAGAAGAGGGATGATGGAAATGCTGCATTCCCAGGTTGGATGTTTCTGAGACACTTATTTTTATTTCCTGATGTTTCTCTGAAAATCACTGTTGAGATTTTCTGCTTGCTGCCAGTTGTGGTCACAGTTATTAAATGGAATGAGTAGGATCCTTAGTTGACGGAAACCAGCACAGCCCACAAGAAAAATTAGTCACTCCGTATTCCAAGGCCTGAGTTTTGCAGAAATCCCATCCAGTAACCCTTGCAATAAGACAGTAAATCCCTGCAATCTGGCCAAATAAACCAGATTACAGAGCTCTGTGGCCTTACCAACATGCTTTGGGTTGCATTGTATTTACCAGCCAGGTGATTAGAGGGCTTATGACTTTTTTCAAATTTTGTAATTTCTTCAAAGAGAAGAAAAGAAGGGAATGATACCCCACATCCTTCTGATTGTGCATCATGGAGTTACATGTTGCTTCCCATGCCCTCTTAGGCCACCGGATATATCAATTTTCTGTGTATTGCAGCCATAAATAAGGTAGTTTTCAGAAGAAGAAACAAGGAATCCAATCACTGGAAATCCCTTCCTGGCAATGGCCAGTCATTGCAAGCCCAAACCTATTGATCAGCAACCTTTCATACCCTTTGCTCATGTAGCTTGGCTGATTTCCCCTCCAGGAAAAGTGATTGATTTGCACTTAAGTGACCCATTTCCTCCTGAGAGGTGTCAGAGAACCCTTATCAGTCAGACTCTTTGTCTTTAGTGCAACTTGGCTTGCTTAGCTCCTGTCTGCCTTTCTCTGGGTTAGATAGTGCAGCTCCTCAGCTCTCACACTGCCTGACTTGAGGAAACGGATTTAGAGTTGGCACAGTCTCTGTGTTTGTGGAAATGTGAGTGCCAGCTCTTCCATGTTTTGGACTGAACTTAACACTGGTCACAATTTAGGAGACAACGCCAATAGTCCTGAGGGCAAGGCAAGGGAGGACTCATTCCTGCACTCTCCTCGAGAATCCTTATACCATGGTGAGATGGAGCAGCCCCATCCCACGCTCTGGGTGATGTTGCCTTCCCCACAAACCCCTCCACATCCTCAAATTTAATGCAGACTAAGCTCTGCTTTCAGTACTTATACGGTCCCTCCTGCTGAGAAATGCATTTGTTGTTCTGACAGAAATTTTTTAGTGCTCTTAGAAGACAGTGCCAGCTGGAATATCCACTCCCTGTGTGTCCAGCAAGCAGCATTTTCCATTTCCTCAGTAAAAATCCTCTTGGCCACAGCGAGTGCTGCAGAAACCCACGCACTCATGCAAATGAGGAGTGACGCAGGTTGGGATCGTGCGGGTTGGAGCTGCAGATTTGAGGACAAGGAATGAAATCAGATGCTTCAGGGCATGAGGTTCACCTGCTCCAGGTGTCAGCCAGGTCAGTGTGTCTCAGCCCAGTGAGGTTATGCAGCAGTGACAGATGTGATGTGTGCCAGCAGCACTCGCCCCTTTATCAGGCAGCTGCTTTCCTTGGGGCAGGCTCATGGGTTTCCAACAGTATCTAGGAAAACAACCTTGTTTCGGAAAAACTTTTGGACTAATAGGTTCGAGGCTTTGTGGAGACAACACTGAGCCGATTCCCAGTTGTTGACAGAAATAACTAATTACATTATTTGCATGTATTTTTAATTCACTGCTTGTCATTTTGCTGTTTCCTGTTTTAGAAAATCGAAAGTCCCTGATCCAAGTCCAAATTCTCGAACTTTTTGATGCTGAATAAACACTGACTTACACTAGTTAAGAAAATAACGTGAAGATTTTCGTGGGTTTGGAGGGGTTATTTTATTCTTTTGGCTTCCTGAGTAAAATACATTTTGTCAAATAGCAACCTGGGAGCTGTGCAGTTCTCTGTCCTCTTGCACAGGAATGCAAAGAACCTGAAAAATGTCCAGCATTCGAAGCTTGGTATTCACTGGTGGAGCTGATGACCCACAGAGACTAAACTGGAATCCAGGGCAATGACACTCATAACCAAGACTTTTTTCAGCATAGTCTAGATTTTCCTGTGACAGGCACTCTCCTAGTTCTGCAGAATTCATGACACTCTTAAGATCTACATCCCACTTTTTCACGAGCTGTGCAAGCTTCCCAAGATGTTGGAGATCAGAGACAGCTTGAGGAAGACACTATAAAGCCAGATGGATGTCATGGAGGTATGAAGCCTCTCAATCATCTTTTACTGCTAGAACTTTACATTTACAGCTCTGGAATATCCAAGAATTTTGCCTACACCTCCTCATGGACTTGTGCAGATGCAACCTCATGATATTACCATTCCCCTGTTGTACAAAGACACGAAGGCAGGCAGAGAGCTGGGCTTGTTCAGCCTGGAGTAGAGAAAGGTTCCAGGGAGACCTTATTGTGACATTTCATTACTTATAGAAGACTTGTAAAAAAGTAGGGAGAGGAACTTTTTGTAACAGCAAAGTGATAGAACAAGGGGAAATGATTTAAAACTGAAAGACAAAAGGTTTAGATTAGATGTTTGGAAGAAATTCCTGGCTGGGAGGGTGGGCAGGCCCTGGCCCAGGTTGGGCAGAGAAGCTGTGGCTGCCCCTGGATCCCTGGAAGTGTCCAAGGGCAGGTTGGATGGGGCTTGGAGCACCCTGGGCTGGTGGAAGGTGTCCCTGCCCATGGCAGGGGGTGAAATAAGCTGGTCTTTAAGGTCCCTTCCCACCCCAACCATTCTATGATACTTTAAGGATCTCTTCAGTGATGCAGGGTGGTGGAAGATGCTTGGAAGGAAAGGTGCAATGGGTTGGTGAGATGAACATCCACATCTGCAGAGCAGAAAGGCTGAAGGATATCTCACATAAAAACAGTGTGAGCATTGAAACTTTGCTCAGATACCTGCTTAGACAATGTTTGCTTCTCAGTGTGGGTAGCAGCCCCCAAAATTACACAAGGACTATACACTTGTACTTGTACTCCAAAACCTTCAGAAAATAACTTGATGAGCCTTGTCTGTGCTCTGAACTAGCAAGGATGGCTCTCCAGGGTAGTCCTCTTCAGTAAAGGAGCACTTAGAGTGTTATCCTGTCTCTCTAGGAAAAGCTTCAAGCCACATCAGAGCAAGGAGGGATTTAAAGAGGGTCTGAACCAGATTCCTACCTGGTGACAACTTCTGTAGATAGAGCTCTGATCATTTTGCCCTGTCAAAGCTCTGCCTCACCTCCTTTCCTCCCCTCAGTCAAAATCAGCTCCAGGAATAGTTTGCAAGGGAATATGTGACAAAGGCTTGGTGTTCTTGAGTGGCTTTTGAAACGTAGAATCATAGAATGTTTTGGGTTGGAAAGGATCCCTCAAGATCATCTATGCCCCATGGGCAGGGGCATCTTCAACTAGACCAGGTTGCTCAGAGCCCCATCCAACCTGATCTTGAATGTTTCCAAGGATGGGGCAGCCACCACCTCTCTGGGCAACCTGTGCCAGTGTTTTAGCCCCTCATTGTAAAAGATTTCTGCCTTTTGTCTTGTCTGTCTCTAACCTCTTTTGGTTTAAAACCTTTGTCCCTTGTCCTGTCACAACACAGCGTGTTAAAATTCTGTCCTTACCTTTTCTGTAATTCCCTTTAGTTACGGGAAGGGACTGGAGGGTTCCACCAGAGTCTTCTCCAGACTGAACCACCCCAACTCTCTCAGCCTGTCTCCATAGCAGAGATACTCCAGCCCTCACAGCATCTTCATGGCCTCCTCTGGACTCCTTCCAACAGGTCCATGTCTTTCCCGTGTTGAAGATGAGCTTTATCACTGGTATCTAATTGCAAACTGATCCAATGCAGCCCAGTTGCAGATTTCACCTGCCAAAAAGCTCTCCCCATGCTCTGTGTACCTTTCCAGAGACCTGCAGGGAGCCTCTTGCATATACTGGGAGTTCTGGGGTTGAAAAGTGCTGGGGCAGCACAAGGCATTATTATACCCTGTAGATGCATTTTGCCTGGCTTTGCCCTTTCAGATTCCTGTTGAATGTCTCTTCCTCGCAAGAAAAGAAAAGAGTTAACATTTCACTCCTGCTTTTCAACCTCAGCAGAATAGATTTTTAACAGGGCATGAAAACAATAATCCTTGTCAACTTCCTGCCTTTAACCTTTAAAGGGAGTTTTGTCTTTCCATGAACTCTGCTTCTGCTTTGTAATTTGAACTTGCTATTAGGAGCCTGGCATTTTAAAACTGATACACATTTCTGATCAAAGATGCTGATGCTTGAAAGGATCTGTGTCACCAAGCCCTCTCCCTGGCTCAGCTGGTGTTATTTCCTGAGGTTTAAACAGATTGTTCCTCTTTTGGTTTTCTCATTGATCTGTCTCATTCTGTATTTCAGTATCTTTCTCAGTCAAGGGTATATATATTACCTCTCTTACTCCAACAGAAAAAATCCTCCAAGTCCATGAGCTCTGCACTGATCTCAGACCAAGATATGCTGCTCTCATTTTCCACTCTGCACTCACAGCTTAGTGTAAAGCAGTTAGGATGAGAGATGCCAATCTCTCTCGGGGGAGTGCTTATGTTGTTCAGCTCCATGTGATTTTGTGGTATTTAACACATTCTTACAGCATGTGACCCCTTCCTTGAGCAGTAGTGAATGATTAAGGAGCTTGGGGGCTTTCGGAAATCTTTTCTAGTTGCACGTCTAAGCTACCTAAGAACTTCAGAAAACCTGATCTTTGCTTACAAATGTCCCATGCTCAGATACTGTGCTTTAACTTGATTGTAGAAATTTGCAGTCCCCATTTTTTAGCTCGATTTGACTCAGATTTCAAACTTCTCCATTGCCTACTGCAGTGTTGTAGTACACTCATGAAACTGGATTAGCTTTTAAAACGGTAGATTCTCCTTACTAACTAGACTGAATGATCTAAACTCTTCTTTCAGCTATTTCCTTTTAAATGTGAGTTTGCTCTTCAGATCCAAGTGGGGTTTATTTGGATTTGGGTTACAGCAGTGCAGAACAGACTCTACAGAGCCGTGCTCAATGATTCTGGTCACCTATTGACATCATCAGTCCAATTCCCTTTTCTCTCAGTCGAGCCAACTCCATGAACTGTTCCAGGAAACAGGAGGGATCTATAGATTGTCTTCAGGGACTATAAATGGTAGCACATCACAGATTTCAATACAGTTGCACCTATAGAGATCAAGCTGGATATATGTTGTTATTATTAATGTCTTTAAAAGGAGTTGAAGAGGTAATTTATTTATTTACAAACACTGCAACTACTGTCTTTGGTGCCAAAGAGCTCACACTGACATTGCAAATCATGTCCTTTCAAGACACTCCTATGCCAGTTTTACATGAGGTGGAAGAGGGTAGGACTGGACTAGCAACTTTTTTTGGCTGCCAATCCACTATAGACAGGGATTAAGACCACATTTCCAACTGGTGGAATTTCTCAACTCTTCCCTTCCCCCAGTCATCCTCCTTTCTGGAAAGGACAGAACCTTCAGTGAGAGGAGATGGTTGTTTAATTGCCAAGTGTCCCTTCCAAAGGGATAACACTTCTGCTCCTCAGCAAATCCAGGAGCCACTGGAGAGGAACCAGGCATGGAACCAGCTCTCTTCTGCCTCCTGGTTAGACATGCCCATGAAAGCACAAGCTGAGGAAGAAGTCCTCATCGCAAAGACCATTTGTCTTTGAAAGACAAATTGAGTGGTAGCTTTCCTAAATAAGTGATAATATTTTAATGGCAGAAAGACAGAAGAACAATCCAATTAGGAGAAAAGGGAGGTTTGACTGATGAGCAGAAACAGCTGGGAGAAGTGCCCTGAGGTGCTGAAGGAGTGAATCCTGGCAGGGTGGCAGAGCAACCGTGATGTGACTCTCAGAGGGAAGAAAAACACACAGTGACACAGTTCTCACCCGCCTGTTTTTTTCTAGAAGTTTATTATATTGAACAGGGCCCTTTCTCAGATCAGACTTCATTTGAATTCTTGGAAATTTGACAAAAACATCTCCTGAGAACTGGCCTGTTTCCTCTCTTTCCAAGCTGACCTTTTAATGAGGTCTCATTTTGCTTCCACAAGCTGAGAACAGAGTGTAGGAGACCAGCACAAAATGTACATTGTCTTTCTAGGATTTCACAATTGGTTTATTCTCCTGCACATTTCCACGATCTAGGGAGCAAACCCTAAAAGTTTTCTTTTCTCTACAGTGAGACATGCTGTTTTTTGAGGAATCAACACTTACCCTTAAAACAACCACTATCCTCAGACACCCTAAAATAGCCCCTTTTTACTGTATCTTCTTTCATTGCTTGAAGCAAGTCTTCTGAGATTTTTGGTGATTTGGTTGTTTTTTCTCAAGCAAATAAAGGGGGTGTGAACATTGATTGTGCTCTTGAAATGATGATCAAAAATAAATCTTTTGATCTGACTCCTAACAAAGTAATCCCACAGAATGTGGGATTTTTTTTTTCAATGCAGGACCTAATCCCAGTATTATTCTGAGGGTGTGGCAGCCTCAGAATGTCCAGCCTTGGGTGTATGATGTTCAGCTAGAAGAATGGTACATGGCTCCCAGTATGTTGTATTTGCTGAAGAAGATCCCTGTGACCACACTATCAGTTTTAAGTGCATCACCACCCAGTCTAATACAGGACAAGAAGAAATGGCCTCAAATTGCACCAGGGGAGGTTTAGGTTGGATATTAGGAAAATATTCTTCACAGAAAGGGTTGTCCATCCCTGGCACAGCTGCCCAGGGCAGTGGTGGAGTCCCCATCCCTGAAGGGATTTAAAAGCCCTGTGGATGTGGCACTGGGGGATGCAGGTCAGTGGTGGCCTTGGCAGTGCTGGGTTAGCAGTTGAACTCAATGATATTTAAGGGTCTTTTCCAACCCAGATGATTCTGTGATTCCATGATCCACCAGAAGATCCCCTGCTCTGCTGCAGGAGCCAAGTCAGTCCTTATGCTGCTGGAGGTCTAATCAGAAAACTCTGAGCCCACATGTACCTACTTTCCAACAGTTCCTTGCAGCTTAGATCAAAAAGACAAGGAATAGAAAATAACTGCTTGATGGGAGACAGAGATTCATGCACCTGCTCCTCACGATAAGTGACAGGGAGCGAAGTGTTCGTCCTCCTGCTAATCATGATAAAGCAGAGCCCGGCACTTGAAAGGTTTTGAGAAATGGAGGTGATAATGTTTCGTAGATGTGCTTGCACACACCTAATCCTTGTTACAGGACCACTTCTTAATAGTGTTTTGGTCTGTAGATCTCAGCAACAGCTTTAAAGGATCAAAATGCATTCAGCTGCAGAAGAAAATAAATAGCTCCGTACCAGAGGATGATGGTCTGGGCTGTTCCAGGCTGAGACAGCAAACAACTTGTGATTTCTTCCTCTAACTCCTCCCAGTCTTTACTGCTGCAAAAAGAAGTGGGTTCAACCTGTCAGGTCAAAGGAGATGGGACATGGTAACGACATGCACTTGCCTGATGTGTTCCTGGGTTTGAATGAACCTTTATTATATAGATGTCCCATTTGCAGGAGCAAACCAGAAGCTGTTCGGTGGATATCTTCAGACAGAACCTCAAGGACAGCTGAAAATCATGAGGCAGCCACTGAAGGCAGGATTTGTTGGGCTGCTCAGGGCAGAGCCTGGGCTGCCTGAGGCTTTCTGAAGGCAGCTGGCACATCTCATTAGCTGGAAGAGAAAACAGAACCCAAACAAACCAAGAGCTCAGCTCTGGACAAATACAACTTCAGGGTGACTTTGCACACTGGATTTTAATGTTGTCTCACGTCAAGAGCCAATTATTGCTCTGCATAAAGTCCCTGAGATGGTGAAATATGAGGGACTGACACTATCCATCTTCTGGTTGCTCCAGATAAGGATCACAGGCTTAGCAGAGCTGGTACTGAGTTACTATATTTAGAGATGCAAAAGTTTACCCACTAAAGATATTTCTTGTGCATATATTTTATTACTTTTGTGATGCACTTAAAATAGCACGTTTATAATCTGTGCTTTTCTGTGGAAGAAAGAATTAAACCCCATTTATAAGGACTTCCCTCCTTCTTCCATGAGCTTCTTACATATTATTTGCTGTAGGAGCAAGAGACACCCTAATGTATCTTCCTACAGATTTGAATTTTAATCTTTGATTGTCTTCATTCTGATGAATAAACCTGTCGATTTACATATATGAAAACTACCTCTTCAGTCTCTTCTTCCTTTCTTCACTTGAAGCTCATTGATTTTCTCTAGACAGCTCCTCTGGGAGCTGCAGAGTGATCAATATGAGGAGAAAAGGGGAGGCAGCTGTAACATCATTAACTCTACCCAAAAGAAATAATTCAGTATTAACTCAGACGATTTTCTCTTGTGGTTGAATCAAATGGACATTTAATAGGACTATTAATATTTTCAAGTATAGGTTAAAAATAAGAGGTAAACACACAAAAGAGCATCGTGTCAGCAAGGTACACTACAGCCAAAATGAGTTACAGCGATGGCCACTGAGTGAAAGGAAAACTCTGGTAAGTTCAATGTTCAAAACTTCCATTTGGATCCATTCCTTTTAAATTAAAACCATGGGGGGCTGCTGCTAAAGCCTTAATTTTGGAAATTGTGTATGGTTACAGGGCAAACATCCTCCAGAGTTCAGCTGTGAGAAAAGAAAGACTGTGCTTTATTACAGCTGGAGTCAGGAACTGGATGAATGGGAAGCAAAAACCCCCAACACTTGTTGGAAGTCCTTATTTTCTGTGCTCTCTGATTGCAGAGAGTCACAGGAGCACGAGGAGATCTGTTTTCCCCTTCTTTGTCATTTTTTAAAATTGACAATAAATCTTTAGAACATGGATCAGGCACCTGCAGATTTCTAATAATTACTGGCAGAAACAAAGAGTTGTACTGATTCAATCATCATTGCAAGGTCCTTTGTGCTTCCCACCCATGTCCCATCCTGGTTGTGAACTGTCTAAGGATTCATTGCCTAAATGACAGAAACACTCTTGCACTGGTGGCTGTGAGTTCGTGACTTGCTTCCCTTCAGCCACTCTTACACTGGGAATGTACGATTTCATTTGAAAAATTATATCTTCTGTGACTTTGACATAAAAATAGCTGGCAAAAGCTGCCTGGTACACTGTGACTCAACCACAGGGAGTAGGAAAATTTATTTTAGTAGTAAATTAACAACAGCAAAAGAAACTGCTTTGTTTTCCAGGTTTGACAATCAGGGCACTGAGCCAGTAAATATGATTTGGCCAGGATAAAGGTTAAAGGTTTTCAAGCCCCCCAAAGCTCAGCACAGGACACTGATTGTTGATTAACAGTAATAGAGAGTTAAGGAGGAATTTTCTGTGAGAGGACAGCAGAGAAACAGGATTTCCAAATAAAATAATTAAAGGTTTATGGACGAGGTGTTTTCCACTTTGGAGGGGAAAAGTTCATTGCACCTTATTTTTTGTGATACACAAAAATACATGAGAAGGGATTGCTGAGTTTGTCTAATGCCTGCTCTGCCAGGGAATGGTATCACTCCTAAAAATATCTCTTTCAATTTATACATGGTGATCTATAATGATAAAGACTTTCCAAAGCCAACCAGACTTGCATTTAAAATTAAGGATTTGGCTTCTAGAATCTGCTTTCTGGCACTCAGACTTCTGTTGGCATCATCCAGTCTTTCCTTCTCCCAGAAATTATTGAACATGTGGGCTTTAAATCCGATACATTTTTTTTAAAATATATATATTTAAGATGCTTAAATGTTTTTCAAAGGTTGTCTTACCTTTTATGTGATTAGTGACATTTCATTCCACTGTGACATTGATTCAAGATCACAAATTTATGATGGGAAGGGGTCAAAAAGAAATTTAACCAAGCAGAATGCAAAAAACAAATCCCAACATCAAATAACCAAAATACAATAATATCAATTCTTTTAAACAGGGAATTTGATATCCAAGCTGAAGAAGGAAGCCTTGGCATTTTGTTGTTCAGCTAAAATTGATCTGTGCCCCAACAGAAATGCCAGCTGCCAGTTTTTAATGTAAAAGGTTTTGTCAAAAGGTATTTTTTGATACTTTTTCTTCCAATGAATTAATAGATTCCCTCTTGATGTCTCTTCTCCAAAGGAAGCATATTCTAGTTTAGCTACATGACTCTGGCCTTAAACACAAGGTTTTCTCCTCACCATTTTCCACCTCTTTGCTGTGGTTACTTCTACAAAATTCCATTTCCCAGAAGTTTGCTGGCTCAAAACTCTTCCCTACAGATGTTCTGCTCACAGTCAGCACGGATAAATTATCTATTCTGAGGCCCTTGCCCAGCAGAAGACAGGAATGCATAAATTATTGGCACCACCTATTGGCCAAAAAGGCAAATTATACAGGATTTGGAGGTTATGTCAAATATTCTCAGTAAATATGGCTTCAAACATTCCTCTTGTTATGTTTTATTTTAATGATACGACCCAGCAAAACCACTCAAGCTTTGAATTTCCCTGTGCCAGAGACAGTTTGGTGGTCTGGGTGGGGATTCATCTGCCACAGGGGTCACCCAACAGAGCAGGGGACAAGGCAGGGAGATCCAGGTGAGCAGATCTCACTAACCTGGGTTTCAGGCTCTTCCAGGTATTTTTCCCTCGAGATACAAAGCTGTAAAGGGTTATTTTTTCCCATTCCATCACCACAATCACCAGCCACAGATGGCCAACGAGTCATGAACCAGAGTGGCCTTGGTTGCCTTTGGCTCTTGTGACCAGGAGAGAATCTGCACGACACAGAACTTGCTGAGGCAGATGCAAAATTATGGGAATTTCATGATACAGAACTTCCTGAGGCAGATGCAAAATTATGGGAATTTCATGATACAGAACTTGCTGAGGCAGATGCAAAATTATGGGAATTTCACAGGCAAAACCCAAAACGTCCTGGCATTTCTGCAAAAGATGATGATTGAAAGGAGCTGCAACGATCATGATTTGGAAGCAGAAGCATCTGCATGTTTATGTTCCTGTGTTCACCCTGGTTCTTATGTCTGTGACAAGGTGTGGTTATCACAGGTCTCTAGAGTGGTTTTTTGACTGTGAAACAAAGCCCAGCTGAGATTTCTGTGGTGACCCTCAACAAGCAGAAAGAAGTGGAAGGGATCCAAAAACATTGCAGGTGTTTTGAATCCTTTTCTCTCCAAAAGTTCTGCCTTGAATTATTAATCCTGGGCTAGAAGTGATGAAAAGCCTCTGGGCCATAGGACATGTTGGCTCTTTGTGGCTGCTGGTGAACAGACTTGTCTGGATGATTTGCATTTTCACTGAATAAAAGAGAGGGGGAAAGAGAGAATGGCATTTTGCTTCAGGCTGCTTTCTATCAAATCCCAAAGAGTTGTTTTGTGTTGATATTAGCCCTAAGTTATCTGCTGAGAGGCATTTTTAGCTCGTGGTGTGCTAAACTGTGCATTCAGAGCATTGGACTTGGGCTCAGCATGGACTAATTGAAATGTGGAAGGAGTCTGCTGAATACTTTGGAAAAATTGCACCTTACCCTCTGAAGTTTCCTTAAAGGTTTGTTTTTTTCTTTTTCTCTTCCTAGACTTGGAAAAACACTTCTCCTTCTCTGTAAAATCTTCCCCCTGGACATTCCATCTTCTCCCACATCGTCCTGGTTCTCCAGGTGTTGCACATGAGCTGATCGTCTCCTATCAGCACCAAACAGTCATTCTTTGCTGTTATTACCTTGCCCAGCAGGATTGGCTCCTGTGCTCCAGTTCTTGGAAACAGCAGGAATAAGTGAGGACAGTTGACAGACACAGAAAGACCAGATTTTCTGAAATTTATGAGCCACTGCTTGATCCATCTACAAGGTGAATCTGGGCACTGCCATGACCTAAACTTTACCATATCGTTTACTCATACTCTGTGGGATAGGACTGACTATACGTAGCAAATGACTAAACTTATATACCTTCATTTACTTTGAAAGAGAATACTGTTCTACACATGTTCAATTTTAGCATAACAAGCACATGCACAAGGCAATGATAATGACAGAAAAAAATTCATTTGCCACTTGCTTGTACTTACCTGACAGAAAGAAGATTAATAAAGATGTCCTATCATGTCTGATTTTCTGCCTTGAATAAGTCAGAGGGCAGCTTGAACCTTTGGAAGACCAATTTTCTCCTGAAAACACACCTCTCTTTATGGGCTCCTGCTGCAAAACACTACCAGATTATTTATTTATAGTGAGTGTCTATTGTCATTAAACAAGCTGAGGATAAAGAATAAAAACTTGGAGGCTGAATTTAGAAAGTGCCCACTTTTATTATTACTTATAAGCCAGCCAGTGGTCTACAGATTACCACTACTCTGTGAATCCTCTTTAAGTGGACTGAGAAGAAGGAATCATGAATTTAGCATTTCCTTACTCCAACAGCTAGGATAAGAAGCCCTTTTCCTGACAGTTCCCATGTTTAGGGAGACTTTGGGTGTCCTGCATAGTCTGCACCCATGACATGCAGCACAGTATTGACCAGGGAAGGGTCACATCCTGTGACTAAAGGTCTGAAAAAATAAAATAACGATAAAAATGTGACTGTATAGAGGTAAAATGTTAAAGAAATCTATTTCTCCAGCTCAGGTCTGGTCTGCAATGCAGTGTGGACATTTAGGGGTGGGTGTGGTATGGATGGTCTGTCCATGGTCTGTCCACGGTCTGACATTCTCCGTGGGGAAAGCACAGACCTGCCATGCAGAAAGCAGCAATTTTTCGGGTGCATGTCTGACCTGGTCAGGACCAGCAGGTCCATTTTAATTGATACTAACACAGAGTCATTGAACCACGGAATGGTTTGGGTTGGAAGGGACCTTGAAGGCCACCTAGTTCCATGCCATGGGCAGGGACACCTTGCACTCAGCCTGGCTACTCAGAGCCCCACACTGACTGTGGGCAGCCAGTTCGGAGTGTTCCTGGTCAGATGGGGGCAGATGAGTTTTAGGGATGGCCTTTCCCAGGAGCCTGCAGCTGTTTAAATAGTCTCCCCACGGGAGCCACAGCACCACAGCACTGTTTGACATCCTTATACCTCAGCAGGGGCAGGGAGAGCCATGGGGACAAGGAGTCCTTCCCACTTCCTGGCTTCCATAGATTACTTTAATTGGTAAAACTATGTTCCTGTCGCTGGGGAGGGCATGCCAGAAAGCAAAACACCAACAAAATCCTAAGCCTAAGAATTCATTTGCCCCGAGGCTCAACAAAACCCTTCTGGGTAAAGCTGTGTCTGCGGGGACTCAGAGCAGCAGCAGCAGCAAGAGGAATCCCTTGGAGAGGGGACAGGCTTGTCACACCTCCTAAAGGGGGGCATAGTAAACAGTCCCTGTGGCTTCCTGCCAGTCCTTTTGTTTGTTTGTTTATTTATTTGTTTGTTTTCCCAGTCATTTTTGGCTTTTCCATCTGAACAAGGACGCGCATCCTCACTGTAGAGTCATCACCTTTCTAGTGTGAGAGGAAAAGAACTCTGCACACACACACGTGAAAATCAGGGACGTTATTCTAATAAGATGCCTTTTTTCTGCTTTCACATTTAATTCAGCATAAATTCACTGTTGAAATTGGTTAGCAGCTCACCCACCTTCAAACACGTCTCCTTTTTTGTAAAGTTAATTGATAAAATTTTTACAGGAACAAATAATTCTGATTTGTGACTAAACTTCAACAAGTGCTATTAAACAGGCTCGTCTAATCTAGAGTTGTTTATGCAAGCCTGTTTCATTTGTGCTAGGGATGGACATGATCCACTTTACAACTTTAAGAACAGAGAACTAGGATTTGAAGATAAACCATAATCTCCATATAAGTAAGTTAACAGTCCCCTAGACACTGTGTTTCATACAGCCAGTATTATTCCCATAGTAGATGGGAGCTAAAAAATCATCTTTATGTCCTCAAAAGATAAAGTAATCCTAAATACAAACCTGATATTGCCTACAGTTGTTCTGGAAATAAAATTGAAGCTTAGTCTCCAGCCTCTCTGCTCTATGCTATTTTGTATAAAAACCAGTAAAGAAATTCAGATTTTTTGCCTTTGATTTTGCTGCTGAGTGACAGCTGCTGCTCTCCTGAGCCAATTCCCTGACTCCAGCTGATATTCCCATAGGAAGGGCCTTTGTCCAGGTCCCATTCCATGAACTTTAATACAGCCTGAGCAGGTCCTTGCTCTTTAAGCATCACACTGAGTAGGTAAGGGGGTTTCTTCCACCTTAGTATTCCTCCACAGTGTCCCAGCCATTCCCATTTCCACGCTCAGAGGGAAATAATCCCTTTGACCAGTTTCTCCACGTGGCTCTGAGACCCTTTCCCAGCCTCCCAAAGGTCTCTGCACAGCTCAGTAAGACACTAAAGGAGAGCTGCCCTCCATATATAAACACTGCTGATCTTGTGTGGAAGTTTCCAAGGACCTCAGACAAAACCTTGTAACCAAAACCCAGAACAAAATAGGTAATTAATATGTTTTAAAGGTTGGCTTTGAGCATGCTACTCCAGAACTTCACCAGGAAAGCACACTTGTGATCAAGTGTGGCAAACATTTTATACCCATAAAACATTTAATAAAACTTCCCAGAAGTTGGTTTGGTCTCATGTTGTTTGGTTTTTCCCAACAAGCAGAGCCACAGAGATGAAGCAATGTCCATAAATTTTATTCCATTATTTTATTTTATTTTAAACTTTGCTTAAAGCCTTAGGTTTCTTCAAGATTAGCTCATTGAAAGCATCATTTGATCAACAGTTGTTTTCTTCAGTCTTGCTTTGCTAAATTTGTTTGATGGGGATTTAACTTTCATTCATGTGATAAATGAGGGAGAAACAGAATGTTCTTTAACATAAGGGAGAAATGGTGTATCCAACAGCCTTTAAACTGCAAATCCATGTCACAAAGGCATGGGAGATGTCACCCCAACACCTCCATGGCTCGCACTCTCTAACAGTTTGCTGCATAAGTTCCCATGACTGGAAACCCAAGTTTCATTCCATAAGGGTTTACTTTGGAAAGAAACTCGTTCCTGCAGCTTGTGTCCACGTGATCTCCCCCAGCTTCTAAGTGCAACTTGGTTTTGCTCCAGCAAATGTTGCTAGATGGAAAATCCAAAAGCAAGAGATTTCCTGCAGTCGGATGGAGTCAGAATTGGTGTCTGAGCTCCAAGCTGGCTCCAGCTTTTCCCTCTCCGACAGGGACCAGCCGATATCTTAGCTCCAGGCTTTCCAACCTGTTTGTGGAGCATAGGAAGGACACCATGTAATCATAATCAGCCCCTTAAAAGTTCCTAGATAAAAAGGTATAAATAGCCCTTGGAACAGGAACTGGAAACCAGCTTTCGTGTTTCAGGTGACAGCCCAATTGCTTTGGCTCCCAGATGGCCTTCCTGCAACCCCGCTTTGATCCAGAGCAGATTTAATCCCAGACCTGCTGCATAAAGGCTCGGTTTCAGCATGATAGACAAAGAATGCTCTCCCCTGCCTTCCCAACACGTAGGCTGCCTGCTGACAAAGCCATTAGTGGGGCCTTGTAGGAGAGTTTGAACCTCCACAGAGAGGGCTTTCAGCTTCCCAGGAAAGGATTGAAAGAGGGCAGCAATTTTCTCCTCTTTCTGCAGCACCCCAAGAGAGCAGATAGAGCTTGTTGCATTCTTTCAAACGAAAAAGGTACTTATTAGTGATAGAAGAGGTGGCCTAAACAGTAACAATCCCCTTGTGTAAGAACCACACATCAAACCTATGGGAAAGAAGGAGTTTAAGACACATGATGTCATAGAATGGCTTGTGTGCAAGGGACCTTAAAGATCACCTTGTTCCAACTTTCCTGCCATGGGAAGGGGCACTTCCCACTAGACCAGGTGCTCCAAGCCCCATCCAACCTGGTCCTGAATGCTTCCAGGGCTGGGGTATCCTGGTGTCCAGCACCCTCAGTCTGTCAGATGTTGAATATCTCCTTGGAAACCATTTCTTTATCCTGAGGCTGAAGGGACCAGCTGAGGAGTCGGGAACAGCCACGTTAATTGTTGTGACTGTTCTCATTTCATCTATTAATCTCCTTTAATAGTAGATCTTCTGTCAGAGGCTGTTATCCAAGGTAAGGTTTGTGTAGAAAAATGCTCTTCTGGGGTACAACTGGTCGTATCCTAAGTCAGAGGTTTCCCTCTCTCTCCATCCCCATTTGGCCTCTCAAGGACTATACCAGATCCAGTATCCTCCCATCAAGGTGTTCCCAGTGTCAGCCTGTCAAGGCTTTCTACCTAGGTCACATAAATCCTACCCAGGACACCTGATTTTTGCTGGATTTCACTTCTGGAGTGAGGCTTTCATAAAAACGGATAAAAAGGGCTGAGCTCACCCAATTTTTATCTCTATTTAGATGGCAATTTTCCCATGGTAGGCTTGCCTTTCAGTAAGTGAGTGTCTAACTTGCTGGCACAACAGCATCTGAATGTTAGAAATGTGGCAGGCTGGAGGTGTGCGTTTGTCACTTAGAACCTGCTTTGCTTTTAAAAAAGACATTTTGCTTTTAGCTTTCCTGTAGCCGTCGGTTTGTCTCAAAGTGATACATCCACAGTGTCTTGCAGGAGGCATTTTAATAGCACACATCATACATTCTCCAATGAACAATGATTACCACTCTTTCCAAATCTCCTCCCTCTGTTATCTGTTGTACTGTTTGGGGTTTTTTTTATTAAAGTTCCCATATCAGCTGAAAACCACAGAGTTCCTGTGGGTGAATTTTAAACGAGCGTATCAGATGGAAAAATATCGATTTCCAGTCAATTTCTTGGAAAGAAAAAAAACCAACAACACAGCACATGTTTTACAACGCAAAAGTTCACACAAGACACAGGAAATAGGGAAAAATGTTTCCTTCCCACTTCAGTGCAGGAGCTACACAGCATGTTCCAACTCAGAGAACATGCAAACAATGTTCAGTCTTCAGGCAAGGTCAGCAAAGCAGATGTGACTTCAAGTTTACCGCTCGTGTAGCGTGAGAACAATCCCCGGATAATGGGAAGACCTTATGGAGAAGCCATGGAGTGTCTTGGCTAAAGGCACCATATGATTCACTCCATGCCATTTCCACATTGCTCAATGCCCTTGGGGCTGCTGGAGCAGCAGTGATTAGGAAAAAAAAGGGACTTTTAAGATAAATATCCTTAAAGATCATAGGGAGAGGGGAGAAGGAAACATGAACAATCCAGGGTTTCCCTTGCAGTTCCTTATCAGGATGCTTTGCTTTCCATGGAGTAGTTGCATTACTGAAGAGGTGTGAGGTCATTTTAGGATGAGATACATCCAGTCACCTCCTAGACTTTCAGCCACTCTTGGCTCTTCCATTGGCACCTGGAAGTTAAGACCTCTACCACAAAAACTAAATGTACACGTGGCCTTGGTGTTTGTTTAAGTGATTTCTCGTTCAACATTCAGTTTACTGGAGTCTCCATCCTTGACAGAGGTTTTTGGAGTGTATTTCAAGGAGGACAAGGAGATGAAAACATGACTTAAATGTTTGCACCAAAGGCAGGGCATTTTCCCTGGAACCTTCACACAGATGTATCAAAAAGTGAGACTTGTCTAAATAAATATGTGGTTCACTGACAGATGAAGATTACCCACTTGTAGCATTTTATCATAATAAGAACATTAGGGAGGTGGAATTCCCTTTCCAAGTTTTTGGAGGGGGAAGAACAATAACATTGTCAAGTTATGTATGTGGCAGGGTAAGTGAACCTTTGTAAATCTGACCAAGGTCAGCTGACTAAGGTTGGAAAATAAATTTTCATCCCATTTTGTCATGTGTGTGCAGGGATTTGATGGCTCTGAATTCCCTACTGATGAAGCTCCAGTTTTCTCCTGATCTGCTATTCCATAAAGCAGTAATGACTTGAAAGTTAAAGCCAGCAAAACTCTAATGTGATATTATTTTTCTGCGAGCGTTTTTATTCACTAGGACAAACACCCACCATTTGCTTTCTCCTTCATGCAGGAGTCTCTGAACTGGTAGTCTGTGTTTTCCAAGAAAAAAAATAAATTCAGTGGAATTGAAGAATCACTGACTAATGCTTGAGGTCTGATTTCCATCAGCAATCAGTTTAAGAGCATTTATTCTGCAGCTGAGGAAAATGATGGATCAAAATTCATTTACATGCCTTAGTGAAATGCATCTCTGTGTAAATTAGTATGGAAAATTAGCAAGCAAAGACCCCTTATCATACAATCATAGAATAGCTGGGGCTGGAAAAGACCTTTAAAGGTCATTCTTCGAAAATAATTTTACCTTAGTCATGGTCCTGGAGCACAAATATCCACCTTATAAGCTGCCTTCCTCTAGAATGTGAGCCCACGGTTGCAGAGACTGAGAACTTCTTGAGGATATTTAAAAGTTTTGAAGCCAGAAATCTCATCTGTGATTCACTCATAGTCTTTCACAAGATGCCATGGAAATAGTTTTATTAACAAAATAAAACTCTTTATTTTACCTTCGCTCCACGCAGGAACGGAGACAAACAGAAAGCCAGAATTGTTAGTTTGGGCCATTTATTTAACTTTTCCACACCATTTGAGGTTTCTTTCGCATTTACCAGTAAGGGGTTAGGTGCACTTTGACTTCTAGGGTACCAACTCCTGCAAAGTTGAACTTCTGGAAAAAAAAAAAATTACATCATTTCCTTCATCTTTCATTGCAGAGAGATCACAAGAGCAAGCTTGGAAAACACACACCACTGCACTGTCTTGCCTTGAAACCAGTCAGGTGAGCTCAGAATTAGCTTTTCCCACTACATGCTCAGCCAAACAAAGACATCCCACAGCAGCTGTTCCTCCTCCTGCCACTCTCCTATACCAAAGGATATGGGGGGGGGGGGGGGGATTTTGTCATTAAGCATTTATTTGCACAGCAGTAATATTAATGTCTGGTTTTAGGTCTCCATTTTCACTGTGGATTGCCAGATTGCTCTTTGCCCTAAGCACAACCAAGTTTACACCAACAGTGCTCTCTTTAGTGACCCTAAATCAGTTGGTGCTGAAGTTATTAGTGAAAAATGACTTCTCTGCAAGGCAGGTGAGGCTGAGGGACAACTGGATATGGAATTGGGGAATGTTTCAAAGTACAAGCCAGTGGTGGTGAAGGACAAAGCAAGGGACATCTTGCATGTTGTTGATCTGTAGTTTTAGCTTTTAGACTAGGTTTTCACTTTCTGAAAACAAAGAGGGACAGGGAGCAATCACATCTCAGTGTAGGGACATTTTTCATATCAGTGCAACTCATATTTCTCTCTTGATTTCCCTGCTCTTATACAGCAATATATAGCATGTATTTTAGCAATCCTGCACAGCAGCAGTTCTAATATTTTATGCAACACTACACAGCAGAATTGAGAAGACTATACACAACCTCATATGGGCTCTGTGTGAGTCTCATTTCAAGGGCTTTTAATGGAGATATGACTCTTTTATGCCTGTTCTCTACATAAAATTGGCAATAGCAATGGAGATGCAGTGACAGATCAACGTTGGATGGTGAGGGCAAGAAAACGCAAAAAGCAACAATTTGGGGAAAACAGCAATAACAAAAGTCATGTTCTAGATGAGTTTTAATGTGCTGCAACAGCTTTTCCTGCTTATTTTTCTCTGCATTTGTCTAACTGTTCAAACCTTATTCTAGTCCACGGCCATGAGAGAGTATTGATGTTCAATTTAATTTATCCAGAAGGAAGTTAGAAGCCCTCCTGATACCAGGTCACTGGCCAAGGGAGATTTCTGATCTGACTGCACACTTTCATTTATCGGAAAGATTCACAGCAGGATTGAGTATCTGCCAGAAAAGCTGAGAAAATTCAGATGGAGGATCAAAACTCTCATTTTTGCCTTCTACAAGTTACAAAACGTGATGGGAGGACAAAACAAACCCACTTTTTCTTAAGCCTTTAAATCAAGGCAGGTTAGTTTTCTAGAACAACCTGACGTGGCTCAACCATTTAGTTATCCTAAAACTCTGCAAAACTCCCCCTTCTGCCTTTGTTCTGCACCAAGTCAGTGCAGGTGACTCCTGACCTTAAACACAAAAACCTTTGAGTGTGAAGGGATTGAGTGCCAAAGGGACAGAAGCATGACATTTAAAGGACACACATGTATTTGCTGAGATTACGTATGCAGTAGTCATCCTCTTGGATCACTGCTTCCCTGCACATCCTGTTCCCAGATGAAGTGATCTTTCTGCCTTGTTTATAGAGAAATGCACTGTATGTAATGGTTATTTTCTTTTCAAAATCTAGGGAGGTATGATCTGCAGGCAGTAATAAAAACTTGCCCTTTTCTTCTGAAAACAATGTCTTTTTTACGGTTCAGTGTAGCAGGGTTGCCCACAGGGATCATTTTCAATATCACAGTGTCCTCACAGGCAAAAGAATGATATTTCTACTGAAGCATCGAGAGTCTCATTGCTCAGATGATTAAAGAACACAAGAACTGGGATAATGAGCCTGATGTTCACATTAACACATATTTTATCCTCCATGGTCAACCCTACCAAAAAAACCAAGTCTTGCTTTATCTTAAAAGTGAGAAGAGAGAACTATCCATGCACGAAGGGGAATGTTGGTCCTGGAGACAACTGTCTCACACTCAGCCTCTGTCCTTGCAGGCACTTTGGGCACCACACAGACAGGACACTTCATGTCCACAGGCAACAAAATTTTTGGCAACAACTGATTGAACTTTCCATGGCTATCACAGGAAGAGTCCTCGCTTTGCCACAGGGAGCTTTCCCTGTGGTTGTGAGCACGGAGTGGCTTGGATGTTTATGTGCTTCAAACAAGCTCAAGAGAAGGATTTTCAGTGCCAAAGCCCAGAGACACTCTGGGCTGCTGTATTCCCCGTGGTGGAGATGCAGGGAGGTGCTGGGGCACACAGGATGTGCCTTTCCTGTGAGCACCACTGTGCAGGGAGTGTCTCAGAGCAGGGACTGGTGGGCTGTTTTCCACCGTGTCTTGTTCTGAGGATCATGGAATCACAGAATGGTCTGGGTTGGAAGGGACCTTAAAAACCATCCCCTTCCACCAGCCCAGGGTGCTCCAAGCCCCGTCCAACCTGGCCTTGGACACTCCCAGGGATCCAGGGGCAGCCACA
>JAWWTY010000123.1:71484286-71511897 GCA_035222235.1 Margarornis squamiger
CCACAGCTTCTCTGCCCAACCTGGGCCAGGGCCTGCCCACCCTCCCAGCCACCAATTCCTTCCCAATATCTCATCTAATCCTACTCCCTTTTAGCTCCGTTCCTCCCAGCTCTTCCAGAGATACAAAAACTGAACAGAGTGTGATGGTAAGGGAAGGGAAGGATGGAAAAGCAGAGAGGAAAGCAAAGATGAAAGCTCAAGAGAACACATCCTCACTTCTCCCTGCTTCTCTTCTTTCCTGAACCTTCACTTTTCTCCCACCCCTTTCAGCACTTCATTATCCACAAGTCCCACTTGCCCTTTTATCATCCCTTGGTAACATTATCCTTGAAGAGAAGAGGAAAATTTATATCTGCAGGTCCACTAATTTATGGTCAAAAATGCTTTTGTACAAAGTTTCTCTATTTGCACATTAATAGACTTCTATGCACACCCCCTTCCTCGCTTAAAATTATCTTTGAGTCTATAATTACACAGTAAGTCTTTCAGACTCCCTTTCTCCTGCTGTGCTTCACAGCGAACAATATTTTATTGTTTTTGTTTTAATCTTCTCCATTTCTACAGCAGATTGATGACACATTTTTATAGCTCTGGCATTAACACAGAAATAATGATGTTCTCACCCTGTCCATTTCTATAGATGATGCTGCATCCTGATGATTTTGCACCACAATGGATTTTTCACAACGTTCCCAAGACAGTCACAATAATGACAGATCATTTATGGGGGTGTTGGTCTACCCAAATCCAACTTTGCCCGTGCCCAGGGGTAGAAAGGACTACTCAAGGCATGAAAGCCATGCACCAAAAACCATACAATCATCCTGGGAATAGCTTTAGAACATTTAACATGCCTGAACATGAGCCCAGGTGTGCCCAGGTGGCCAAGGCGGCCAATGGCCCCTGATTTGTCCCACCCCAGGGCAGTGCCCATCCCTGTGCTGGCACTGCTGGGGCACCTCCAGCCCTGGGGGCAGCTCTGGGACCCCCAGCCAGGAGAGACCCTGAGGGGCTGGAGCCTGTGCAGGGAAGGGAAGGGAGCTGAGAAGGGGCTGGAGCAGCAGGAGGGGCTGAGGGAGCTGGGGGGGCTCAGCCTGGAGAAAAGGAGGCTCAGGGGGGACCTTCTGGCTCTGCAAGTCCCTGCCAGGAGGGGGGAGCCAGATGGGAATTGGGCTCTGCTCCCAGGGAACAGGGACAGGAGCAGAGGGAACAGCCTCAAATTGCACTGGGGGAGATTTAGGTTGGATATTAGGGAATATTTACATGGAAACAGTTGTTAATGATTGAAACAGGCTGCCCAGGGCAGTGGTGGACTCACCATCCCTGGAAGTGTCCAAAAAAATATGTGGATGTGGCACTTAAGGACATGGTTTAATGATGAACATGGTGGTGGTGCTGGGTTGACACTTGGGCTTGAAAATCTTAGAGGTCTTTTCCAACCTTATTGATTCTATGTGCTCAAGCTGCCTGGGGACAAAAATTTGCTAGTCTTTAACTGAATTGTCTAACTCAGAAATGCAATAGTGGTGTGAAACTTGTGAAAACCAAGAGATAACATGGGGGGCAGGGGGTGGGTTTGGCGTTTGTTTGTTTTTTATATACACTGTTTAATGCAATATCAAACTGCTAAAAAGCTGTAGCTGTATTAATGCAAGCAAGTGTATCAACTGATCCTGCATGTCTCTGGAATCAATGCCTCAGAATTATCAGTTCTTCAAGGCTGGATTAGGCACTGCAAGAACACTTGTGGAAGCCCAGCTGGGGTTGAAATTGGCACTGGTAGACATTCCCCCTACCCTGCAACTCTTGAACCTATAAGCCAACTTCAATAAAATGTTATGGACAGAGAGCAGTCTCAGATATAATATGACTTCTTAAGCCTTATAGTTATGTGACTACACAGCAGTGGGAAATTCTGCTTAATGTCCTCTCTGGAAGAAGAACCCACTCAAGTGCTCGCAAAAAATGCCACACATGTGACCTCTGTATTCCTGCAGAAGTCTCCTGGCACTCAGCCATGAGTCATGCTAGAAAGAGCTCTCTCCAATCCTGGAATCGTGTTCCTCTTCATATAGAGATCCTACTACATGTTTTTTAATTATTTTGTTCTACACCCAAAAATGTCATTAGCAGGCTAGAGGGGAAAACATGAGGCTGAGTCTCTCTCCAGAACAGAGGACACCAAATGTAGAGTCAAACCCCTAAACTATAAGGTCTGACATGATGCAGTGATGCTTTTGAATACTCCTGATTTAGATGAAGCAGCCTTGGAATCAGACCACAGAGCTCCTAACAGTCTGTGGCAGGTGTAATGCCAAGAGGTGCCAGGCATGTAATTTCCTCCAATTAAAATAATTACATGATTGATCATCAATTACTGCGCTACTGAAAAATAACTGGGAATCCCTCACCCATGCATATTCTGAATGACTTTTTAATACTTTCTGTCAAAGAGATATGATAATCACTGCTCTGTATGGAGTATCACATCCACCAGCTCTCTCATGCCCAGTTGTCTTTTGGCAGGTTGTTGCTGTATTAAAATGGCCTCATAAATGTGAACTAAATATCCTTTCCATGCATTTTTCCAACTATTTCCAGCAAGATGGATCACCAGATTTCCAAGATGTGGGAAAGGTAAACTGAGATAAATCCCTCTTTCCCTCTCTGTACTTGCCTTTGAATATTTCATCTGCAACCTTGAGATCAAGCACCAAAAATTAGTCTGAAATTTGTTACGTGTTAAACCACCAGTAAGTCACTCCTCTGTCACCATGCAGTGGCTTGTGGAAAACTGTTCCTGATAGTCTTTTAAAACAGATCAGATAAGGAGCTTCATCCTCTCAGAAGAGAAGAGAAACCTCACAAGGGCTGGGGAAGGAAAAGCAGATTTCTTCTGCCCCAAGACCCCTCTGATCTGCTGCAAACACGGTGTTTGGCCCAAGCAAAGCTGTCTGGATGCAAAAGCATGCTGTGATGGCACAAAAATGCAGTTGCTGTTGTTAAGTGGGAACATGAACTCCCAAGGGAACCATCAGCATCAAAGGGGTGGGAGTTCTTCAAGCAATGGCCTGGATGGTATCCAGGGCTGCAAATGAGTCCACAGTTCATGATTGTCCCAAATAAGATGAATGCAAAAATGTTGTGGGGTTATAAAACTTGCTTCTCCAGCAGCATAGCCTTTCTGGGCATGAGACTGTAGGAAAAGAGACTCCAGTAGAAAAAGCAACTTCCTAGAGGAGGTCCCTTCATCTCCAAGTCCAACAAAAACCAGGCAGGGATGGAAGGGCGAGCAGGTGGACTTCTGGATGTTACAGAAGGGGAAGAAGATCAATAATCAGCCTACAGAAATAGGAAGGCACGTGTGGCACGTGCTTTTATGTAACACACAGACCATCTCAGAGGTTTACAGAAAACCCTGAAGACCTGCAGGACCTTGTGGGGGAAGAAAAATGGTCTTAATTCACTGCAAGGCTTCATCTTCAGGTGCAGAAAATGAACTAACATCTTAACTTCACTCCCAAATTCTCTCCCTCCTCCCCTTCAGCAGCACAGGAGACAGGGAATGGGGGCTGTGGTCAGTCCCTCCCTCCTCTCCATGGGGAGAGCTCCTCACACTCTTCCCTTGATCCAGCCTGGGGTCCCTTCCATGAGGTGCTCCAGTGTGCTCCTTCCCTCCAGGGAAGGCAAAGGTGGGTTCTGAGACTTCATTAAACCTCAAGATATGAAATGAGCTCATTGCAGGGTGAGCATATCATGCAGACAAAGGAATTCCTCCTCATTTGTGACTTCAGGCAGGATTGGGCTGCACACTCTTCAGTGTTTGTAGACAGCAGAGTATGGAGTGGGTCTTGGGAGCTGGACCTTGCTTAAGGCTACCAAGGAAATCTTCAGGAAAGTTGATTCCCACTTCTTATAGACCCAAATCAACATCACCACCACAAGTCCTGCCAGCAAAGCTGCTCCAGCCTGGGCTCCTCTCTCCATGGAGCCACAGCTCCTCCAGGATCCTGCTCAGCACAGCTTCCCACGGGCTCACAGCCCCCTTTGGGCATCCCCTGCCCCACTGTGGGGTCTCCAGGGGTGCAGGGGACCCTCAGCTCGGGCACCTGGAGCACCTCCTGCCCCTCCTGCTCTGCCCTGGGGCTGCACGGCTGCTCCTCTCACACCTTCTCATTCCTCTCCCCTGCTGATGTTCCACAGCAGGTTTTTTTCCCCTTCTTAACTATGTTATCCCCCAGGTGCTGCCACACGGTGCCATTGGTCACAGACATTCAGCCCTCCTGGGAAATTTAGATTTTACAGAACCCAGTTTCAAGGCAACAGGAAGGACTTCATAGAGCAAACAAGGCCAGATTTGGGCAGTCCCTGGTTTACTTCATGTTCAGTGCCAGCTTTGGGACACTGAACTGCTGCTCATCCAGCTTTCACTCAGGATCAGCTCACAGCCAGGGCAGCCTTTTTTTCAATGTTTTTTTGTTTTAGGAAGAGGATTGCGAGGGTTAAGTGTTTTGTTTATGAATCCTGACAGGATTGTGCAGTGTTTCAAACATACTGAGGTATTTTTAGACAGGGAGTTCTAAAATTAAACCTTCAGCCTTCCTAAAAACACCCCTCCACACTTCAGTGGTTCCCATTGATGAGACATGAATATAAAATACATTTTAATTTCCGACCACAAAACAGAAGAAAAGGAAAATGTTTCTGCCTCTAAACGAAGGGAGAGGAGTATTTTCTTGACGTGGCAAATCTCACCTCTCAATCCTGCCATCCCCAAAAGGCCCTGCTTGGTGACTCATCAGGTTTATGGGGGAAGTAGAAAAGACCCTGAAGACCTCTGCACTTGAGCTATCAGGTGGGAGGCACAGCTTTGAGTAGAGCCATGCCTTAAAGTCTGACACAAAAGGGTTTGCAAAGTGTCTGCTGGAGTTTTCTATTATCAAATCATGGTTTTGCCCAGTATCTCAGAGGTAAAATGCCATCTCCAGGAGAGTCAGAATTTCTGAAGGATTTCCAAACCTTTCATCCATCATCTGGTTTCTCCTCCAGCCTTTAAAGAAAGGGTGCTGTGCAACAACAGAAAACCTTTGGCTCCCTCAAAAAACAGGCACGACCACCAAAAGCTTTATATTGCCAGGTGCTCAGATGGGTTACACCCATGTCATTCTCTCAGTGCTGTAGAATTTTGGGTATCCTTGACTCCATCGAGGCTTTCAGCCTTCCTCTCATGTCTTGCACACATGGTCCAAGCTCAGGCACTGGAGTCACTGCAGATGAGATTTGGGTCAAAAATAGTGTATGGGCTTGGGAAGGCAGCTCAGGTACCTCCAATTACCAGCACCTTGCCCAGTCCAGATGCCACTGCAGATTCCCATGGCTGCCTTGGGAAACAGAGTCCTGCAGGACACAGACTATCCTCAGCCATTTCTGTCAAACAACTAAACTCCCTGTATTAGTTCCAAAATCCCATATCTTTTTATGTGTGAAACCAATTATAAAACTCTTAGGAGTTCCTTGGAGACACTGTTTCAGCTGATTTTTGGAAACTGGAATGATTTCACTGGTAAGCTGGCATCTTGCTGAGCAGAATAATAATCACTGCTGGTTCTCTTCAGATTCATGCCCATAACTAAAATTCCAGAATAATTTAAAAGCAGCCTGCATTTTTTCTTGGTGGAAAATTTCTTCTTGAACACGCAGAATCAGCTTGCCCCCCACGCCAACCACCTTCTGATCTCCTACATTGTTATGACAATCAGGGATCTGTAAACTATTTGCTCTTTTTAAAAGCAACAACGATTTCAACAGCCAAGTGGAGCAGTGCCTACTCTGGTGGTGGAGTATCCACCCCACATCTCCTAATTACTTTGCAAGTTCAAAGCAATTTTGCCATCGGGGTGAAAACTTCCTGAGTAAATCACTTTTAGATGACGTTAGCGAGCCCACTTGGGTTTCTGACGAGCTCCACTGAGACCAGGTATAGAACTATTTTTACAGCCTGGTTGAGAATACTTTACATGGAAATAAACTGACTTTTAAATCTCCATCTCGAGGATGTCTTCTGGGACTATCACTTGTTTGTGCATGCACGATCCTACGCACTGGCTGATGAGTGAGTCATCCTGCCTGACACCTTATCTGCACAATACCCTGCAATCTGGAGACTGTGGTCACAGCAGAAAGTGGGTTTACTACTCCTGGCTGCCCAGGCTAAAAGCTGAACCAGAAAAGGAGATTAATTTTTTTAAATTTCTTTCTTTGTGTTATGAAAGTGCAATACGCTTTTTAAAATTTCTGATTTGCAGTCAAAAACTAAGAAGTAATAAACCTTCCTTTCCTCTGTGGCTCTTTTGCTCTTTCCTGTCTTTGAACTGCATCTCATTTATTTTGGTTAATCAGTGATGCTTCCCTCCAAAGAAGGAATCTGTCTTTACCTATTTGAAAGGCAGCACAAACTTGGTTTCACATTCTTATCTATACAAGAAAAATCAAGTCCAGGACTTCATGAGCTCAAGATTAGACACGAGTGAGCAAAAGACTCCTGACCTCAGACAAAACCCATGCAAACATCTCCTATGTCAAATCCTGGAGCACCCAGTGTAGTTGCTGGCTTTTACAAGTCCCTTTGATTTCAAACCTGCATCTTTATCCAAGCCAACACTCCCTGACCAATCCAGACAGTGTAGCTGGGTGACAAAATGCCTCAAGTTTCCCTTTGAGGGAAACTTTTAGGAAAAAAACACTGCCCCTTATGATCTAAAGAAAACAGATGACAAAGAACCATGAAGTCTCTAGGGAAGTTGTTAAAGGGGTTAATTTCTCTCACTAAGGAAACATCTCCTCTTTATTTCCAGTCTGAACTTCTCCAGAAGTTTACTCTAGCCTGATCTCCACCTAGCACAGTATCCTGTGGTCCTAGATGGAAGAGCTGTTTTCTCCCAGGAAGGATATTTCTGTAGCAATACTCATAGAAATGAGACAAGGCAACTCTTAACTCTAGTTAAGAGCAACGCAGAAGGAAAAACTTTTAAATGTTTTGTAAAAGTTGCAATTTAAAAGCCACTTCTTGCTGCTTTTTAAAAAGCCCTTTACATTTAATTTTTTCTTCAGGATTCTCCCTGAAATACAAATATCAGGCTTGAGTGAAAACGTATGTAATTGTATTAAATGTAATGGGTTCAAGAAGCATCTGGACAATGTTCTCAGCACACTGGTGTGATTTTGGGGGTTGTCCTGTGCAGGGCCAGGAGCTGGACTCAGTAATCCTTGTGGGTCTCTTCCAATTCAGGATATTCTATGATTTTATGATCCTATAATACAACCCATCTGAAAGTGTTCTCTTAGTATGAAAAAGCTTGGCATTGGCCATATAGGCAACAGTTTCCTGCTGCTCATGGTTCCTCCACCATAACCCTGTTGTAGATCTTATTGACCCCTTTAGTGCTTCACTTTTAAACCCCTGGAGGAAACTGTTCATTCAGCCAGGCAGACACAGGAAAGTGTTGATGTTTATGCCCCTTGTCAAAAAATACCCACAAAAAGTCACAAGTGTAGGAAGTAGCATTTCTCCTTGGGAAAGGGGGGAAGATAAGTTGGAAGAAGGTGCAAGCTGGATCCTATTGCCTGTGAACTCTTGTTATATTTAAGGGTTCAGTGACACCATGGTTGTTGGTGATGTTACTGTTCTTGTCTGTCCTTGTTTAGTTATGGGAAACTTTCCTGCCCTGAAACAGCCTGGAAAGGTGATCCAGGCTGACAAAGAAAACCTACCTTTGTTTGAACTCCACATCCATCAGCCTGTTGATAGTTCACCTCTCACTTTGGCTGCCTAATATCTGAAATGCTGTAATTTAAATCAGCAGGGACATTACAATGTTATTTCTTCACTGTGCTCTTCGTGTCACTGCACTGAGATGACACCTGACATGGGGATTTGGGCATAGAACCAGTCACCCAGTGGGCTTTTTCTTTTCACCTTTGCTGTTGCACTAGTTTTGTCATTCCCCTCTATTTTGGGTCTAATCTCCCCGACTGTTTTAATTCCAGGAAGAGAAAACTATCAGATGGGTTCATGGTGAACCATTTCCACTTTGCCTTCTTGACAGCCCAGGTCAGTCTGGAAATGTCTCTGAGTTGGTATACTAAAATCGGGAGCCTGGTACAGTTAAAACCTTTTATTTTACTTCTCTATTACATTGTCTGTCTAGACAGGATCTATTTATACTTGACTGTACACCTAATTTAGACAAATAAGTTCATTTTGGTAGAAGCCAAGCCATAAATGGCACAGACATTGCCTTCCCTGATCTTCAAACCTGAGCCATCTCCCTGTGCACCTATCAAGGTTCCTGCAGATGAGGAATTTCCAGGCAAGGACAGATGGGACACTAGTAGGAGTGGGTTTAAAGTCACACAGCACCTCCACTGCCTGCAAGATCACAGAGAAAATCTGATGTGAGTGTAATTAATCCGTGGGAGCTCTCAGAAACCCCTCTGTTTTCTCTTCTCCAGGCTCCCACCACTGTTATTAGGCTTGATTCTCTGATCAGGGCTCTCTTCAGGGGAAGATAAGAACCTGTAATGAGTCACACCTACTTGTAATGTCCTGTATCATGGGCTGAAGTAATTTTCACATCTGGGTGATGGGTTAGCAAAAGCCTGGGTTGCATATGTCTTAATAAACTGCTAATACTCTCTGTCCTGATAAAAGGCCAATGATTTCTTAGGGGGTGGCTGCTAAAGCTATTTTCTTACATTTTGCAATAGCAGTACCACTAATCACTTTGAACCAGCTCCCCAAAAATGCAGATCAGGCCTGAAGGACACGGGAAAAGCAAATACTTGATTATTTCACTGTGGCACGGGATGATTTTGGTAAATTTTATGATGGGAACAGGAAATAGGGAAGAGGATGTGCCAGGACACATCACATCTCTGCCTCTAAGATGGGCTTGCTGGTGATGTTCACATTGCAGAGCTGAATTGATTTGGTTCACTTGGACCTCAGCTATTCATTTCCTTGCACAGAAAATGTTTGCCCTGGGTCTCTTCCCACTCCAAGTGTTCTGTGATTCCATGAACCATGGCAGATGCAATCTGGAGAGGGCTGTAAAACACCTGTATTCCTTGTTGCTATAAAACTCTGTCTAATAAAAGTGGGCACACACAGGAGGCTTCCCAGTTAAATCGTCTTGGGCCATGGGATAAAACTGCTGAGAGCAATTTTGTTATTCCCAAAACAGGTAGGAACAGGACTGAAAGGAATTCCTGATCAGCATTCCCTATCCATAAATCTTACACATATTAACAAGTGGCTTTTTATATTTATTCATTTTTCCTCTCCTGGCTGTTTTTCTCTCAAAGTGTCCTCATCTCTCCATGCTCACCAGAACCAGCTGAGCAGTTTCTGTGACAATGTGCAGTTGTCAATGAAGTGATGGAAAAATACATTTATTTTCATTTTTGTTGCCAGCTCTCTCAAAGGTGCTCAGGGCTCACTACAGTGTGAGGTTTTTTGTTCCTGCAGCTTCTCTTTCTCTCCTTTTCAGTGCCCCATGGCTGGTGCCCCACTCTAATGGACAGAAGGGATCACAAGGATGTCCCAGCCTATTGTTGTTCAGTGTCCTGGACCCAGTTTTTGGAGTTTTGGAGACAGAGATTAGAAGCTCAGGGTTAAGGAGGACATTCCCAAAGAGAGGAGAGCTCCAAACCCCAAACCACTGCTTAAAAAAAGGCTCCAGTGCCTTAGCTCTTGGATATGAAGGAAAGGGAATGTGGCTACTGCTCCTGGCTCCACTCAATGCTGTTATCTCTAAATGTGATATGATCACACCCATGGGGCAGCACGGGAAGAAAGAGCTGCTCTCTGAACCCCAGGATTATTTAGCCTTTAGATAGTTTCATGAAGATCCTCAATCACATCTCTAGCTATTTAATTGAAATTTAAATTCTGGTAGGTTTTCTGAGCAGAAAAAGAAATAATAAAGCCCTCTGTGGCCTCTTAATTGCCTAAAAAGGCAAAGGCAAAATTTAGCCACATACCTTTGGGAGCCAGGAGCTTTGTCCTTGGTTTCTATAGAGTTGCAAGGATAAATGACATTTGAGTGCTGGCCATGCCCATCATTAGGAGGACCCTGTCAGTGCCAAGGATGGGTGAATGGATTTTGAAGCAGGCCCTGGGAACATGAAAGAACAGCTTGCATAGAGCATGTCCTCTGTTAGGTTTCTCTTTTGACAAGCTCTTCATTTTGGGAAGGTGTAAGGACACCAATTAAATTTCTTGCCTTGAGAAAAGCCATGAAATGCTTGAACACTGAAAGGTTTTAAATCTTGGTAGTTTCAGTCTCCAAAGTTTATCTTTCTCATTTTTCTGGGGGGAAAAAAAAAAAAAAAGAAAAAAGAAAAAGTTGCAGACAATATACCAAGTTCTGAGCCATTGATTGCAATCCATAATGAAAATGCCTGAAAGTGAAGGAGAATGAGAAAAAAGCCAAATTGCTGAAATCAGAGCTCCTGTCCCATCACATCCCCCTTGCCTGTCTGCTTCTGCCTCACTTATCATACAAACTCATTCTACATCAAAGGGCATTTCCACCTTTTCTTGTGGGAGTTTCATGATGGGACAGGGCCAGGAAGACCCATTAAGTGAGCTGAGACTGTCAGGAAAGACATTTCTGCTCAAAAGTAGCACGAGAACTCTTTTTTCTTGTCTTTTGACTGCCCTGTGAGCTTTCAAAAATTTTGTAGAAATCCTCATTCCTGGGTTGAAAAAAGCAGCTGATTTTATCACTTCCAACAAATAGCAAGGAGAACAATGAGCTTGCAAAAGTGCAAAAATTACTGTGTGGAGTTCTTCTTTTATTTTTTTTGTGTGTGTCTTTTGCTAATAAACCTTTTTCTAATGCCTTTACTCATCAGCCACACTGAAGCTACTGATTTAGAGCAGGGGGCCTCTGAACCAGATTTGAGGGACTCAAGTTTGGGGATGAAGTTATAAGCAGTCACCAGGTGAGGGTTGGTCTTTTGTCCCAGGTAAGAAGTGATAGAACAAGAGGGCACAGACTCAAGCTGTGCCACGGGAGGATTAAATTGGATATTAGGGGAAATTTCTTCACAGACAGGACTGTCAAATATGGGATCAGACTGGCCAGGGCAGTGGTGGAGTCACCACCCCTGGAAGTGTTCAAAACACAGGTAGATGTGGCACTTGGGGACAGGGTTTAGTGGTGGCCTTGGCAGTGCTGGGGGAGTGGTTGGACTTGATATTCTTGGAGGTCTTTTCCAGCCTAAGCCATTGTATGATTTTAAAACATGCAAAGAAGAAGGTCTCATAGGGCATTTGCTAAGGAGGTTTCTCTGCCCAAGAGAGAGTTCCTGAAGCAAGGCAGTTGCTCCCATCTTTAAACTCTCTTTTATTTTTCCCTTCTTTTTTCCTTCCTAAATATTTCACTCCATTCCCACATTCACCTTGTGCTCGTTAGCCAAAAAGCATCACTTCCCAGAGACATTCATTCAGTCATCCCACCTTTCGAACCTGGACACTGCTGGCATTCCAAAGGTCATGCCATAGGTGCCAGGAGTCAGCTCTCCAAACCCCACCAGACCTCTCCAACCTGCTTTTTTGGGAGAAGGGTTGTGACTGTTGCTCTCTTTGGGCTGGATGTCTTTAGGGAAGTGCATTCACAGACCTGGTAAAGCACGAGGGAAGGAGATTTGTGTTACTGGCCCCTGTCCAGCCTGGCTGTGGCTCTTTCCAACCCACCTGTCCATGCAGAAGTTTTTAATAATTATCTTTACTGCGTTGCCTTTTTTTAGTGCCATCATGGAAACCACGATCATTAATGGCATTACCCAAAGCGTGTTCTCATGCAGCTTCTGCACCCCCATGCAATGGTTTGGAGTCTCTCCAGGAGGATTTCCTCTGGGATCTGGCTCTGCAGCCAAGCAGCTTCCAGTGCTATGAAACGTTTCCTGATACACTGTGAGTTTGTTCCCTTGGGGACACCCTCACCATTTCCTTTCCTGCCAGTGTCCAACCCCTTCACACACTTTGGATGGGTCCCCTGGCACCCTCAGCATGGCCATTTGGTGACATTCTTAAGCCATGGCAGTTTGGGAGGAGTGCCTCCCAAATTCATATTTAGACCATTAAACAAAAACCTTGCTCTTAATGCTGGTGCTGTGATGAATGTCCTGCTGAGGGGTGAAATCACGTGCCCAGCCACCAAATTCTGTGTCTCTGAGCTGTGTATTTGTCTCCTCACAGAAACACAAAAGTCTCGTTGCTGTGTTTTTCCTTCTGATGGAACAGAGAAGGGAGGCAGAGAGGTTATCAAAAACATCAGGGGTCATGAAACAAACCTCCTCACGTATTCCCCACATCTCTGTGCTGATGCCTTAAGATTTTTTTTAATGTATTTGTAGATTTTAATATAGCTGTGGTTCCTCACACTTCAGGTAGCAGTTTCCTCACGGTTTGGGCCACATTCTTGAAATTCTGTTTAGTGTTCTTGTCAAGGAAGAGATTCTAGCAAGAACATCTTGTTTGGGACTCATGCACCTGGAAGAGATATTGTAGTCAGAGCAAGATAGAAGGTCCAACACCCTTGGAGAAGCTCCAAAGGGGCAGGCCTGGGAAGGTTCTGGGAGCAGACGATTCTCGTGTTGGATGTATCCATTAGATATGATAATTAATTAGTGTGATAAATTTGAAAGAACCCTATACTGGGTGTGCACTGATGTATTTTGCTGCATCTGAAAGCTCTTTCATTAAAGGCCTGCCCTCTATTTTATGTGTACTAATACTGTCTGGAAAGTTCTTTTTTTTCCCATTTTAGGCAACAGTGCAGTCTGGACTGAGGCTGAATCTGGTTTTGATAATGACTAGGGGATGAAGCGTGAAAGGGTGGAATTGTGGGGTAACATTTAAGGAGAAAGCTTAACATGGTCAGAACATGAAAAACCAGAGCAGTGTTTGCCTGCCCTGACTGAGGGGCTGAAATGCAGGTCCTGGGTGGCAATGAGGCATTTCTTCTGCTTTCCATCAGTGAGAGATGAGGGGTAGGATAATCAAGTCCAGTTCCTGGCCCTGCACAGGACTACCCCAGAAATCCCACCGTGTGCCTGAGAACATTGTCCAAATGCTCTTTGAACTCTGCCAGGCTTGGTTGTCTGTCCACAAGTGCCACTCCACAGCACAACGCACTCTGTTTCCCAGCACAGGGAGGTCAGTGAGCTCTTCCCCTGCACTAGGATAAGCAGGCTTTTATGTTTTGCTAGGTTGTTAGGGATTTTTTGTCCTCTTATTCTATTGTCAAATAAAAGCAAAAGAACATTAGAAAATTATAAAAGAATGCAACATCATTTAGGCTAAGAACTTTTCACTGTGTGGCTTAATTCCTTTGAAAAGACGGGGGAAGGGATAAGCATCCCTGAGACAATGTTAGTTCCTGAAGAAGAACATATTTCAAGAAATAACCAAAGCAAACCAAAAAGTGTGAGAAAGACCTGTTGCCATGGGAACAACGTGTATCAAACTGATGTCAAACATTGTGCCAAATAATCTCAGGGAGTTGTAAGATGCAGTGATGAAGGAGGCTACAAAAAAGAGGCTGTCAGTGTTTTACTTGTACTATTTTTCATATACCTGTTTGCCTGTGTGGTGTGCATATATATCACACCCACACTCCCACCCACAGCACTCAGCTGTCTCTCTCAACTTTCTTACCTCTACTCCAGAAATTCAGGTTATGATGGGGGAGGAAGGACAAGGAGAAGAAAAGAAAACGGCATTCAGATTTGGGAAATAAAAAATAACACTGCATCTTTTTAGTACCAAGTAGACATTAGTTAAATGGGCCAGATTCTGTTCTCACCTCTGGTTTTTTGTTGCACAGTTTTCAGTAATGCAATTCCAGCTTTGTGCCAGTGCAATTGAGATTGGGACCACTTGGAAGAGCCTGGCTCCATCCTCTCTGCACCCTCCCTGCAGGTTTTCATGGACATCAGTGAGACCTCCAGAGCCTTCTCTCCTCCAGGCTGAGCAGTCCCAGCTCCCTCAGCCTCTCCTCAGAGCAGAGATGCTCCAGTCCATTCATCAGCTTTGTGGCTCTTCACTGGACTACAGCCCATGTCTTTCTTGTACTGGGAGTCCCACAACTGGACACAGTACTCCAGGAGGGATCACCTCCCTTGTCCTGCTGGGAATGCTTTGTCCAATGCAGACCAGGACACTATTGGCTTTTCTGGTCACAAAGGCATGTTGCTGGATCATGGTCAACTTAATGTCACCAATATCCCCAGGTCCTTTCCTGACAAGCTGCTTCCCAGCTGGGTGGCCCCCAATACAAACTGGTGTGGTGGGTGCATCAGGTTGACCCTCCCCAGGTGCAGAAGGTCACTGAGGTGACAGAAAAAGAGACTTGTCTTCATCCCCTCCTGTTGCAAAAGGAGAAGCACAAGCTGGTGATGCACTTCTGTGCTTGTAGACACGATGGGCCCCGTGAGCTGCTCAGAGGACGGAGCTGAGGCTTGGGAATTACTAATATTGGTATTTCTGGGTCCCCCAGGGGGATCTTGCAAAACCAAGGAGAGATACCCTGACTTGCAGCAGAAGAGAAAGAGCATCATCCCTGAGGGCTGGAGTGGATTTGGAAGCAGCAGCAGCTTTAGGAACCAGCAGTTATTTTTCTGTACAAAACAAGGATGTTTTTTTCCCATTTGGCCCACACCAACCTCTATGTACCTTGCACTTTTTGACCTTCTGTTTCTGTCCTAACAGGGCACAGAGATGCAAGCACATACATCCATCTCTACACAGACTTTCTGAGTTCTTCTGGTATTCCCTTTCCAATTTTCTCAGAGCGCTTCTAGGGTTTATTAATGCAAACCTTCAGCTTCAATGAGCAGCGGCCTCACTATCCCAAGAGCGTTATCCTAATCCTGTCTCACCTTTGCTGTGCTCCCAGACATATTCCTCCTTGTTCATACATCCCCTCTGCTGCCTTGTTCCCCTTCCATGAGATCTCATCCAGTGGAGCCTGGTAAACCTGACCAACTTAGAATCAGAGAACCACCAAGCTTGGAAAAGACCTCTAAGATTGAGTTCAGCTGACAGCCCAGCACCACCACTACATCCACCACTAAACCATGTCCCCAAGTGCCATATCCACCTGTTCTTTGAAGTCTCACAGGGATGGTGACTCTACCACTTCCCTGTGAGACTTCAAAAAACTTCCTCAGGCTCATTGTGGTTCAACTTGTTCCATCCACATCCTTATGTGGACTATTCCTCTTCCACAAGCCTTGCCAGCCTCCATCCCACAAACTACTCCCTGGCTGGCAAAAGATCCCAGTCCACCTCAAACACAGTGTAATAAGAGGCCTCTGCAAGGTCAGACACTGAAATTACACCACGAAGCCATGTAAGAAAATCGAGATCGGTGATGTTGCAAATCTATGAAGATAAGGACAGAAAAATTAGAGTTGCTGTAAATATGAGTAGTCTCCTTATTCCGGTGACTCTTTGGTTCCTGTCACGCCTGCAGGGACAGCACTGTGCTCCTTCCAGGTGTGCAACACCTCCTTGATGACCTCAACTAACTATCATTTTTGGGGAATAAACCAGAGCTACAACCCTGTACGAAATTATTCAGATTGGTCATTTATTGCTGAAGCAGGGTGTTGTTCTGCAAAAAACTGAATGCCTTTTTTATTTTTTTTTTAATCCTTTTTTTAATCCTCGTTTCAGTTGATCAAACTTTGCCAAAGACAGCAACACCACTGGATAAAACAAGCTTATTTTAGATTTCTATTCAGGAGTACACCAATTTTGTGCAATCAAGACTGTTTACAGGAAGCACCTGATTTCAGTGAATTGTCTGTTTTTAAAACCAGAAAATTTGTGAGAAAACATGAGGAAAACCGTGTGATATCACACATTCCATCTTTGACACTTGCACCAGAAAAGCTGACATTTTATCCTTTGAAGCAAACTTTCATGATAAAATTGCTGCTGCTTCATACAAGTATCTACTTTTAAGGGTTGAAACAAGAATAAACAGAGCCATCTCTCCTTCTTTTTTTGCAGCTGGCCTGTGATTTGTGAAGTCAATTTACAGCTTTGAACTCTATGCAGAGTTGCACCAGTAAATCCCTGGCAGACCCAGGCAACACCCACCTCTGCTAGCAACCTTTCTCTGAAATGAAAATAAAACTCACTCCACTGTGTGATGCTTTGTTCTTCCAGCTAGATTTTGGGATTTCACTGCATTGAGGGGTTTTTTTGTTGTCTTCTTCTCTGGAATTCCTAATCCTGGAGTGGCTGCACCATTTACAGCTTGAAAAATACTTTGGGGTCGTACATGGTGGGCTCGTGTGGCAAGCCCCTAATCCCAGCTGATGGTTGGGAATTCTGTAAGGTCCAGGGAAAAGGGGACCTCAGGGGAGTTTTAACCCTCTGATGAGGTACTTCAAGTGGTCTCATTCCCTTCCAGGCATCTTCTGGGAAACACCAGTTTTATGAGCTGCAAATGAACACTTTCCTGAAGCTGAGCTTTATGCCTTGTCTTTATTATCCACCTACTGAACTCCACATGAGGCCAAAAGAAGACAGAGCCCATTACACCTTCCAATGTTCAAAATAAAGTTACTGGGAAACAGGGCAGAGCACAGAGCACCAGTGTCCCCTCTTCTTGCATCTGCTGGCAATTCTGGGGAAGCCAGCCCTGAATATTTCAATGCCTGGAACTACAGAAAGGATGGGTGGAGCTTTCTTGTTTTGTTTGTTTATGTTTGGGTTGTTTGGGTTTTTTTTTTTCTCTTTGGAAACAAGCTGAAATGATGAGCTATTATTTAGTGCTGGCCCTTTGCCAGGCTGTGATTTCAGGACTCCAAAGGAGTCCAGCCTGGAGGTTAAACTCAGGAGAGAGTAAATGTTGTGCTTTCAATCAAACAAAATTGGTGCTGTTGTCTTTCTTTCAGGCTTCCAAGTTTAAATTCAAAAAACAAGTGTGGGGGGGTGTTGTTTTAGTCTGGATTTCTCCACAGTTGCAGTGGAGTCAGCAAGATCGTGTTGAAGTGAAGTCTTTCCCTTTTCTCCCCTGCCACTCCTCATATGACACTGCTTTAGAAGCAGAAGTCTCAAGGAATGAGATGGGTCTTCATGATTTGGAGTTTTAAAAACTAATTTTCAAGTGATTCCAAAAGGAAACTGGGGGACTTTTAAAACTCCAGTGGTGTCCTGGGCTAGTTTTGGATATTAAAGCCCCAAGCCAGTTTGGTGAAGAATGGCATTAAGTGGATAGAAATAGAAGAAATAGGTGAAATTTAAGCCCTTTGAACATAGTCCTCTTGTTTCATGTAGTGTTTCTCTCCAAGCTTGAACCTGGCAACAGCAGTGGTACTAAAACATGGGCAGCTCTGATACCCATCAGGGGTGTTCTTGCCCTTCATTCTGGAATTTGATAAGTCAGATCACAGGGCAACTCCCTATGTGTCTGACATAGCTCTTCCCACATCTGATCCAACAAATTTTCAAGGAAGAATATGGTCAATTAATTGTGTGGATGGAGACACCCCACTTTGGGATGGGGGGGCTCTACAAGTTCTATCACAGGCATCATCTGTGGTTGTGGTCACTTCACATGGTGTTTGCCCTTCAGCTCTTTATAAATATTTAGGGGTGGATTTACTGCTGAATATTAAGCTGATTTTAGGCCACTGGCCAGCTGCTTTTCCTGATGTTCTTCCAGGCATTCCTGCTTGGTTTCCATGCATTCCCTTTGCCTCAGACCCAGGCAGATATTTATTCTCCCTCTTGCTTAACAGGCCTGTGAGATTTGAGGGGCATCATGAAATACATTCACCTCTGTACCCTACAGAGCATCACTTCAGCAAACTGGTCAAGTCTGAAGAACAGATGAACTGCATTTGGGGTTGAAACACAGTCTGGAAAGCACCAATTGGCCTGACAAGCACTTCTTGCATCATAAATGCATCCTGAAAGTACAGGATTTTTCTTCTAAGGAGATATTGTGTCTCCTCTCTCTAATTCTGCACATTTCACTGCTATTCACAGATGGGAAGAGTAGTAGTGACCATGGATGGGAAGACTTTTGGTTACAGAACTGAGAGAAGGATGTGGTGATTTTATGTAAATTATTGAACTCTGATAGTAAAATAAGATAGTAAAACCATGCCTGAGTCACACATAAAATTGGGCCTGCAAGGAGATGACATGCTGGACAGAGTAATGCTTGGAATCTTTATTTTGATGAATGTAATTAATTAGATGTTCTGGGTATATAAAAAGATCATCAACTGGACTAAAAATACTCTGTGAACAAAGAGCCATAGAAAATAATGAGGTTTGGTGTTTCCCTTTGTTTACTCTGAGAGCAACTGGAAGTCTTCCACGTGTTTGGATTAGTATTAGTGTCAGTGAAAGTAGAGAATTACTAGTCTTGACTTACCAGTGGTTTCCAGCTGCAGTCCATGGACCTCTCTGATGGGTGTGGGAAAGATCCTTGCCCATTGTTAGTCAGCTGAAATTCATAACACAGATGCCTCCAGCTCCTCTAGTGCAATTTTACAGCTGGCAAGATGAAGAGGGTTGGAAATCTCAAGGTCCAGATGCTCAGCTGGTGCAGGCTGATAGTGCTCCACGTCTACGTCAGCAGACTTGGCCGTGTCTCCTTGGCCGTATCAGGAAAGATCTCATCATTTGCCTTCATGTAGTTCTTTGTGCTCAGGGCTGTTCAACACAACATGTTTAATCAAGGAGCCACATCTGCCAGGCAGACAAGGGTCTGCTGCACAGCCATGGAGCATCTGAGGTCAGTGTTACCTGAGCAATGGGCCATAAGTCAGGGGATCAAGTTGCCAGTCCTTATTCTTATAGTACCGATGAAGTCCGTAGCTTTGTGCATGTTTCAGTGTTCATAGATCCAAAGGGTTGAAAAGGGTGGCACAAAGCCAGATGCTCTGCCTTTTTTTTATTTTGTTTTTTTTTTTTTGGAACAAAATATCTGTGGGAGAGAGAAGCTGGAGAGTGCTTGAGGATTTCTCCCTTAGGCTACCCTGAAACACAAGCTAAACAAATGAACAACCTTGTTCTGAACCAGCCAGACAACAGTGCCTCTGGCACATTGTACCATTCCTTCTGCCACAGGAGCTTCCACAAGGGAAAAAAAAATGGATTTTAGTGAAATAATGTTTTGGGAGAACTTAATTTTTTCCCCTGAAAATTTCTTTCTGGTGAAGCAAATCCCTTCTTGGAGATATTCAACAGAGCCCGTTATAGACAGTTAACATATGCAGGTAGTGGATCCCATGTTGTTTGTGAAATAAAATTATTCCTCAGAATGGGAGTTTGGGAGGATCATGGTCTGATTCACCTGCTCCGAATCAACACGTGCAGCCCTTTGATCCCCTTCCACTGGGCAAAGGAAATTGGTCTCATGACTATGAATTTAGCATGAAGTGACCCACAGGTATTGGGGAGGCACAAAATAAAAGAGGATCTCCAGCCCCATGCACAAGTGGTCTCATCCTCTGAAATATGAAGCAATAGAAAAGAAAAATGGCCAAAGCACAAATTTCTGAGGAGAGACAAATTTGCAGCCCTACTGGGCTGTGAATTGGCTGAGCAATATTCAACTCACCCACAGTACCTTGGGTGAGGACATCACCACTGCATCAGTTCCTGCACCAACATCCACCTTGGTTCAGGATGGACCAGCCCAGTACCAGCTGACAACCAAATTCCCTTCCTCACATCCTCAAGGGTTTGTGGACAGACTTCCAAAAACTCTCCTTGCACTGCAAACAACACCACAGTCACCTTGGGCAAAAGCCTTCCTGGAAGATTTGCTGCACAAGGAAGTGCAAGGACAGGCATGGTGGGGAATGGCTTGGGAATAGTGTGATACCAAATCAGGCAGCACATGGTTGTGTTTGGAGAGGAGATTGTGTGTAAACCCTAGTCCTCCAACCTGATACACCAGGGACCCACCCAAATTGGCTACTGCCCTCAAGAAGATGCAGAAATGGCATAGGATAACCAAAGCTTTGGGACCTAATTGAATCAAAAGGGTTGTCCAGCCCTGGCACAGATGCCCAGCAAAGTGGTGGAGTCCCCATCCCTGGAGGGATTTCAGGGCCGTGGATGTGGCAGCTGGGGACATGGGTTAGTGGTGGCTTTGGCAGTCCTGGGTTAATTGTTGGGCTCAGTCATCTTTAGGGGTTTTCCAGCTTAATTGATTCTGTGATTCTCTGATTCTATCAAAAGATCCATGAAGGCTGCTCCACTCAGAAACATCCCCTACTCACCAAATCACAAAGGAAATGGGTGCCAGGCATCAGAGACTCCATCCCACCTCACAGGCAGCTCTCTCAGCAGACTCACTGGAGCTCAACTTTTAGAGCAACTTCTCATCCACCATTTGTCTGTCTGTGGGAAACGCTATTTGATGAGAATGGTGCCTCTGGCTCATTTCTACATTACCTGTAGGTGAAGATGCTGCTTTATTCTCACAGTGCAAGCCGGGACTGCTCATCAATTTTGCAGCTTGTCGTTGTCAGCCCACTGTTCATTTGTGCGTTAGAGAAATCATGCACACCATAAAATCTGGATCTGAGTGAGCACCTGGTGCCAGTCCCTCTGAAAGGGATCTGTCATATTTGTATCCAGACAGAGCAGAAAATGCCACGATGTCAAGAAAACAATTCCTTTTGCATACAAAGCTTTGGTGAGTGCTAAACAAAAACTACAACTTGTGGGTAGGCAAAGTTGGTTCGAGTCGATTCTGGGTTGGTTTTGGCTTAAAAAAAGGACATAAAGAAGTGCCAGTAGCAAAGGGAGGCAGGAGGGAAAGGGGCTACTGGAAGCTCTTTATGGGAGCAGGAACAGGAAAGGTCCATGTCTCCTTTTTTTTGCCACAAACCTCCATGTCACCTAACACAGACCCATCATGGTGAGGAGTTCTGCTCTGCTTTAAGGGGATGTCAAGAGAAAAGGTGGGAGGAAGCAAATGTCTCTCTTCCAGTTCTGAGAAGGTCTTCACTATCACATACTCAGATTCCAGCTTCTTACAGTGCTTTTGGTTCTTCCCTGAAGCCACACCAAAGGCACAGCACTACCAGAAAATGACCCAAACTGTTTCCAGATCTCAACTCGTGAGCCTGTAGGAAAATTTGGCAGGAAGGACCATGCTCTGAAGATCTTGAAGAAGAATCCAAGTCAGCAGAACAACCATGATGATTTCCATCCTGATTGATGCTTCTTGCTCTATGGAGCTCAAGTCATCAAGCTGAGCTTCTCTTGTCAGGGTGGGCAACTCATGCCCAGCTGATGGGAACAGTTGCACCATCCAGATACAGCAGGAATAGTCTCAGTCTTTGATTTTCATTCCAAGCTGGTGTCGGCATATAAATAATGAAATCTGCACTCAGATTTAATTATTGCTAATCAAGTGAGACTGTGCAATAAAACTACCTTGCTAGATCCTTATGTAAGAGCAGGGTTTGCAAGCCCTGATGTTGGCCAGATGTTTTTTGCTGTGCATTAAAGAAAATAAATAGTAAAATACTTCTCCATCTACTGAAAGAGCATGGTTTGTGCACATCTGTTGAAAAGATTAATGAGTCTTCTTGAACTTGCTTTGCAGCAACTCAGACTTGTAAATGACAAAAATTTCTTTTTTTTCCCCAAATATGTAAAAAAACAAAAAGAAAATAAACTGTTGAGTTTTCAGTAGTGGTAAAACTAATCAGCATAAAAGAGGAAGCCTGGCTGGAAGTGTAATTTAACCTCAAAAGGGAACTTACAGCAATCAAAAGTTTTATTCTAAGGTTTTCCAGGTTAATCCTTAATCTGATATTTTCACTGTTGTCATTTGAAAAATGCAGAAGGAGGGCAGGGCTATAAAACCCTCCTCCAATGGGAACATAGTGGGAAAATGTGCCTATTGCTTTGCTTTTCCAGACACGCTGCTCCACCACTCAGCCAGGATGTCAGACACCCACACTTGGATTTCAGCACTTCTTTCATTTCAACCCTTTGTCACTGAACCCTTCCCAGCAAATAAAAATGTTACTGCTGGGCTTGCTGGTGTCCCAGGCCTGACCCACCCTCCAGGGGCATTGCCCTGTGCTGTTTAATTGTCCTCGAGTTCCTCTCGGCTCTGACTCCCAGGAGACTTCAGTCAGATGAAGATGGAGCAAGAGGGAACCACTGAGGAGGAGCAGCTGTTACTTATTTAAATTTTCACATGATTTGTCATTTTTGGCCCATGCAATTATTGCCCATTTAGCTGTGTGGTCTCTGAGTCTTCTTTCACTCTCTTGAACTGTTCTAAATGGAAAGAGGGTTCAAGGAGCTCGTTAAAAGGATTAAATTCTCTCTCTTATTATTTTTTTTCTCCCAGATAGTCCAGGGCTAATTAGGTTATCTTAAGGTCTCTTCCAAGCCTCTCTATAATTCTTTGAGTCTATGATAATAGCAAAGGCAGGCATAGCAATATGGACATCTCCCACCCCTGTATTTGGACATGGAGGGAAGCAAAGTCTCCTGGAGTGAAGTCCAAGTTAGTGTAGAAGGATCTGGTGAGAATCAACAATAACTTCAGGAAGACAGACCAGAAGCTGGAGGCAGTTTGTAATTGTGAGGCTAAATTAGGAACTGGCTGTTATTCTATGACCAAATCAGACAGAACCTGTCTCTCATTTTGCTACATCTGCCTGGCTGGGTCTTTTGGGGGAGCTTTTTCATGCTCTTTTAAGAAGGCACACCTGAGGTCATTGGGGGATGTAGCCAACCAGGGCATCCTGGCATAGGTACAACTCCATCCTGTCCTGGGGGGAGAAGAAACAACCTCTGGTCCTCATCTGTCAGACCAACACATCCCACCAAGCAGAAAGCAGAAAATATTAAATGGGAAACATGTTCCCTGTTTCCCCTTCCCCAGTGAGTAAATCCATGCTTCCCTGCAGTGAGTATTTTATCAAAGCCAACAATTCCTGGGTTTTAATTTGACATTGAAGGCTGTGTCAGAATAACCCCTAGTAAGGAAACCAGCACCAAAGCAGTGATGCACTGACAGGCAGCAGAACTGCTCAGCCGTGGAGGAGCAGGTGCTTTCTGTTGGAATAGGTTGCTTGTAGCAGTTTGACACAACACTGGAGACCACACAAATCCTTGTTCTCAGTATTTCCAGTCTTGTATTGAGTTCGGTTTTTCTTTTAATCGGATAAAAGACAGCCATGGACCTGAGTCAGCTGGGAGCAGAGCCTAAATGCCTGTCTCAAATCCTCCACCAGCTGCTGAATGCTGAGATGAAGCTGAGTAATCCTGGGAAATAAGGATGTGGAATTGAGGGTATTTAGGTCTGACCCGGACTGGATTGGTGAGTCTGGGTGAGCATCATCCATTTGCATGGCACAAGTTAGTCACTCTTACACTGCTTTAGCATCCGTGACAAGTTTATAGACATCACAGAGGGTGATGCATCTCCTCCTAAACTGGGTTCTCATCAGTCTGTCAGGAGAATTTTCCCTTGGAGGCACCAGTTTCTTGTTTTCCACTCTAATGGAAGGTCACAGTAACTGGCTTAGAGTGAGACATCTCATCTCGGATTTCTGTAGGTTAAGGGAGATGAATACCCCCATGGAACCTCTCCTGGTCCCATATCTGTAAAGTGAGAATAATGTCAAATGAGAATAATGGCTCTGTGCAACTCAGGGAACCTTCAGCAGTGAGTGGTTGAAGGCACTAAGAAAGCCTCATGGGAGAACATGAAATTCTTGGTAATGAAGATGTCACCCCATCTTTCATTAAGGCAGATAAATCTTTGCTCATGAGATTGGATCTCATCCACAGCTTTGCAAAGAAAGATACCCAGGACTGCAGCGAGCAGGAGTCTTCAAGTCCTCCTCTAATTATGGCCTTGATTTAGGATCACTCAGTTTGTCCTTGTTGGGACATCATCCCTCCAACATTGAACTGATGGAGAACAACTGCAGCAGCCCATCTGCCCTTTCAGCACTCATCCACTCCCATTGCTGACAGAGGTTTCTGCCCCTCAGATGGAGAGCAGTGCTTTTGGTGTATTATCTGGTGAATTTTGACTGGGAAGGGGAGTGGACAGTGCAGCTGGCAGGACCTGCAGAGGATGAGCAGACTTGCAGTGGGATGGGGAGGCAGCAGCCCTGCTCTTGGTCACACATGGATTGCCTCAGCTGCCCTCAAACTGAGTGTAGGCTTAGATTGGATATGAGGAAGAGATACTTCCCTGTGAGGGTGGATAGGACCTGGCACAGGGTGGGCAGAGAAGTTGTGGCTGCCCCTGGATCCCTGGAAGTGTCCAAGGCCAGGTTGGACGGGGCTTGGAGCAGCCTGGGCTGGTGGAAGGTGTCCTTGCCCATGGCAGGGGGTTGGAATGAGATGGTCTTTAAGGTCCCTTCCAACCCAAACCATTCTATGGTTCTATTTATGAATCTCTGCCCAAAACACCCTGCAAGGTGACTTCCCTGAGATGTTCCCTTGGAGGATGCAGCTGCAAGTTTTCTGCCTTCAGAGCGGTTGTTGTTTACGCTGTTGTCAATACAGAGAGGCAGGGACAGTGTGGATGAAGCCCAAGGGAAACCCTCTGCTAACATCCTACCCTGAAATGACGGGAAGGTCAGAGCTAGTTCCCTGCATCTGCTGGAGTCAGCCCCCCTTTCCCATCCCTCCCCCTGCTCTGGGGACAGACACACCACCAATGTCAGAGTCAAGCTCATCCCAGGGTTCATCAAAATGCTTCTGAAGAACTAATTTTCTGCTGCAAGAAGCCAGATTGCACAAAGAGGCAGATGTTTGCAAAGCGAATGTCCCAAGGAAGAGTGAAATCCCCAGACACATTTTTTTCGTAGCTCACATCCCAAACTGCTGTCAGGATGCTCAGATCACTCACTGCAGACAAAACAGAGAGAAACAACCAGAAGAGACAATAAGAGGTGGAAATTTCCAAGCAATGTCTTCCTTCATGATGAGGGATGAAATTTGTTTACAGGGTGCAGCAGTGCTCTGAAATCCCACCAGAGACTTGGGCCTTGAGAGAGACAAGGAAAGTCTGCTCCTAATCTGAGAACAGGTAGATAAAACATTGTTATCTGGAAGAGAAAAGGACCTTGCTGCACTCCTGCACCTGATTTGGGTCAGATGGTGGGACAACCCACCTCTGCCATCCAAGGTGGCTACAGCCAGTTGTGTCCCTTTTGGATAACCCTCTTTTACTCCTACAAGTGCATCCTTGTTCAACCAACACCAGCCCAGCTTTTCTTTGCTCAAAGGGAGTTCTAGGACACATCTCAAAGCATTCATCTCTTCCATGTAACCTCCTACCCAAAGAGTCATCTGGCAATACATCTCTGTAATAACCCAGCAGGCTGAAACACTTTTCAAGTCTCCAAGGTTTACCTCCAGACTGAGCTTTGCAGCATTTCCTGACATCCAGGAAACCAAGGCTGGATTAAGTGGCTAAGGGCTTCTTCTAAAGCCCTGTGAGATCCTTGTAAAGGCACAGATCTCCTCTCTCATCATCCACAGCAGTGGGATGAGTTATGTAGCTCCTACAGACAGATCAGCCATAGGGGTACAGATGTACTGGGGTGATACATTCACCCCTCCCCTTCTCCTGGGAAACTGCTCAGGTTTGTGTACACAATTCATATACAATCACAAAATTAGCCTTTTGGTTGTTTGCACATACATTTGCAGTCCAGTTACATGAATTCCCTCAGCTCCTCAGTCCAATGAGTCAAACAGGGTTGATTTTTCCACCACCTTCATGGAATGTCTGCAAGAAAAGTGCAATTGTGTGACACAAATTTTAGGCCCATGGACCTCTCACAACAAAGGATTTTCTTTTCCAACATGAGCCAGACAATACAACTCTGCAGTCCCCTATCAGCCCTCCTTTTCCCTAAGTGCATTTAGGACACTGCTCCTTATTTAGGGCTGGTTTTGCACTTTGGAGCTCCCTGGCTTTATGTAGTGTGCCCCCTTAGCACCTCTCATGCTGATGGATGTGAGTACTGAGAACTCCTGAACCTGTCACAGTGGATTTTGCTTGTTCTGTTCTGTGACAATCTCAGTCTATCCCCAAAGGAAAAGGGTCACAGGTGTTGAAGTTAGTAATAATCCTGTCTGTATTTGCCCGTGTTACAAATCTTTCTTACCTTGTAGTGCCCAAAACTGCCCATGGTACTGTGTCAGGGGAGGTTTAGGTGGATATTAGGACAAAGTTCTTTACCCTGGGCACTAGAACAGGCTCCCAGGGAAGTGGTCTCAGCCCCAAGCCTGCCAGAGCTCAAGAAGGGTTTGGACAATGCTCTCAGACACATGGTGACATTTTTGTGTCTCTCCTGTGCAGGGCCAGTAGTTGGACTTTGATGACCCTTGTGGATATTCTATGATTCTATGATTTTTCTTCTGCAGAAGTTCTCCACTTCTGTCCTCTCCACAGGTTTCGTAGTTCTCCAACTCCTGTGCATTTCTTTTTTGTACCTCATGCTGCCATCCCTCCAGAAGAATCTTTCCCATGGCTTCAGGCAGCAGAAATTGCAGAAATATTTTATTCAGCCCCTGAGGGGACTGGCAAGAATGGTGTCTGACAAAGAGGGCTCCATACCCAGGGTCAGGGCCCGGCTGTAGCCACGGAGCTGGCCCTGGAGCAGGTTCATGGCAGCAGATGTGAGCTGCCACCCCAGCTATGTGAGCCTTACGCAAAGGGCTGCGTGAGACCTTGGTGAGTCACGCTTGGTATATTCAGTCACCCACCATCTAATCCCTTGAAACCATTGCCTAAACAAAACTAGTTTTCATTTTGCTTCATGCAACACGATTCATTAGTGTCACCAGACCATGCACTGGCTGGGGAATCAGCTCCCTCAGCTTTGGAATGGGCCCTGGACTGCAGTCCTGTCTACCTGTTGTCTTTCCAAACAAGCCAGGGAGAGGCAGCCCAGCCAAGTAACCAAGTGCCCAGTCAGTGGGGCGAGACTGCCTGGAGCCTTACATGAAATATGTTTGGGAGGAGTCCGAAGCTCGAAGCCAAGGCTGGTTAGGGAATAAAAAGGTCCTATTTTGGGTGCTCTTGCTGAACATTCCACTTGAAGGCATTTCCTCCTTGCAAGAAGGAACGTGAAATGGTCAGACACCATTAAACTGACAATTTTCTATTTTGATTTTGTCTCTCATCTATATATAACCAGAAATCTGCAGGGCAGGGCAGGTGGTGAGCAATGACCTAAGGACGGCTCTCAACCACACCATCCTTGTGCATTTTCTTGCTTAACAAAAACAGGGTTCACATCCCTGACAGGCAAGGATGGAGCTTTTCGTTCTTCTTTTATGTACCTGTTATCAGAACTTACTTAGAGGTTTTAAAATATAATCTCTAAAAAAAAGAGAAAGAAAAGGAGAGAAAGAAAAGAGGGAGGGAAGGCAGGAAGGCAGAAAGAAAAGAAAGAAAAGAAAGAGAGAAAAAAGACAGAAAGAGAGAGAGAGAGAGAGAAAGAAAGAAAGAAAGAAAGAAAGAAAGAAAGAAAGAAAGAAAGAAAGAAAGAAAGAA
>JAWWTY010000123.1:71512038-71534589 GCA_035222235.1 Margarornis squamiger
GTAAAGTGAAAAGAAAAAAAGAAAGAAAGAAAGAAAGAAAGAAAGAAAGAAAGAAAGAAAGAAAGAGAAAGAAAGAAAAAGAAAGAAAAGAAAGAAAAGAAAGAAAAGAAAGAAAGGAAGTTAAGTTTATACTTTTGCCAGCATTAATCTTCCATAGACTAAGGATGTGAGAAAACATTAAAAATTAGACTGTTGGTCAATAAAGGCTGTTTCTGGCTCTGTTTAGTTTATTAGCAGAGATGCAGTGCTAAGTTGATGTGAAATTTTCTGAGTTGCTTTATGAAACCTCAAAAAATCAGCTCTTTTTGTAATAAACCGACATGAAAAGTGAAGTTTCAATTACAAATTCTGCCACCGACTGAGCATGGATGGTTTCCTTAATCCTCTGCCTTCCCACTCCCCATGAACACAGTGAAGGCAATGGAATTTCTCTTCTTTCCTTCACCTCTGGATGTCTCAGGCTGGTCCTACTGCAGAGCACAGCAGGGTAATACAAGCAGCACCACAGTCAGAAGTTCCAAATCTCCCCTGTGCTACAGAGGTTTGGGTTTATGGTACCTTTCCATTTGCAGTTCCCTGGGGGAGTCCTTCCACATCTCTGGGATGGATACAATTGACTTTTCTTACTTGGTGATCAATAAAACCTCTGAGTTTTGCCTCTTTTTGGACTTTCTCATTCCCTTTGATCGACCTGTTGCCTTCCTGTGTTCATATTGGCCTTTGCTGAAACTTTTAGCCAAGTCATTGCCCAAATGTAGACAACCTTTGTGCAATTACCTTTTTTACCTCTCTTGGCTGCCCAGCTGCTCCATGTCCTCATTCCTTCCCTTTGCATGTGCAGGCAAAGAAGCTTTTTCTCCTTGCTCCTCGTCTTCTGCAGGATCTGATTCCCTTGCTGCTCAACCTGGGATCTTGTGTCATTTGCTGGAAGTCCAGATTTCCACAGAAAAGGACCAGAAAAACCCAAAACCTTGCCTTGCATGTCCATGATAGAAAAATGAACTCTGTATTAACCATTTGCTGCTCCACGAGGCTGTAAAGAGCTAGACTTGCCCACCTAACCAGGCACAGAGAACTTTTCCATACCTTTTTATACTTCCTCTGCAATTCAGTGTCGCTGCTTAATGTGTTCAAAATTGCACCTTATTTCCCTCACCCAAGAAAAGGCTAGATGGTCAGATTCCATTCTGTTCCCCACTTTGAATAGGAAATTGCTCCTTAAGCAGCCTCCTCCATGCAATCAGGGCTGGCAATAAGAGGCATATTCCTTGAGGGTCTATCATGTGAAGAAATGAAACTCCACACAGGAATACCTTTATTGTCTCACGAGGATTTGGGGAGCAGGTTGATCTCTGGCAACCCCTGGTTACCAGGGGCTTGCAGAGGTAAAGAAGGGAGAAAACAGATTCCAGGGGGTGTTTAGCTCTGGGAATCCAGTGTTCATGACTCCCTGTTGGATCCAGGTGGGTTGGGATCACCCAGACAACTCCACATCCACTGTCATGAGCTGTGTGCAGGTATCCAGGGTTTTGGCATTGTTCCCATGGATTTTGTGTATCCCTCCCCTAAACTGCTTGGTATCTTTACAAACACAGGTGTGTTGATAAACACTTACTCCATAAATACCCTTATGGCAGTCCATACCTGCATTCCAGAGCCTGAAGACTATCCATAACCATGGATGTCCTCAATAATGGCTTGAAGAAAGAGACCATCACTTTCTCAGAGTTGTTTCAGGATGCTCCACTCCTTTTTCTCCTTTTTTCTTGTAAAAAACCTGCTCTTATGACACCAGAAATTAATCAATTGGTGTTAAAACAGTGTCACTCCAACCCAGAGCCCAGTCTAAGTCTGGGAACAGAACCACTAATCCCATCCCCAGGGATGTGATTACCCAACCAAGCACACCCCAAACAGCAACAAGTTTTCAGCCCTGCCTTCCCATGGGTTTTATCTTCTTGTGAAGATCAAGCACTCTGAAATTCACTGATGACATGTAAACAAAGCAAGCAGCAAAACATCAGCAAAGTGGCCAATCTGTAAAATAACCAAGAAAACATGGCACACACCACATAGAGAAGATTCAAGACAAGTCAAACTGAGGGACAGGAAACGAACACAGGCAAGATCCACCTGATTCCCCAATAAATAATGGCCTGTGTACATTTGGAAAATTAGCACAAAGTGAAGTAGTGTGGGATTAAAAGTGATTCCTGACTATCTCCACATGTATATTCATTCCCAAGTGGCAACACCCCACCTGTAACACACAGCTTTTGCAGACTGGTACCTGAAGGGTCTGGGGCACAAGTGTGATGAGCAGCAGCTGAGGGAGCTGGGGGGGCTCAGCCTGGAGAAAAGGAGGCTCAGGGGGGACCTTCTCACTCTCTGCAACTCCCTGACAGGAGGGGGGAGTTCGATCTTTTCTCCCAGTGAACAAGTGATTGGACAAGAGGAAACAGCCTCAAGTTGTGCCAGAGGAGGTTTAGGTTGGATATTGAGGAAAATGTCTTCATGGAAAGGGTTGTCCCTGCCCAGGGAAGTGGCGGAGTCACTGTCACTGGAAGTGTTCAAAAACGTGTTGATGTGGCACTTGGGGACATGGGGCACTGGTGGCCTTGGCAGAGCTGGGGAAATGGTTGGACTGGATGATCTTAGAGGGCTTTTCCAACCTGAATGAGCCTGTGATTCTGTGTAGCCAGACATGCATTGCATCAGGGGGTTCTCCTTGGGCAGAAGGTTTGTAACTTGAAGCCATCAGGAATCACTGTCCTCTACTGAACTGCTGAAACATCCCAGAAATTATCCCATTTTTCCCATGTGAACTGCCATTTTTGAACACTTTCATGCTGTATTTATTTAGCAACACTGTCATCTTCTCAGTCTTCAGGTCCTGAAAAACTGAGCTTACAAAAAAACCCAAATTAGTGACAACTCAGTGTATGGGATGTGGGACTGACAATGGTGTGATGCTCTTTGCAGGTTCATTCACTTTGTTGGTCTCATTTGTTGAATCCCAGGCACTGTTTGTAGACAAGAAGTGTTCAAGAAACATCCACCAAAGAGGGCAGAATTTGCCACTGAGAAGTAAGAGGTTTAATTAACAACATGCTTCTCAATACCAGAAGTAAATAAAATAACAAAGCAATAAAACTATGCTATGGTCAATGCATACACTATGCTGGCATGAGATGTGTGTGGGTACAAAATGCAAGTGAAAATAAAAGTGATAGTTAAAAAGAAAAGAATTGCTAAGGATGTTTGCAGGTACTTCATAAACCAAGGCAGAAAATCCTGCCTTTGGGTTTGGTTTTTTTCACAGTTCTTTTTGTCAGAAGCAAAGTATGTTGTGGATAGTTCATTATAGAAATACAGAACCATGTAATGGTTTGGGTGGAAGGGACTTCAAAGATCATCCAGTGCCACCCCATGCCATGGGCAGGGACACCTTCCACTAGGACCAGGTTGTTTCAAGTTCCATCCAACCTGGCCTTGGACACTTCCAGGGATCCAGGGGCAGCCACAGCTTCTCCACCCAGCCTGTGCCAGGGCCTGCCCACCCTCACAACCAAGAATTTCTTCCTAATATCTCATCTAAGCCTACCAACCCTCCTCTACCTCTCCCAGCTGACACAGCCAAGCAGGTGGAAAGCTCTGCACACAAGTTTCTCATCCATCATGGGGTGTGTGCTCTTGTTGGGGACAGATGGATCGTGGCAGCTTTTATTCACACCCACCCCCACGTCTCATACAGTGTGGCCCAAGGAGAGAGAATATTCAGGACTAACATGCCTTCAACAGAACCCACGTTGCCTTGTAGAGTTGTTGTAAATCCCCACACTCTGGAGATCTCCAGGAAAGTGCCATGTGTGGTGAAACACCACCCTGGGCACACTCAGCTGCTCTGCCTTTGTCAGGACTGCAATAATTCCCATTTCTCTCCATGAAACCACTTAAAAAAAGGGAAAAAACCACATCACCAGACAGCTTTTACAGCATGGATTACATCCTCTCTCATTTTCCATGTCCCCACGAGTTAAGGTGAGTTTCCAGACTGGCCTAGGAAGGGTGGAGGGGAAATCACAGCTATTCCTTGTCCCCAGGGGACAACACTGCAGGTATTGAAGTTAATTTGGTCTTTGCCTTTAAATCCAGATGGCTTTAGGATTTAATTAGTCAGTTGTTCATGCCTTCACCCTCCACCCCCCCCCCCATCTGAAAACCAAATCTGAGCCAGTCTTCCATGGAATGCATGCAACATGTCATTTCTAAAGTTCTGGAGTATAACCAGCAGCACAAATGGAAGTGGTGACCAGGAAAACACTTCAAACAAAAACCAAACAAGCTGTGACAAAGCTGGGTTTGCACAAAGCACGTCAGATGTCTTTATCAGGATCGCCCTTGGATTAACAGGGTTCGTTGCAGCCCCAGTTTTAGGAAATGATTGCAACAGGAATATCTCTTCAGGAAAAGGGAAAATGAAAAATGGCTTTCAGCAGACAGAAGTGACATGGTTTTGTGAGCAGAGGCACTGTTAGGGAAAAGCCAGCCTGACTTCAACTCTAGGTTGAACCAACCCTAATGATCACACAAAGAACATCCCACGGAGAAAAATCTGACAAGTTTTAGTAGGAAATAACTTGAACATTTAGCAAACACAGCCAAGACTTCCATTTGAACACCTCTTATGAATATTCTTCTCTATAGCCAAGGATCTCTGGTGGCCCTTTGCTTTCCAAAACATCCCTCTGCTCCTTTGCCCTACCCCTTCAAAAAGAGAAGACTTTCTGCCCTTGAACTGGAAGGGCATCACAGGATTTGAAGTGTGATTGTGAGGCCAGAAAACACGAAGGAATTGCAATGAGATTTACCTGAATAAAAGTTCCTGGGAGGACCTGGAGCAGCTTCTGAGGACACAGAAGAGTATTGAAGCCACCAAACCAAGATTATTCACAATGATGTTAACCAAAGGGTTTTGATACAGAATAGTTCAAAGACTGTATTATCCCAGAAACAAGCAACCTCAGGATGATCCTCAGCTCCTCATTTCTCTTTTGCATAAGCGAAGAAAACATTGTGATGGCACAGCCAGGAAAACCACAACAATTTTAGCCCGTGCACAAGCACTTCCCTTTGAAAAATAAAAGCTGCCTTGAAGTTTAATGCTCAGAGTTCAAAGGATCTGGGCCAAATTCAGATCCCCAAGGATGATTAAGGATTCCTCTGAAAATTGGAAACACCAGTCTGTTGACATTCTTATGTGTATTCAAGACTAGCAGACATAAGGAGAGAGGTTACCTCTGGTGATATTTCATTCCAGGTACACAGAAAAAATGACCCCAGAAAACATCACCCTGGCCTTATTCTGGGAACTGCTACATATTTCTTGAAAAAATATGCAAGAAATTGTGTATTTGCCTCTCAGCTTGGGGCAGGACACAGTGTGTGGACAAAGCAGTTTTGAAGTGGTTCACTGTGTCTGCCTGTAATTGCAGGAAGGTTTGGGGCTGGATGGTTTGTTGGCTTAGTTTTATTTTTTAACCATTGATGATGCTATTGTGTGTTTTGGGACCTGTTAACTGTAAACAGATGTGGGCTTATCAATGCTCCAGCAATGCTTTCTATTGTTTCAAATCCCTTGAAAACCAAGGCCTGGTGCTCCTGCTTTGTGAGTAATAGACTGCTTTTCCTTTGCAGTTGAAAAACTTGGAAGGAGAAATTTATTCTGAGGTGACAAAGAATGGTCATAGAGCCTTCAGGACTCCTACAGGATCAGAAAACCAGGCTGAGATTTGCCCGCCCTGAATGAAACCCACAGCTCTCCCCAAAACCATGCGTGGCTGTGGTAAATACTGGAGGAAAATGAGAGGGGTGATGAAATAGAAATACTGCCACTCCAGCTGCAGGGAAGTGGCTGAGGCATCTCACTGAAAACCATCCCTGCACATTTGCTGATGGTTTACACCCCAAAATTTGCCCTCTCTGCCTTGCAGAAGACTCTTCAGCTGGCTTTGCCTCCCCTCCAGCACTAATGCTGGTTTGCAAAGGGGTTGGCTTAGAAGTGGGGGGGCAAAGAGGAGGGTTTTTTTGTTGAAATTTTTTCCAGAGTCTAAATAGCAGATGAACTCTCCTGCAAACCTGGCTTTGATGGTAGGTGACGAGCAGGTGAGCATTTGCCTGAGAGCTTTGGAAAAATCAAGCCTGTGATGCTGAATAATAGAATATGTAGACAGAAAAGAGCTGATCTCTTACTCACATTCTCCTCCAGTGCTGCAAAATTGCTCTCGGCAACACATTTTCCAGAATCCATTTCCATGTGAGACAAAGGCTTGTGCTTTCAGTCTGCACAGGGGGGTGAAGATGAGGGCAGGGACAGCCTCCTGCTTCTTGGGCAAAAGGCTTCAAAACTGCACTAAGACAAGGACAGGTAGCTGTTTTCCTTCACCCCTTTGCTTGCACAGTCCAAGCTGTGAGATTCACACAGCTTGGGGCTCCACCATAGGAAGGGGGTGGTGGTGTATTTGGCCAAGTGATGGCAGGAGTGCAGGCAGTGGCCACGGGGCATAGAAAAGGCAAGGTCTGTACTTCTATTTTTTAGGTCAGCCAGTGCAGCTAAAAAAGAAACACACAAAACTCCCACATGTTTATGGCAAATAGTCTTTTTTCCAGGTCCTGAAAGCTTCTTTCTCATTAAAGCTTCCAGTAATAGCTGAGGCTGAGGGAAGATGTTATCTCTTCCAGGAGACGCAGCCTACGGAAATAAGATTCTTTGTTTAGGACTTGCTAATCTGACCTCCTTTCAACCACAGCCCCTGTACCCTTCATTTATTAAATTCTGTTATCAGACTTATTGGGGCAGAAATCCCCAAGTACATTTATTTTATTTTATTTATTTATTTTTGTGCAATTACTCTCCGTTGGCTGAAGATCTTCCCAAAAGAGGCACTGATGCTGAAATCCTCAGAGCCAGCCTCCCCATGCTCGGTTTCTTAATGTGCCTGCTGTAGCTGCTTTTATTTCTGCCAGAGAAACAGGGAATGCTGATACATCCCTTGCTGGACCAGCAAGGTAAAAGGGCAGAGTAATACCAGCCCCACAAATACAACTGGTTTTCAGTGGTGTGAATAGGATTGGGAGGCGCTAGAGAATCTGACACAGGGAGCAGAGCCAGCGACATCCATTCCCTTTTGTCCTCCACGTGTGTTTCTCATTGCTTTGACCCCCTGAGGTCGGTGCTGGTTTGTGCCATAAGGCATGAAAAGTGGAGGATAAAAAGCCAGGATCACGTGCTCCTGAGAGAACAGAGTTCCTCTGCAATAAAGCAAATTACCTCTTCACTGCAGAGAGTGAGCGATTCACCCCCTGGATCTGAAAGTACTTCTTAATCTAAATGGAGATCAAAACCAGAGCGCTGAGCGTGCTCTTACATTAGCAGAGAGAAGACATTGACCCTACTCATTAACTCTCTGAAGGTGCATAATTAAGGTCTGGAGTCAGAGCTTTTGGATGAGAACTCAGGCAGGAGTTAAAGACAAGTTTTGAAGGGCTGTGGCAAACGCCCTCGTCACCCCTGAAGTCTTGCTGTCCCACCTCGGTGACGTGGCTGGAAGTTCTTCCTCAGGAAAACAAATGGCTGGACTGGGCTCAAGAGCCAGCAGAGGAAGCCCTTTCTCTGCTGTTAGCTAGAGGTTAAGCTAGATGTGATGTTGCCCCTCCTGATTAAATGCTGCTAAAATCAGCCCTGTGTGTTTGGGGTAAACAGTCACACACCTCCTCTGCCACGGGCTGGGGAGTCGTGTACCTCCCAAAACTCTTCAGCCATACCATGAGGTGATGCTCATGCTGCAGTGCCCCATCCACCCTCCACAGGGACACGAGCAGCACCAGAGTCCCACCAGCTTTCTCCAGGAGTAGATGATGGGGAGGGGGCAATTTCCTCCCCCTAAGCACAGAAGCAGTATCATTAGGCTATTAATAGGGACTCCAGGGCTTCAAAGTCACAGCAGATTCTTTAATAAACTTATCAGTTGCCTTCAGGCTGTTGTCGACAAATCCCTGAGGGAAACGTGGTCTCTGGGCTGCCTCACAGCCCGTGAAAAGTAATTAAGAAATCAGAACCATTGTCAGCAAGCTGAAGTTTGCTATTCGATGATCTACTACTCAGCAGAAAGCACTAAGGTAGCTGCAAACCAAGGAAAACCTTGAGAACTTACAACAAATTGAACTTAGAAAAAATTGAACTTAAAAAAATTAGAACTTAACAAAAAAAGAATTAGCTAAATCAGCATAACCCTTCACTGAACTTTTAGTTCTAACACCTTCACTTAACCAGAATATTGCAGAGAATATGCATTTCTTCCTGCTAAAACATCACAACCCCCATGGGACAGATGAATTCCTGCTTCTCCTGCAATGGATGGGCAAGGTGTGGCTTTTACACTCTGTGACCTTCTGTGAAAGCCACCAAGCACTTTGTTTTACCCTGGGTGGTGTGAAAAATGCCCAGCAGAAATGATAGGTCTGGGATTCAGGTGTCTGTTGCTGTTGAGTGTTTTTCAATGTCCTTTACAGCCTGTGCTGATTTCCACGGGCCGCCTGCTGTCAGATGTGTGTTTGCTCCTTGGTCTCTCTGTTACTGCTTCATCTGTGCCTTGTAACCAAAATGCCATCCCCTTCCATGCAGAAGTGCTTTTCTTGCTCCCTGTGCATCAGGCATTTTGCTGCTGGAACAGTGAATTTCCCTCCAGCAGCACCTGCCATAAGTTCCCTTCACTCATGTAGACTTGAGGTGCCTGTAAGGTATTAAAATAATCCCTATTCATAAAAGGCAGATAGAAATCACTTTTATTTGAGCTGCAGAGGAGAGACCACCCCAAGAGAGGCAGAGAGCTCAGGTGAGGAACCATCTTAAAGATCATGGAATTGTGGAATAGTTTAGGTTGGAAGGGACCTTAAAGCTCATCCAGTCCTCCCTGCCATGGGCAGGGACACTTTCCACCAGTCCAGGTTGCTCCAAGCCCCGTCCAACCTGGCCTTGGAGACTTCCAGGGATCCAGGGGCAGCCCCAGCTTCTCTGGGAAATTTGTCCCAGGGCTTCCCCATATCTCATCCTCTTTAATCCAATCCTGCCCTCTGGCAGTGGGAAGCCATTCCCACTTGTTCTGTCCCTCCATGCCCTTGTCAGAACTTCTCCAGCTTTCTTTGATGCCCTTTAGGCAGTGGGGACAGCAGAAACTTGTGAGGAGAACAGAACTGTGCTGGAGTGACAAATCCAAATGGCTGACCCTCCCTGGCAAGCAGGGGTGGATGCTGTCCAACCCAGCTCCTCTGGAAGCAGCTGGAATAAGAAACCATCCATTGACACCTGAATTCCTGTGGTGGGTTGTCATGAATTTTTGAGGACTAATAGCTGCTGCTCAGCCCTGTGCAGGAAAATTCCCAAAAATTCCTGAAGTAACAAAGAAATTGGAGCAGCAGACATAAATCCTGCGTTTCATTCTATGCCTCTTCCCAGCTCAGCATCACTCCTCGGAAAACAGTCCAAATAAGGCATGGCAATAGCTGGAGTTCTTCTGCATCAAGGTAACATCCCTCAACAAGGGAATCGTCCCTGAAGAACCATTAAATTTGCCTCTAAAACACAGACTCACAATTTCTCAATGAGTTGAGGAAGGGCCCTGACTGAGAATGGGTCAGGCATATAAAAATACACCTTGCTCAGGCAGGATAGCTGTCATCCTTTGACAACCCTGGTTGGATGCTTCTTCAATGATTTTTTTCTTCCATAATTCCATTCCCTTGCTTTCTGAAGCTCTGTAAAAGTTAGGCATCCACGTCTTGCAGTGAAGGATGCCCACAGGAGACAGGATGACTTGTGAAAGGGGTTCTCCTTTTCTCTGTCTCCTTTCCATTTCCTTTCACACTGTTGCCAAAAAAAACAATAAAAAAAAATAAAAAGAAGAAGAAAAAAAGTACCTTCTTGGGCTTTTTAAAAATTCTCTGCATTAGATATGAGACGAAATGAATTCTCATTTCTCAGAAATGGGTGAAGTTTTACCTCAAATCTCACATCCCGTCTAGGGACTTCCCTTTAAGAAAGACAGAAACTACTTGGAAGAACATCAAGGTTCAGCAAGAGTGGTATGTGTGTTTAAAAGAGGTTTTAATGAATCACTGAAAAAAAAAATACAGAGCTTCTTTAGTCTAGAAATAAGAAAACTGAAGGGAGATATAATGGTCTGCCTATCTGAAAACAAAAACAAGAACAAAAAAAACCCTGCATGTAAAAAGATGGATCATTGTTCTTTGTGCCTAGGGAATTCCTTTTGGGGCAGGACACAAATTAATTAATTTCCTCTGCAGGAAAAGAGCTTTTGGTTAGAGATGAAGCCAACCTTCCTAAGTGTACTGCTCCCTGCAAACGGGCTGGGAAGCATGAGAATTCCCAGGTCCTGGTGAGCTGCAGGACTGGGTCAGTCACCCCAGAGGGACAGATGGACAGACCCTCTGTCTACTTCCACTTCACAGCCTGCCTGGCGCCACAATTCCCCCCAAGTGCATTCAGAAGATGATCATTATTTGACAATGCCACCTTAGCTTTCCTGTCAATCTTTCCCAAAATGGCTTGGGAAAAGAACTCCCTTCTTGCTGAGCAGCCCAGAGCTCATTTTCTGTCTCTGTGAGTTTCCCCCACTGCAACTGATGTGACCCAACCTCTGCAGGTCACATGTGATGGTTCACCTGGCGTGATGGTGCAGCTTTTCCCAGCTGCTCTGTGCTCACCCAGCGTGGAGACACCAACCATTGCAGATGGATTGGCTTACCCAGTCAGCTGGGGATCACTGGGTAAGACAATAAATATAGTCACAAGCCATATTTTCTGCCAACACTAAATTTTATATCTGTTTCACACATTTCCCATCCCATGTGTGAAGTTGCTCTAGCATGTGACTCTCCATCTTTTCAGCAGCCCTGGTGTGGTAAGTTTTATGAACATTGATAAATAAATTCTGCCAGGGAATGGGGTTTAGATTTATTCCCAACTGACCACACCACAAAGTCATTACTTTGATCCCTGGCTGGTTTGGATGGCTCCAGTTCTCTCCACAGCAAAGTCTGGTTTGCTGAGAAGTTCCCTGCAGGGACCTCTCCCAGCAGGCAACGTGAGTGAGAATAGATTTGGGGTTCATCTTCCTCCCTCTGTATGGGTTTCCAACACTACTGCTTGTCTTTGCATCCTGAAATATCCCTGGGGACTCTAATGGCAACAACCCAGGTATGAAATGTTGGCCCCTTGCTTGGAATTACTGAAGAATCCCCCCAGGAGGTTTGTGGAGTGGACAGGGTCTGTCCCAGATGGGACTAACACGACATGCAGACATAGAGGATGGTGCATCACTTCAACTCAAGGTTCAGGATTGCTCCTTGGACCTCTTTGTTTTACCAGCACAGACATATTCTGTAATCTCCTGATTTCTCCACATGAACCCTGGCGAGAAGAGAATCAAACCCCTACATGTTCAGCCTGAACATGTCTTTTTGATCAGATGGACCTGTTTGTTTTCTCAGAACAAAAATGGGGAATTAAAATGAGAGAAAATAGCCCCAAATCTGCTTTATTTTTTTCTTTCAGTGATTTCAGTACAAAATGATTAAGTGTGCCTATGTGTCATTTTCACTTACATTGTGAATCCTCTTGGCTTTTTGGGTGTTTTTTTTTTTTTTTACAAGGAGAAAGAAGGGCTCTGTTCCCATTTCAGCCATGCTTCTCCAAGCCCAACCCAACACACCCCTGTCCCAGGTGACTCTCTCCAGGCATTTTCCCTCCTATCTGGCCCTTGCTGCCCTGGGAACCAGCTCTGTGATCTATTCATCTCTTCAAAAACACACCTTTTTCTCCTTCCCTTGTTGCATCTTCTCGGAACAGAATAAGAGGACAAACCTCTGCTTGGACTTGTGATCCTTTTCCCAGCACTGTGAAGGATTTAAAACCACATTAAACCCCTCTGGCATGGACTGCTGTGGGCTCCCCTTTGACTGAGACAAGTTGTTCCCCAACAGCTCCAGAGTGACCTCCATCCCACTGTTGCATGGCCACCAACCCAGTTCATTGATATGCAATGCCATGGGATACCTTGGAAAATATTTCAGGATGGTACCTGTCACACTTGCCTCGTTTGGGCTGGGATTAGGTCAGCCCTCTCCTGCTTTTCTTCCTTTTCTTTGACGAAGGAGTCAGATAGGACAGCTAGAGCCCAAGCCATGACCCAGACATGCCAAAGGGAGCCAGCTGGCCCAGTGGGCAGCATTCATCATCCTTTGTTTGAGCAGATTTTGTCTGTCTGCAGGCAGAGATGTGCAGGTTGGCATCCTCCCAGGGCTCAGTTCAGTGCCTTCCCTACAGCTGGATCAATGGTATAAAACACCACCTTATGTTTCTCTCTCTTTTCTAAAGGCCAGATCCTTCCATGTCCCCAGCCCTGCTTTCTGGTCCATCATCCAGCTCTGAACATGATGGAGGATTTCTCTCCCCACTCGAGTAAAAAAGGATTTTACCAGCACAAAGGCAATTTGCTCTTCTAAGAGTTATACTTCCCAGGTTACCTCTATTACAACCTCCAGAAAGACTGTTACTCACCCTTGTGTGAGGCTCTAATTTTGGAAACTTCTTGGAGAGTGTGTGCAGCTTCACTTCATGCCATTTAACCTCATTGAAACACAATGTTTGATGTGCTTTCAGTTCATCTCCAAACTATTGCTCCTCAGACCCAGCACAGGAACATGCTTTGTGCCTGCTGGCAGCACCAATGCAGCCAGGAGGTCATTTCATCTGAGAAACATGGAATGGTTTGGATTTGAAGAGACCTTAAAGACCATCCAATTCCAGCCCCTTGCCATAGGCAGGGACACCTTCCACCAGCCCAGGGTGCTCCAAGCCCCATCCAACCTGGCCTTGGACACTCCCAGGGATCCAGGGGCAGCCACAGCTTCTCTGCCCAACCTGGGCCAGGGCCTGCCCACCCTCATAGCCAAGAATTTCTTCCTAAAATCTAATCCAACCCTTCCTTGTGTCAGTGGGAAGCCATTCCTCTTGTCCTGTCACTATATGTGTTTTACACCATTTACAGACCATCACCAATAGTGATGAATTTTCCATATTCAGAGGGAATCGAAGCTTCCCACGTGGCTGACAGCATGGAAAGAGGAAGGGATTTTCTGTAGAGAAAAGGGAAAGAAGGACACAAGTAGATCTCAGCTACTGAGGAAACAGAGCTCATCACACCAGTGATCCATCCCCTTGCTGTGAGGACTCCACAAATGGTAAGGACCAGAGCCTTCAAATAAACACTGACAAGACCTGAAGGTTAAAGTTTGAAGTGATTGTTGCTTGAAGTGCTTTCTTGGAGCCTCAGACATTGTGACAAAAGTTTTGCAGGGCTCTGTGAAGTCCCCAGACCTATGGAAGGCCAGATGTTCAGTAATTATAACATCTCGCAGACACATGAATCAGAACAGCTCCAGTGAGGATACCACTCAGCTGCTAAATGAACAAATAAAATTAAGTCTATTTGAATGGTATTGATTTGCAGTAGCCAGGGAGCTTCTGTTTGCTGCTCTAGAAAATAATAGAAAGCTTACAGCATCCCTGTAGAGCAGGGAAACTGAGGAACCCAGCACTGTGAGCACCTCTCGTCCTTTTAAGCCTCTTTTCCTCAGGAAATAAGGCAGTACAGTCACACTGTGTATTTTATCTGCCTTCCTGTGTCAGCCCTAAAGAAATTTTAGCTCTTTTTAGAGTGTTAAACAAATTTGACAGGGAATGTAAAGCCTGAAAGCTACCATGGCATATTAAAGATAAAATTTACATAAAAATACTATGTGGGAATGATTCCCAGTGCCTCTGTGCCATGACTAAGGGAGTCTGCAGCTTGTTTCACGTCAGATATTCTCCACTCAAAAGAGCTGGACAATATCAGGGCTCCCTCTTTGTATCCCTCTTCCCTCTGAGCAAGATGCTCTCCAACCACATGACCAGTTTTGCTCTTTAATGAAAAAAAAGAGCTTTTATTTTCTGCTGATCCTTTTCAGCCCCAAATGGCAAAATGCTACAGACACCGTAGTGTGAGCTAAAGGCTAAGAAAAATTAAAGCATAAGCAGGGGAAGAGTGTGGCTTTTATCTTTGCCTGGTTATTCATGCTGCTGTCTCTCTCAGCACTTCTCTCCCACTTGTCTGGCAAATTAAAAACATAAGGAGGTAAAATAAAAGGTTTCATTTCCAAAAGTTGCCTTTTTTTTAATTTTTTTTTAAATATTGTGAATGGTTTTCAAGCCCTTTCTGTTCTGCTGGGGATGGGGACTCCTGCAGTCACGCTTTCTTCCAAGCATGAAAGGACTTGAGACACTCGAGAGCTGTGCTAAACATTTGCCACACGATGCAGAAAATCAATAATGCCGTTTTGGAGAATCCCCAAAGCAGAACCATTCTGGTCAGCACGCACAGTCCTCGCACCCTGGGATCATCTCTGCTTTGCTTCTGGGTAAACTGAGGTGCAGAAGCACCTCAGATAAATTCCCCTGTGAATTTATCACAGAATAAGCCAGGACTCTTAAAATAGCAAGTGCAGCTGGAACTGCCCTAATGGATGGTGTAACCTTTATCAGAGCTGAGACACAAGGCTTCCTTCTCCTTCCTGCTTGGAGATGCCACGGAATGAACTGTGAGGCATCTGACAGGGAGCCATGAAGTCCAAGAAACTTCCAGCCAAAATGTGATCAATCAGTGCTGAGCCCCCACTTGCCCAGAGGTGCCAATCTCTGCCTCAGTAGGAAAGAAGGAACAAATGCAGGTTTCACCCATTATTTTGACACATACGGTGGAGAATTAAAAGACTCAGAGCCTGGTTTTCGGCTGCATTGTGTTCACAGGGTTTTTCCTCCCTAAACAGGATTACCTTGTCTGTCCTGCTTTTTGGGGATGATCCTGGGCAGATGGCATGGAATGGTGCTGTCCAGGAAAGCACCAGCACCAGGGCAAAATCACACCAAGGTGTACAGGATGGGGAGCCAGGGCTGGAGGCTGTGCCTGGGACTGTTTGGGGACATCAGAGATGTGTCATCCACTGGTGCATGGTGGCACTGCTGAAACAGACCTTTCCACAGTGCAGGGATGCACAGATATGGATGAGCCATGTCCAGGAGGCTGGAACAAATCCTGACTGTCCACAGTGATACATCAAAGTCTTCAGCCTGTGCTGGTGCTGGGTTCTTCAACAAGGAGGTTTTTATTAACTCCAGCTTTGGCCCCAAGACCTCTGCTGCAAAAACATGGTCAGCCCAAAATCACAAAGGCAGGATTTGCCATTTAGGGTTGATGATATGCTGGCAGAGAGTAGAACTTGTCCTGGGAATTTTACACATCTCATTTCTGCCTCTGGAGACCACTCAAGTAAGAGAGGAAAAAGCAAAGCAAAACCGCACATTGTCTTTATTTTCTCATGGTGGACAATAGAGGAGGAATAACACAAACACCACTAAACCCAATGTCTCTTCTGGGAGAAAATCCTGTGGCGTTTGGAAGAGGCTGTTGACAGATAACTGGAAGCGCTGAAAGCGTCATTTAGTTCGAGTTGCCTCTTGCTATTTCTAGTCATTGACAGTGTTAGAGCTGGAGGCAGATTAAAAGGGAGGCACAGAAGTGACAACCGGAGTTTTAAAGCAACCCAAAGTGTGTTGAGGATGGGGATGGGTGGTTCCCCATGGTCTGCTTTAAAGGCCCCTGAGACCTTCTCTGAAGCGAAGCACAGAGACTTTTAGTGCCAGATTTTGGGTTGATTCTCTTCCCTGCACTCGGCCTGGCCAGCGGAGTTGGACAAGCATTATCAAGTGTGAAATGAGCAGCAAAGCCCCCCTCAGATATCTGTCAGCAGGAGGCTAAAAATACAACAAACTGGGCCACTGCACTGCTGCACCATCCAGCCAAAAATCATCCAAATGCCAAAAATTATTCTTTGCCCTCTGTAGCAGAGGAGCTCGTGGGAGAAATGTGCAATGATCCCTCCCAATCTTCACGGTCCATGAAACGTTCACCGTGACCACTTCGGGCGAGCTGTTGTCTCCCCCATGACCTGTGCATATGTGCAAAAATAAACTCATTTTCAAGCTGCTTTGCCCAGATTCTGCTGCCACTCCCAGGGCTGCAGCTCTGCTTGATGAGTCCCTGCTCGTGGCAGAGCCTGGCAGGATGTGGAGTTCATTTCACCATGGGGCACTGATGACACAAAGGATTTTTGGACATGATTGTGGCACTGCCAATCACCCAGTGCCAGAAGGGCCTTTGCAGCATGGCAAATGACCATTTGGATGCCAATGCATTATGGAACATTTATTTATAAAGTTTTCTGGGGGATTAAAGGATATTTTTTTCCTTTCTCAGACAGTGGAGCAGAGTGGGCAGAGCATTGCACAAGAGGCTCAGTCCTGTTTCCAGCTCTGACAATGGTATAAAATATAAGAGGGACGATTCACTTCACCTACTGTTAAATGAGGTAAGGAATATTGCTTTATTTACCTAAGAAAAAATGTTTTGAGATCCACTGATTAAAAAACCCACAACAAATCAACATAAAACCCCAAAAGCATTGTGAAAGCAAGTTGCTTGAAAGAATTCTGAGGACGAATGTTCCTCAGAGACAGCAAAAAAGAGCAAAAGAGTGAGTGATGGCTTAAAACAACACCTAAATGCCATTTCTAACTTTTCTCCTGCTTTCTTTACTCAGACTTTCCTTAAATTTCTGCTTTTCCCACAGAAAACTCCCAAGGCGTGACTTCAGCCTCAAGAAGACAAATTTATTTGAAACTAGGGACAAGAGTGATCCTGACTTTCAGAAAAGCAAACACAAGACTTTTGTGAAGAATCAAATGAAAAAATGAGTGAAAAGCGATGTCTCTCTACTTTCCTCCTGAAGGAGAGAGGTGCTGGAGGCAGCAGGTGAGGCAGAGCTTTGGAAGAGCCTTGGTGGATCCCATTTCTGCGTGTTCAGGTGACAGCAAACCCGGGATGGGCTGAATTTTGGGCAATTCTGCCGGTGTAGGCTGTGATGGAGGTGGGAGGTGGTGCTGGAGAAGGGGAAAGAGGAGGTCAGGATGTTCTTATAGGAACTCCAGGCAGAAAGGGACCTAAGTCTTGCCTCAGGTCTGACATTCCACCACATCTTCCAGACCCTGCCAACCCAGCAAGCCCCACCTCATCCTCAGCTTCCTCAGCCCAGGTATGACAATGCCCACACTGGAAGTGACAGAGCCACTTTCCTGCAAAACAGTGGATGTGGAAGAGTTGAAGCCATTCAGATCATTAACCTGTTTGGATTTTTTAATTTGTTTTTTCCTCTCCTTATTTTTCTCCTTTAGAAATTCCCCCCCCCAAGAAGGTTCTGCATTAACCAACAGCAGTGAGGAGGCTCCTGCTCAGCAGGAGAGGCTGAACTTGAACTTGTGTGCGAGCACTGAAACCTGAAGTGCAATTCCCATCGTGTGTCAGCGTGGACTGGCATTACCTGCTTGCTCTGGAACGATGAAACGCAGCTTTCAAATTGTCTTCCTGGAGGTTTTGTCCTTTATTTATCCGTTTCTGAGTTTACCCAAATGCATAATAAAAGTGTGTAGTGGCTTTGCTTAAATAAAATTTAACATAATGATTTTCTGAGTCCGTGGGTAGCTCAGGGACTGTTTTGGGGGGCATTTTTGTTGCCTGGCCGTTTCCCCATTTTGTTGTGAAAGGTTAACCTGCTGAAGGGACAGTTGTGATGGCTGTGCTGGGTGGCTGATGGAAGGGACAAAGAGCTTTGGATTCGTGTCAAAGCTTTCACAGGACTGGTGGATCGACACTATTTCAGGGGTATTCATTAGCAGCATATCTGAATAATTAGCCTCATTTTCCAGAGGAAACAGCTGCTAACTGCAGCTCAGGGCTTTGTGGCACATATTTTCCCAGCCTTTTAAAGCAACTAGTCATTGACCCTTCAGGGGTCTGCTCAGAGCTGCTGCAACCCAGGCAATTGGATCCAATCTCACAGCTTTGGACTCTTCTGGAAGTGCTACATGGGTGAACTTCTCCAAAACGGATTCCAGTGTGAATGACATGCCCTGGTGCTCAGCTGCTCCATGATATTCGTTCCAATATTTACTCTTGAGCTCCTCGGGGACTGAATCTGATTTATTCAAAACCCATCTTCGCAACTGCTGATGAAAATGGTTGCCAGGCTTATCAGGACCAAGATTACTTGAAAAGAGAGGAAAGCAAGCCTTAGTCATGGTACTCTCTTCCACAGGTCCCACCTGCTGGAGAATGTGGGACATCTGATTCTCTTCCAGCTGAAAGCCCAGCAGGAGCTTTGCCTTTCCCCGTCCCCTCTGCAATGAGTACAGAGATTCTCACTTTCAGCTGAGGTCTGTCTTTACTACAAGAGCTCATGAGAGATCCTGCAGCTCCTACCTGTGTTTTAAATGGATTCACATGAAAGAGGGCAGGGTTAAGTTAGACACTGAAAAGAAATTTTCCCCTGGGAGGGCGGGCAGGCCCTGGCCCAGGTTGGGCAGAGAAGCTGTGGCTGCCCCTGGATCCCTGGGAGTGTCCAAGGCCAGGTTGAACGGGGCTTGGAGTAACCTGGGCTGGTGGAAGGTGTCCATGCCCATAGGGGTTTGGAACTAGATGGTATTTAGGTTCCCTTCCAACCCAAACCATTCAGTGACTTTGTGTTTCTATAAACACGTTACTACACACTCCACTGATTTCCTTCAGGTGTGTGCCCTTTAAAGAGCTGCTTGAAGGATTGGCTGACACAGAGGAAGTTAAAAGTCAACAACCCACCTTCTAGACATGTGGCTTTTGCCACAAGCCCTTTAGAGATCTTTTTAACCCTCGTAGTCTTTCAAGTCTTTGACCAAAAGCTTTATTAGAATGTGTAACTCCTATGCTGGCTGGCAGCTTGATGTGGCTCTGCATTGCTCACGTGCCCTTTCTCTTACAGTGTCTCTGTCTCAATCTGACTAATAGATTTTGCTTTTTTGAAGGCATCTCAGCCTTGACATTGGGCCCTCTGTGACCTAACACCTTTCACATCCTCAGCCTCATCTGCTGTGTGCTGAGACTCTCCATATTATACACAAGTCGGGTTTTTTCCTGCAAATTGCTCCCATGTCTTTGGCTATTTAAGTTACTGATTGACATTGAAGTGCTCAGATAAGACCTCGATTGTTCTCTGCTGGACTGTGACACTCTCTGCCCTCCATCTCATCAGCCTCTGTGAAATGGCACTATTTCAGCTTCTGTTAATAGCCATAATTGTATAGTTCAGTATCAACAACGCTCCAAATTTCAGAGCTGGCTCAGTCTATTAGATTATTAGTAAAAGGCACAGACAGCTTTGCAAAGGATTAGACACAGCTCTCTCCTTGGAGAGCAGAGCCACGAGGGTCATCTCCAATGTGCTCAGGAAAGGATGCTCAGATAAGAAACAGGGTTACATCCCTTTGGACTAAGCTAAGCACGCTGCCACAAGATTCCTAAAATACTTAGGATTATACCCTTATCTTATTTGTCTTAGGGGGAACTTTGCATAACTTGAAGTCAGCAAATACATAGTTTACTTTGCTTAATTGCTTATTAACACAACCGACCTGTTTTCTGTACTAGTAGAGTCGTTGCCTTGATGTCACACTGAAATCTGAGAAATGCTGCGATTTTGGACAAGTTGAACATAACTGGAAAATTTTGCAAGGCTCACTTGCTTAAGTACACTCTGCTAAAGTAGACATTGATTCTAATTCCTTCCCCTCACAGCACTGTAACCTCAGATACTCTGTCACCTCGACATCTTTGATAAATAGATATAAATGACAAATGCTAATAAATTCCTGTGCCATTCACACAGGTCAAGAAAACAAGCAAACCTAAGATTAATACAACTGAATCAGATACTGTTTGCACAATAATTAAAGTCTTGAAACACAACCACTCTCTGATTTTAATAATGAGTGTTTGTAAATCACTGTTGCCACAGGAGATCATTCAGCTTTATAACTTTCAGTCTAATTTTAATAATGAGTGCTTTTTCAGGCTAACAATGTTCTTTAGATTTAAAGTTAGCAAATTATTATGCACATAAAAAATAAGTACATCACCTCTAATATCTCCCTGGTGGCCAGGTTTTACTTTGCATGACTGAATCATTATGGCTAATTAATATTGGCATGATTACAGTTTGCCAAATCAAACTATGGGCCCATGGAGGAATAAAAGATCCACAGAACTTCTTTGCAAGGGAGAGATATGTATTTTATATATATACGTAAATATATATATATATATATAAAATCTTGGTGACTTGCTTCTAAGTGCTACAGCCTGTCTGCCTCTGGATCATATAATTTTGGTGAGGTTTAATAGATGAGTGGTGTTGAAATCCCTCATGTTGGTCCATGCCAAAGCCACCACAGCAGCACAGGAATTAATCCCTCTCTGGCAAGCTGCAGGCTGCCTGCAGTGCCCTCAGGGTGCCAGATGTTGGGTGATCCAGATGTCCTCTGCAGTGCTATTCTTCTAAAAAAAGCCCCAAGATAATAAATGTAGCATGTAATTTTCAATACTTAATGTTTCTCAATAAAGATTCTGTTCTATTCTGTTAGTTACAGGCACTGACAACAAAGTGTAGTGGCAATATAAGAAATAGTGAGAGATTTGGTGAAGTCACCACTCCTGGAATTGTTCAAAAAGTCTGGATATGCCACTCGAGGACATGGCTTGGTGGTGAACGTGGTGGTGGGGCCGGGTGGATGGGTGGACTGGATGACCTCAAGGTCTTTTACAACCTTAATAATCTTCAGATTGTATGATTCCACGATTTGATTTTGAGCCAAAGCCTTTGCAACAACCCGTGCCTCAGTTTCCACTGTGATGTCACTGCCCCCAGTTTATGAACCCAGTGGAACCTGTGAACATGATCTGGTGTGTTGACACTCCATGGGCACTTCTGCCATGGGCAGCCCTGTACTTTCTGCTGGTCACATTCACAAAGCACAGCTCCAGCTCTCCACACCATCTGTCCTGGCCATCACAGGTCCCATTCCTGGTGCTGTCTGGGATAATTCAAATTATGGGTATTTTTACCATCTCCCTTGGTTTTCAGTTACACATAATGATCTCCACAAAGACGTGCAGTTTATTTATAGCTTCTAAGGGACCCAACAATGCAAAGCAGACTGTACTAAAAGAAGCAGCCTGTTCTCACTTTTTATTCTCCATCCTTTTGTTTGCTGCACAATCAAATATGTTTCTGGAGCTCTTTTGAATTTTACAGACTGTTAACTGCCCACTATTGTGTTTTCAGAGTGAGTCTTGTAACTCCTTTATAAAAATCTCTGCTATGACTCCTTTTACATGTACATTTTTTCCCCTCACAGAAAACATCCTAAATTATACAAAATTGGAAGGTCAAGTATAAGAGAGACATAGTGACTGTCCTCACCTTGTTCTTCACCCAGCAAAGTGCAGTTGGTCTCATCTCCCCCCTCCTCCATCTCTTTAGCTGTCCCAGTGCAAGCAGAGAATTAAGTTTTGTGTTTGTTTTTCCTACTCTGCTTTTCCCTGTCTCCATCCAGACTACAGGCTGAGATAAGGTGCTGAGACTTCTGGATGCTTTCAGAGTGCTTTTTTAAACTTCTCGTATTCTTAAAAGCCTCATTGCCACTATAGAAACCCAGACCATCACCTTTTATTCTTCCTTGCCTTCACTTTCTCTACCACCACCCCACTCTGCTTTCAGCAGGCTACAAATACATCTCCTGCCACCAGCACTAAAAATGCTCCCCGTGGCCAGCTCTGGGATAAAGCTTAAAGCCCTCCAGGGAATGTGCTCCACTTTTGTGTGTGTTTTGACTTAATGCTGGAAAACCTTTCAGCCTGGAGGTTGTTTTACCAACAGAAGCGTTTTGCTGCAGTAACTCACTCAGCTGCTTGTTGCTGGTGCTGCTGCAGGTTCTATCAGTGTCAACACAGCAGGGCTGGTGTTGGGTGATTATGTAAATAAAATCCAGAATTACCAAACTGTAATCACAGTGCAAGTGCTATTAGCACCTGATTCATCAATCACTACCTTATTAACCACTCTGGTTAGCATGAGCTGGAGAAAACCCTCTGGGTGCTGATGCATTGATCTATATGTAAATACAGCCATCATTTTGGTGGCTCTATGTTGGAACCACACAGTTCAAGCAATTACTTTGTAAATAAAAGGAAAAGGCAGCATGTCACCTCCTGCATCACTGGCCAGCTTAGAGATATATCATAAAACAAACAGCCTAAGAAACCTTGTTGTATCACTGGCATGCTTGGAAGCTTTCCTCTACTATTAGATGATATAGATTTCACAGAATCATGGAATGGTTTGGGTTGGAAGGGACATTAAAGCCCATCCAGTACCACCCCCTGCCATGGGCAGGGACACCTTCCACCAGCCCAGGTTGCTCCAAGCCCCGTCCAACCTGGCCTTGGACAC
>JAWWTY010000123.1:71539140-71554564 GCA_035222235.1 Margarornis squamiger
CTGTCCAACCTGGCCTTGGACACTTCCAGGGATCCAGGGGCAGCCACAGCTTCTCTGCCCAACCTGGGCCAGGGCCTCACCACCAGTTTCTGTTTGCCAAAGTGTCGCCCACCTGTGAATTTTGATAAAATCTTGCAACCTTATGAGTTTGCTGGTGAGCCGTGCTCCCCTCTTCTCCTTGATCTGAACACATCTAGCTGAAAAAAAGGTACTTTAAGGGGAGTGTCTGTAATGATTCACAGTGATTGCCAAGAGTCAGAGGCAATAATACAATATCAATACACAATTTAAATGAGAAAGCATTGGGCTGGTCAGCTTGTTTAACATCTTTTGGATAAACACCACAGAAATCTGAATATGCATCACACCCTGGCACGTCCTGCTTTGGCTGGACATCTCAATTCAATGACCATTGCCAGGATTTGCCACTGCAGAGCCAACCTGGTTTCTGGAGAGAAGCTCCAATTAAGCAAATCTCTCAGCTGTGTAGTCTTTCCTAATAGGAACATGCTGCTTTGAGCACATTGTTTGGAAGGATGTAGCGCTGCTTTGGGAAAGTCAGCCCTGCAAGGAATCCACCCGAGCTCTCCAGCAGATACTTAGGAATTAAGTGTGTCATATGAGAAGGAAACAACACATTTACTAATCTTTGCCAACCACACAGGGATCCATCTCTCCTACGTTTCATGTCCTGAGATCATGACCACGATAAGAACTGACTTAAATCCCACAGACCTTGTTTTTGCTTGCAAATTGGCTTAAGCTCATCTCCTAATCAGGTAGTTGAACCATTTGTGTTTCTTGGCTGAATTCCAGCCTGGGTTCATCTCTTATGAAATTATTCCAGGTCATTAACCAGCCCAGTGATCCCAAACTAGTCATTATGGGAAAGTACAACACATAGACCCAGAAAGGGGAAGAGGACCAAGGCAGATTTCAGGTAAGAGCCTTGGACCCTTAGTCTTATTACAGAACTTGAGGTCTGATTCCTAGAAGACTGTCCCAGATCCCTCCCATCTCCTCCAGCTTGGCATGGAGAGCTGAGCACCCACTGATACTGTCACAGGGTCATGAGAGGTACCAGAATGAGGTCCATCCCCACTCCTGCCAGTGCTGGAGCACTGAGCCCATCACTCTTGTCCTAGACTATTATTTGGGGTAGATCAGGGGATGGATGGGGCAGCACAAGTCAGTCAGGCACATCAGTCCTAACAGGACACTGCTGAGGGCAACAACATGTTTCTCCACCATGAGAGAAAGACACCAAAGTTGCCTTTTGTTGAAGAAGACTCTCTGTTGATGTTCCTGGAACTGGCTCTAAAATGGTCAGTCTTGAGTCAGGGAGAGTCAGAACACGGCACAAAAACATGGCCCACCCTCCAGTGCATTCCCTCTGTCCATCATTACTTTCAGCTCAGAATTTCCTGATTTATGGCATGCCATGATGTTCTGTGTTTTCTTTTCCACTGATAACTTTTGTGGTGCTTGTTGCTTTTTTTCCCCTATTGAGCTTTGAGTTGTTTTAAAGAACCCATCATAACACCAAGAGCTCATTTTTAGGTATCTTGTGTGAAAGGATATAATTTCTGCAGTCCCTGAACTGACACCTGAAGGCATTGCTTCACCTGGATATATTATACTGTTCTCAGCTCATTCAGCTTCAGGTTTTCCAATGTGCTGCAAAAAAAACCCCAAAATTAGTTTTGCCTCCATTACCTCAAGGGGATTTTAGCAATCTGAATCCAGTGAGTTATTTTTACTTAATTACACAATGCCTATGGAAGTATTAAAAAAACAAGTACACGGACTATGAAGGGATTTTTACACTAAATTGTGCCATCAGCTCCCTGCTCTATCAGTTTCACATTTTTTTAAGTTTCATTGCATCAATACAAGGAAAAGAAGATGAAATCAGGATGAATTTCTTCCCTGAAAGGGTAGTTAAGCACTGAAATGAACTGCCCAGAAAAGTGATGGGGTCAACATCCCTGGAAGTGTACAAGAAATGACTGGACATGGCACTTAGTGGTATAATGGACTTGACAAGGTGGTGATGGGTCAAAGGTTGGGCCCAATGACCTTGAAGATCATAATCATAAAATCACAGAATGGCTTGGGTTGGAAGGGACCTTAAAGATCATCCAGTTCCCCACCAACCTTCCACCAGCCCACGTTGCTCCAAGCCCATCCAGCCTGGCCTTGGACACTTCCAGGGATGGGGCACAGCTTCTTTTGATATATATCTCTGTCTTTCCTGTCCTTAACAACACTTTTTCTCTCCTTTAGTGCCTTTCTTGGCAATTTTGGCTGCACTTTGCTTTAACAGCTAATCTGCAGCCAAGAGAATATTCACCCTCAGATATTCATAATTTGGCAGCTGTGCCACAGCCATCACTGTCAAGATGTGCAGGAAAATCGTGCACTAATACATTACTGCACCCAACTGTTTCATAAAATTAGGAGTAATCAGAGGTGGATCACTGTTATACAAAGGGATTTTCATACGTTGTCGTGCTGAAAATGCACAAATGGGTGCTGAGAGCTCTCCTAAACAAATTATTTTCCACTCAACAAGCTATTAACATTCATGCTAATTTTCTCACATTCAGCCTTTCTCCTGATCCTTCATTGATTGTTCTGTTAAGGTAATCCTGTTACACGGAATTATTCGGGATAAGAAGGCAGCCCTGGATGGTGAGGACCTGAATTCTGGACTTTGCTGGCTCTAGGAATTGGCCATGGTATTCTTCATAAACAAATATAACCTAAGGCAAACATTTGCTTCTCACACTTTCTCCAGCAAACACGGCTTCAAACATGGGGAGGGAAAAACAAACTCCACGACCACCCTCTCAGCTTTCCAGAACTTCTCTGTTCATTTTTCAAGCTTTATTTTCCCTCATCCTGGCAGGAAAGCAGAGCAGGAGACAGCATTAATCTCTAACCACAGCAATTTCCTGAATGCCAGAGAACTGCTGTCAAACCCAAGGATTCACTCACTGCTGGAACATCTGTATCAGATTACTGCACTTCCCTTTTCGCTCCTGCATCGTGGCCTGCAATCAGCCACTGCTCCAGCCCAGAAGCTGCAAAAAATATCTCTGTTGGGTTCCTACTGGTTCTCAATGTGGTCTTACTCCTTTGCCTCCCTTTCCAGGTTGCTGCCTCTGTACCATTTTCTCCCACTGACTGTCAAGTTGCTGATAACACACATTTTTCTGGACATGTATTTTTCTTCTTTCCCTCTCTGTACATTTTTTTTTTAGTTCCTATGAAAAGTGATGGTGATAGTTTTAATAATGACTGATTCCATGACCTGATTTAGCTCTTTACGTAGCTGACGCAAGCAGATTACTCAATGTCTTCATTCATTTTCATGAATCTTTGGGAGTCATGTCTCTCGTTTGATTGACTCGTTAGGTTTCACAATCCCTCATAGCCAAGATCAGAAAGATTGATTTGGATAATATCTTCTGGGAGTTTGCTCCTGGTCCACATGTCAGACCTGGATTTCCCTTGAGAAGTACTAACTAATACTGACCCCATGGATTAATCACCAGAAGAAATCATGACCCTCCCAAGTGCCCTGAGATATTTATGTGGACACCTGGCATGTTGTGTGACCACCACCTTCTGCCAGTGGCCCCACAACAAGGCTTGGTAGGGTTTGGAATAAGCTGATCTAGTGGAAGGTGTCCCTGCCCATGGCAGAGGGTTGGAACTGGATGGTCTTTAAGGTTCCTCCCAACCCAAACCATTCCAAGATTCTATGGCTCTGTGACTTCTGAGGAAAGGCTTGAAAAGGAAAAAGGAAGGAGGTACATGGGATAGCCCCAAGTAAAGACAGTTTTTGTCAAATGGTGGCTCTTTGCACATGGGTCTTGCCATAATATCCTCAGACCACAGTTGAACTCTGCCAGCCCTTGCAACCTACAGCCCTGTGGGGCAGCTGAGCCCAGCTCACCATGGCCCATGGTGATCCAAGGAGTCTAACACTGGAGACAGAAAATCCTTTCCTTGAAGGAGCTTGCTTAATGTCTCTGTTTCTTTGCCTTTAACTGCACAATATTATGTAAAATATTTCTGAAATGTCTCTCTACCCCCTTCCTTCCAGCTGGGATGTGCAATTTGAAAGGCACATTCAATAAATGAGGCTACCTCTTTGCCAGTGGGAATAGAGATCTGATCTCTGTTTTGGGCTTTGGATCTACCACCTTCCTCCCTGGGAGATCAGGAAATGAGGTATATGCTACAATTACCGGGTGGTTGCTTGAAAAGTGTCAGCTTCAGAAATGCAGTGGTTAGAAGTTCACCCAAGTGTTGTCTGAAGCCCCCTGGGGCAACACAGAAGAAGAGGAGGCGACTATCTCCCCTTCTCCTCAGCAGCCAGGTGTCTCAGCCATTGGTAAGGCTGCTGAACTTCCACGGGATTTGGGAACCACATGGGACACTTCCAAACCCCACCAAAGGTCCTTTGCAGAAACAGGGTTTGTACCAAAGCACAAAGTGAAGAAATCTGGGAGCTGCAGCACCGTAACATTTCCCATCTGAAGAGACACCCTTACAGTGGAGATCTGGGAAGTCTGATTCAAGGCATCCCATTTAGGCTTTGCAAGGACATTTTTGTTGCATCCTTGGATGGGCATTCACCTGGAAAATACATCTGCATATGGCCCGTGGCTCCTGAAATAGCTCCTTCAAGTTCTGGAGACTTTTTTTATCTCTCACTTACCCATTCTCCTCCCTGGCCCTGCTTGCCAACAGAAATCCCTGCCCTGGAAGGCCAAGTTCACTGGCTGCAATGACAAAGCAGCAAAGAATCACTCAGGAACTGATGCTGCCATCCAAAAGATGGAGCCACTGCAGTGAGGTCATTCCTTTAGCAAAGTGTGTCTTAATGGGGTCTCTCTGACCCAGTTCACCTCAAAACTAGAGTGCTATCATGTTATTTTGCTTTTACTAGCCAAAGCAAACCTGTTGTGCCCTTCTGGCTTGAAATCAGAATGCAGCCACGCAGTCCCTTCAGGGCCAGGGGGAAGAGAACAAGTCTCACCCACACGTGTCCTGCTAAAAGCAAACATCTGGTTAATGCCTTCACACGGCCATTGCCACACCTGGTATTAAATTCATTACCTTTTTATCTCTGCAGGTTGCATCAGATTCAATATTGGGACCAGCAGCTAGAGACATTATTCAAATACATCTAAAATTTGGATATTTACACAGGCGCAACCTCATTATTGGAAATAACATTCCCAGACTTGGGAGCTGTTAACATCACTCATGGGGACACACACGGGGGGATTTGCAGAAGCCAAGCTGAACTGTATGATGGTGGTTCAAGTGAAAAGACCCAAAAAAATGCATTTCTGACTTTCCTGGGGATGTCAGGGAAGGTTGAGCTGATCAACAAGGTGCTGAAAACAGGGATAAGGAGACATCCTCCTCCTGCTGTCAGGGCTGAGAGAGGATTCCACTTTGCAATGGATTACATTTGAACAGAAGGGAAAAGTGGGGCCTTCTGGAAGAGATGTAACTTTCTCAGACCCTGATGACCCATGCTATAGACCCAAATAGGTCTTGAAGATTTTGAAGCAAAGATATCACAGATAACAGAATTGTTAGGGTTGGAAGGGACCACTGGAGGTCATCTAGTCCAATCCTCCTACCAAGTCAGGGTCACCTAGAGCAGGTTACGTGCCCAAAAGATGCACCCACAAAACAAAAAATCCCCACATGAACCCTCAACATTTTCATGCCATAAAGAAAAAGATGCAGCAGGAGGTACGAAAGGCACTTCTACAACAAATAGTCCTTCCAAGCATCACAAGCTCCCCCAGGGCAGCTGACCCCAGGCAGGGTCCTATTCTGCTGCTCCCCCTGTGCCAGGCTCAAGAAGCATCTGGCCAATGCCCTCAGGCACAAGGTGGGATTGCTGAGGTGTCCTGTGCAGCACCAGGAGTTGGACTCAATGATCCGTGTGGGTCCCTTCCAACTCAGGATATTCTGTGATTCCATTAAGTTAACTAGTTCAGCATCCTTTTTGCAAAAACAGCTTCTCAGGCTTTTATTTCTGAGCAGAAGAGGCAGCCCCTCACAAACCAGAGGGGCTTTGGTTGAGGGCTCCAACTACACCTGCCAGCTCATGGTCTGGGTTTCTAACTGGCAGGAAAAAATACAGCAATGGCAAATAAACACTGACATTTGGGTGAAGTGAAATTTCGCAAAGAAACAAAACTGCCAACAGAAATATTTTTCTGTGATAACAGAGCAATTCTTTGTTGCAATTTTGACCTTTTGTAGCATTTTTATTTATATATTTAGTTGTGCTGTGGCTTATCTTTTCTGCTCTTATTTATCTTATTCTATACGTCAGGGACTGCTCTTTTTACATCATCATCAGCAATTGTTTTGCTAATTGCTAATTCTGTTAGTGATTTCTGAAGTAATTTGCCTTATGTTTTGCTCATTCCTCCCTGGGAAAAAAAAAAAATGTTTGGAAATGCGGATCTAAAATGTTCTGCTTGGTACTGGAGTGTTTTATTATATGGCTTTTAAGAGAGCAAAAGGCAAAAAAAGAACATCCCTGCGGAATGCTTCATTTTGAACACATCAACATTCCCACTGAAATAACAAACATGTCCCCCCAGCCCTATAAACCACATTTATCTGCTTGTTCTATCTGCCCACCCCACCTGCCTCGGCCTCCCAGAAAGCAGTATGGCACTCAGGGCTGTTCCCCTGGCACACAAAAGAATCTGGCCTCTCTCCTGGGCTCTTACCCACTGGATTAGGCTTGTCTGAGATGTGGGGGGAAGGATTGCTCCTCCAGAAACACCCATAGTCTGTGTGTGTCAATACGAACTGATTGCTGATGGCCAAAAGATGCCACCTTGGTGTAATTCCCCTTTCTGGTTTGAGTTTGGGGGCATCCCAGAGGGTTTGGGGATGTTCTGCCCAAGGGAAGGCAAACTCACTTCTACAAACACTTAAATATTATAATTTTGCCACTGTTCTGCACTCTGATGGTGAGCAGGGTCCATTTCTGCCACCTCTGGACCAAGAAATGCCACAGGCAATGCAGCATAACCCATCTTCCTTTGCAGAGCAAGGGTAGAATCACAGAATCATAGAATGGTTTGGGTTGGAAGGGACCTCAAAGAGCATTTAGTTCCAACCCCTGCCATGGGTAGAGACACCTCCCACCCAGGGCACCACTCTCCTTGTTCTAAAACCTGCAGTGCATGCAAATGTTGATCAAAGCCTCTAAGCTGTGTGTTTTGAACCAAAAAACTGCCTTTCCTTTCCAAGACTCGGGTGTACCATGTAATTACAGCGTGACAAACACTGTTCACCAGGTGTGTGTGTGTGTGTTTTTACTTATTTAAAGAGCCCTGCTCACATCACTAAATCACTAAGTCCTAGCAGAACCTCTGCCCCCAAAATGGTAAAAAGGTGTAAAAAAAGAGGGAGGAAAGAGATGTAACCAACAAGAGGGAAGGAGCTGTACCTTCTTCCAGCTCAAGCCCAGCAGATTGTCAAGGTCCCAGGCACTCATAGATCTGTGTGTTTACTTCAGGCCCCTCAGTTCCTCCACACACACCTACCCGACACTTTTATTTGGGTTTAAGTGCATCAGTATAAACCTGCTCCTCATTAGTTTAAATTAACCATAATGGCCCTGATTTAAACACAAACAAGGAGACAGATGAAAAGCAACGAGGCAACAGGATGGTACTGAGCTGACGATTTTCTTTGGCTGAGTTGGGGTGATGGCACAGAATGTGATCTCTTCCTGCCCTGGCTGGGAGGGGAAAGGCATCAGTGAAAACCTCAAGGGTTCTATGCGTGGTTGGGGCAGGTCCATCCATCCTGGAGACATTAGGAGAGGAGAGCTCAGTCAGGGAGGGCAAAATGCAGGGCAGATGCAACCTAATGGCATTCCTAGCACATCACCAGGGAGAAACCTCTCTTTGCTTCCTAGGTGGTTAAAATCCTGCTGAACGTGAGAAGCTTCAGTCCAGCCTTAGCTTTGGAGAAAGGCACATGTTTTCTTTATCTCTGGATGTCACTGGATAGATAAGATGAGATATATTTATCTGCACAGCAATCTGTGTTGTTGCAAAGATATGGCTACAGAATTCCATGGGCTGAGATCATCCCATGCTGAGTTTAGCATCCCAGTAAGAAACAATCCTTCATTTTGGTGGTTGACATGTTTTCAATGAGTAATTTGGATCCGAGTGTTGGGTGTTTGGACTTCTTTTTTCTTTTCTTTTCTTTTTTTTTTTTATTCACATTAAAAAAGCTGTGAAGAGTTGGTTGGGTGGGTTATTTTAAGCAAAACCATCCTCATGTACATTTTCCTGGTGCACTATTTATCCCCATTTTCTTGTATTTTCCAGTTTGCTTGTTCCCAGCAGGGTCAAAACCCCAACTCAAGGAAGGAGGGTGAAATCTTAAGGAAGAAGAGAGTGCATGAAAGAAATAAGGAAGATCAAAAATGTGCATTTCCTTCAGTGATTGTCAAGGAAAGTAAAGAAATAAATATGCTGTAATATTTTTGTCCACTCTCATACACGGTGTATCTACAGATCTCCCAAGCTCTGACAGCAACAGTTAAATCACCCCACTGCCCACTTGCATTGCCCTTTAAAATAACTTTTTTTTTAAGAAAAAAAGTTGAAAAATCATGGATAAACACACTCCAAGGAAATATTTCCTGTGTACAGTAGAAAGAAGCTGAGGGAGAGCCCCTGCTCCACACTGGGGTCAGTCCCCATTGCAATGTATGGAGGCAGGTCACTGGGAGGAAACCAGTGTAAACAGGATCTGCTTTTATCAGTGGGAAAAAAACCCCATCCCCTTTTAAATTAGCCAGAAATATGTGCCTATATGTTATAGTCACAGGCTGCTGTGTCCAAGTCCTGCTGCAGGGTTAAGTCAGAGGCGTGGAGCTGCTGATCACATGCTGTCTCCAAATGCAAGAGCCTGGCTGTCCCCTCTGCTTGGGGAAGGAGCCAGGGAGTAGAAGCACACGCCTGCACCCTGAGCAGGATGCTTGGACTGGGGTGTCAGGACGAGGGCAGGATGCCTGGTGGAAGTCCTGGATGTGGGGCAACAAAGGGAACCTGCCAGCCTGGCAGGACACTGTCCTGGTGGGATTCTGGGGTTGAGTGACACATGATAGCCTGGCAGGACATCCTCCTGGTGGGATGATAGGATTGAGTGGCATATGATAGCCTGGCAGGACATCCTCCTGGTGGGATGATGGGGCTGAGGGACACATGGGAGCTTGGCAGGACAGCCTCTTGGTGGGATGCTGGGGTTGAGTGACACATGAGAGCCTGGCAGGACATCCTCTTGGTGGGATGCTGGGGCTGAGGGGGACCTGCCAGCCATGCAAGGCACCCTTTTGGTAGAATGCTGTCTTGGGGGGTGGGACCTGCCAGAGTAGCAATGCATTCTGGTGGGGTTCTGTGGCTGGGGGGACATGGCAGTCTGTCCGGGCATCCTGCTGGTAGGATGCTGGGGCTGGCAGGGACATGCCAGCCGTGCAGAGTTCTCCTGGTGGGATTCTCTGTCTGGGGGGTACATGCCAGTCTGGCAGGGCATCCTCCTGGTGGGATTCTAGAGCTGGGAGGGGACACAGTAGATAGGAAGGGCATCTCTCTTAGTGGGATGCTGGGGGGACGCGCCAGCCTGGCAGGGCATCCTTCTCGTGGGATGCTCTTCCTGGGGGTCCTGCCAGCCATGCAGAGCATCCTCCTGGTGGGACGCTGGGACCGAGCGGGGCACACCCGACTGTCAGCGCCTCCTCCTGCGGGGATACTTGTGCCGGGGGGCTCGGGCACGGGAAAGGGACCATCTTCGGGGGGACCCCCGTGCCGGGGATGGGGGGACGCGGCCCCGACGGGCAAACCCTTTGCTCTGCTGCCGCCCGGCGGCGGCGGGCGGGACGGCGGGGCGCGGGTACCCCATCCCGGGGTGCGCCCCCCGCCCTGCCACCACCCCTCGGGTGACCGCCCTCCCCTCCGTGCCTGCCTGAAACCTGCACACCCCGCCGTCCATCGCCTCCCCCCTGCCCGCCGCCCCTGCTGCCCGCCGCCACTCGCCCCGTCCTGCAAAGCAGCGCTGCTGCCGCCACCCCCTCCTCCTCCTCCTCCTCCTCCTCCTCCTCCTTCTTCCCTGCCCGTTCCTCCTCCTCCTCCCCGGCAGCACCTGACGTGCGGGGCCCCCGTCCCGCCCCTCCGGCCGCTCTCGGCTCGGAGCTCGCAGGGCAGCGGAGCCGCCCGAGCGCAGCGCAGCGCCCGGAGCATGAGCGGCCGGACCGGGGGGCTCCGACCGCGCCGCCCCCCCGGGCTCAGCGCCGGGGACAGCCCGCGCCGGGGCGGGGGGCAGCGCCGCGGGACGGCCTGAAGCCCCCTCTCATCCCTCCATCCTTCTCTCAGCCCTCTCTCCGTCCTTCTCGCATCCGTCTCTCCATCCCTCCCTCCGTCCTTCCCTCCATCTCTCCCTCCATCCCTCCCTCCGTCCTTCCCTCCATCCCTCCCTCCATCCTTCTCGCATCCCTCTCTCCATCCCTCTCTCATCCCTTTCTCCATCCCTCTCTCCATCCCTCCCTCTATCCCTCTCTCCATCCCTCCCTCCGTCCCCCTCTCCATCCTTCTCGAATCCCTCTCTCCATCCCTCCCTCCATCCCTCTCTCCATCCCTCCCCCCGTCCTTCCCTCCATCCCACCATCCCGTCCCGGGGAGCGAGGTGCGGAGCGGGTCTTGCCCGGGGCTGCCAGCCGGGGATCATGCCGGGGGAGCTGCGCCTCGGCACCGCTTTCTCCTCGCCCTCCATGGAGCCCGGACTTTCTCTACAATAATGACTTTCCCTGAGCTGAGCAATGGCAGCTTGAGTGGGAACCGGACGGGACAGGGCAGCCAGAGCGGTGCCAACCGGTCCTGGGGGCTGCAGGGTGAGGAGAGCCCCGAGGGCAACGGCACCACGCTGACTTTCGCCTTGGACGTCCAGGCGGTGGGCGTCGGGGTCTTCCTGGCCGTCTTCATCCTCTCGGCCATCGTGGGGAACATCCTGGTCATCCTCTCGGTGGCTTGCAACCGGCACCTGCAGACGGTCACCAACTACTTCATCGTCAACCTGGCCATCGCCGACCTGCTGCTCAGCACCACCGTGCTGCCCTTCTCGGCCACCCTGGAGGTGCTGGGCTTCTGGGTGTTCGGCCGCATCTTCTGCAACATCTGGGCAGCGGTGGACGTGCTGTGCTGCTCCGCCTCCATCATGAGCCTGTGCATCATCTCCGTGGACAGGTACATCGGCGTCAAGTACTCCCTCAAGTACCCCACGATCATGACCGAGAGGAAGGCGGGGGTCATCCTCGTGGTGGTCTGGCTCTCCTCCATGGTCATCTCCATCGGGCCCCTGCTGGGATGGAAGGAGCCGCCGCCACAAGACGAGAGCATCTGCAGCATCACGGAGGAGCCGGGCTATGCCTTGTTCTCCTCCCTCTTCTCCTTCTACTTGCCCCTCATGGTCATCCTGGTGATGTACTTCAGGATCTACGTGGTGGCCAGGCGGACCACCCGGAGCTTGGAGGCAGGGGTCAAGAAGGAGAGGAATAAATCCATGGAGGTGGTACTGCGCATCCACTGCCGCAGCGTGCTGGAGGAGCCTCTCTCCAGCACCCGGAGCAAGGGGCACAACTTCAGGAGCTCCCTCTCCGTGCGGCTCCTCAAGTTCTCCCGTGAGAAAAAAGCAGCCAAGACTCTCGCCATCGTCGTGGGTGTTTTCATCCTCTGCTGGTTCCCCTTCTTCTTCATCCTGCCTTTTGGTAAGTGACCCTGTCCCGCTTTTCCCCCAGCCCCGCTCCCTGTGACTGCACCCCTGGGCACCTGCTGCTTGGGACAAACTTTCAGGATACAACTCATGCATGGAGGTGAGGGATAGGTAGCTGATAGGTGAATAAACCAGCAATGGATTAATTCAATTAACTAGCACTCAGTATTTATTAGCCAAAGTCATATAATCAGTCAAAGTAAATAGCAAATGAATAAAATAGCAGCATAGTTAACTGCTTTAATTAATTCATTCTGCATTCAGCATTTTAAATAATGAAGTTCAGGCTAAGGAGGAAGCAGCTCTGTTTCAAACAGACTGTAATTGCAGCACAGTGGTCTCCAAAGAGTTTTCCTGTCCTCCCTTCCTCCCAGTTTGGGAAGGGCACCTGGAAGTGCCTCTGTGGGTCCAGGGCTCCCACCTCTGTTGGAGATGAGTGAGATTATTTGATCCCTCCAAGGAGTGTGTCAGTCTGAAACATAAATGTCACTGACTTCCCAGGATGTCGTCGTTGTGCAGGGACTTGGAAAAGGACCAGGTATATCCACAGGGGTGGTGATCCTAAGTGATTTCCCAGGACTGATCCACCTCCTCTGGGCATTGTGCCCTCAGCTCCTGGCCCTGCCATGGTGCCTCTGTCACTGAGGGTGTATTTGGGGCTGTCTGACGGGTTGTGCTCTAAAGTTTAGGTGAGTTGTCTGTGAAAAGGATGCACCCCTGTGTGCAGAGGAGGCTGAGCAGGCACAGAGGATATATATTTCTATATCCTCTGGGGATATAGAATGTCCAAAGCAATGTCCCTTCCAGCAGCAGTGGCTCATGACACGCAGGGAAGCCAGAGCTCTTCCCCACCACCTCCCTGAATGAGCACCCAGCCCAGGGGACCTGCTGAACCCTCTGGAGGGCTGTAGCTAAACCTGGAGGGGGGGAAAAGGAGATTAAAATAACTTCTGAATGTCAGCAGCAGCCTTTGCAGAGAGCTCAGCAAAGCAGAGAGGTCTGTCACTGCGTCTGCCAGCTGGGACCCACGTGTCCCACAGCCCACCAGGGACCCGTGTCCCACCAGCCCTGCAGCCAGGGGAACATCACAGCTGCTTCTGCACATTTTCTCAGGGTTTTTCAAATCTTCTTGCTCGAGGCTGCCTCTCAAGTCAGTGGAAACAGCATCGTGACCACAGGATAGATTTTGACCTGCTGGGGTTTTGAGCTCCCTCCAGCACTGGGGCTGTCCCCCTGGGACACCCTCCAGTGGGATAGTTCCCCTGGATCGATGATGCCTTGGGAGCTGAGGTATCCCTGGAGTGGTGGAAAAGGGCTGTGCGTGTCTGCTCTCACCACGCTGCTGTCTTGTAGCTTTTTGCTCCAGTTTCTCTCTCTGAGTGAGGGCGTTTTTTGAGGAGTTTATCTCAGCTCTGGTGAAAATTGCTGCTGTGGAGAGTTTTCACCCTGTGTGAGCTTTGCAGTTCATGGTACAACTCAAGCCAGGAGCAGCAAGGGTGGACTGAGCTCCTCTCTCTGCAAGACCTGAGATGAATTACCCTGTCTGACCATGCCTCACTTTCCCTTTCACTGAGCAGGTGCCCCTTGGAAGGGGTTGTAGCCTGCAAATAAAGAGTTTGGGAATTGTGGGGTTCAAGGAGGTGCCAGTACCCAAAGGCTGAGCTCTCTGGGCAGCCCCAGTCTGATCCTCCCCTCCTCAGCCAACCAGCAGGGCAAGAACCGGCTCCAAACCTCATCCACACCTTTACACCTTCAAATCACAAAATCTCAGACTGGTTTGGGTTGGAAGGGACCTTAAAGATCGTCTTGTTCTAAACCCCTGCCAGCCTCAAAGCTAATGAAGCTGGGAATCGGATCCTGTTCCTCTGAGTTACTGCCAGTACTTGGAAATAGAGAAAAAACATCAGGCAAATACTTTCCAGTAGAAAAAAAAATCATTTTATTTTGTTTTACCGTTTCTGCTCTCCCTTGAAACCCTTGAGCTGCCTTCTCTGGTGATGTAAATCACAACCCTTGTGCAGAAGTCAAAGGAGACACGGTGACTTCCACCAGCTAAAAATCCCAACTTCATTCTTTAAGTACCTCCCGTGAACCCTCCGAGCACACAACTTGCCAAGTCCTTTGTAAACAGAGCTTTGATCTTCACTTCCTGCTGTATTATGTGTATAATATAAACACAGCTAAACTTCATTTATTTTATGACTACAAAACATGGTGCCTCTCATTTCCCCACCCTTTATTAATTGCAATTTCCTATTCAAATCGTTTAGTGCTATGTGGGAGGAGAACAGAAACGTCTAATCTCGGATTTTACAGCTGAGGAGACGGGTCTGAAACTCATAAAATCAGCAAAGTTCACTGTGAAGCCACAAACTGAAACATGCCAGGGCCAGTTCTCCTTGAAAAGAAGGTTGTAAATGGTTAAGTAGGATGGGGTTTATTTATTTGTTAGACAAAAATAGCGAAGTAATTTGGGACCCAGTGGAAATTATATTTATACACATTTTAAGTGAAAATTAAATTCTCGTGAGAAACGAAGTAACTTTCAACTGAAGTGAAATGTATTGTTTCAATTTAAGAGAAAACAGGAGTTTATTAAAAAATGAACACTCAGAGGCATTTCAGAATGAGCTGTTGCATTCAAATGAAACAAATCTATTTTCTTCTGAAAACATCCAAATGTTTTGACTATTTTTTTTTCCCTTTGACATGAATCTGCAAGAAACCATCCTTGGCGCACGCTGTTCGCTGTCATCTGATTAGACTTTTTAGGGATAAGAAAATTTGTCAAGTGAAAAAAAGCCTCCCAGCTCTGCTTAGCATCCCCTGAGCACTCAGAAACTTCCTCACTGGCTCTGTCAGTGGTGTCTGTGAGTCTGCACGGATCTCTGCAGCTCTCTGCAGAATAGTTTCCACATTAGTTGCACAGGAGTCATGTTTATCACATCAGGGTTGAAGAGCTGAAAGAACCAGTAATTTTAAATAACACAGTCTGTGCATGTGTTAAATGCTGTCAGCTCGTGCTCCGTGCTTGAATCATCTATAGAGATCTTTCTTTAAACCAGCTCAAACCCCCCGGTACCTCCACAGTCTATTTATCAGCTGAATAATTCAGCTCACTCTTGGGTGTGTGGGGCACATCCCTGAGCACGGGATGCCATCACCAGGAGTCCAAACATAATTAACAGTTTCTGTGGCTGATGAGGCTCTTCGAGCAGGGGGTTGTTCCACCAGAGATGAAATCCTAATTCCCCGTGTCACTCGTGTGAGGGTGGTGACTTTGCTGAGTGTGCAGTGGAGCTCTACCAAACCAACTGCTCTGTCTGGGGACCCGGGGTGGTGGTGGTGGGGTTTGGGACAGGGTTCCTCTTCTCTTAGCAGGCACCACTCAAGACAACATAACTGGAGACTTTTCAGAGGGTGGGCAAGGAGTTTAAGGTTGGTTGGTAGGACAGGACTCATCTCCCTTTGGTTGTGTCAGCCCACAAAGATGATCCAAGGGTTGGAGCCCCTCTGCTCTGGAGCCAGGCTGGGAGAGCTGGGGGGTCACCTGGAGAAGAGAAGGCTCCAGGGACACCTG